>JAJJWW010002458.1:0-31144 GCA_023531295.1 Papaver armeniacum
GAGATTATGAGTTTCGATATCTCGAGAAGATGGGTTCAATGAAGTACAAGAAATGGAAGACGGTGATGAACCTGCTGGCCGTTGAATCGAAGATGGGTATGTCGAAGTTGGTTTTATTCTTCGTTGGGTGTAGAATTGATCTTTGCTAAGAAGAGAAATCGATCTTGTTGAGAGTCGTGAAAGGAAGTAGGGAAGATAAATGGGTTATAATCAATTTGATGATTTATTTGAGACTTGGGTTAGCCGATCTTGTTGGTGGTGCTATTGATTTGGTCTCGATGGCCGAGCCGATAAAAGCTGCTTAAGTGCGGTTTAACTACAACAAGCTGGATTGAGTATGAATGGATGGGTGTTATGGAGTTGCTGCTTGAGATGATGCTAGTGGTGGTGTCTTGTCTTTGGTGGTGTTAATGGTGGTTTCTGACTCGGAATTTGGAGTTGAAGCTGGGTTTAAGTGCAGGTTGTGATTTATTGCTCGGGAGATGCATTAATAGAGGAGAGTTTGGTGGCAATTGTGATAAAGTTGCAGGAGCTTGAGTATGGTAGTTGCGGCCATTGAAATTGCGGGATGGTGGTCCCGCTAATGGCCCTCGAGATGTGGAAATTCTTTTAGTTGGTTCAAGGAATGGCATTACTGCGAGTGGAGTGAAGCTCGGAGGATGCACTTGGTGGGAGCTACAAAATTGGTGTTGATAATTGTGCTAACAAGTGATGAATGCGAGTGGAATGGCTGATGGCGGAGGAGCAAATGAGCACGGTGGCTTGGGAGAGTGAAGCGGATGTGAGTGCAATTGGCTTGAGTTTTGTCTTTATTCTGATTGTGCACACTGGTTCGACTGATATGAAGCGAAGAGTGAAAATTTCAGGTGTGGTTCAGGAAATGTTGCAGGCAGGATGGCATTAGTTGCAGCTGAGTTTAGGTGGTTACAGAGAATGGGTTGTGTGATGTTTCAAGCAATATGGCAGAAGTGAGCTATGTAGATGGAGGTGATTACGGTGGAATAGGGCTTTTTGTTACGTTGATAAGGAATTGGCATAGGGTGTTTGTGTTGGTGGTGAGGTTATAGCACCAGATTGTGCATCACAAAGATAAGGCCCTTTGCAAGGTTGCAATGGCTTTGTGCAAGATTGAGTTGGATCATTGAATCGTTCCGACTCGGTCGATTTGACCGAGAGTTGACTCGGCGACGCACTCCCCTTCCTTTGACTCCTTGACAGATTGACTGACGAATCGAAGACCTCGTTTGACCGTTAGTCCTAAGGACCGACGAATATTCGGTCGAATATTCTCTTGACGGCAGAAATTTTCAGGGGCACGGCGACGCGTTTCGGCCAAATTAGGCCACAATCCCGGATTTCCGTGACAAAAATTCAATTTTCTATGGACTTCTCTCATGGGTGTGAAGACTTGGGCTAGGAATTGGATGGAGAATTGGACTCAAATTTGGAAAGAGAAGGTGGAAGAAGAGAAAGACTTGAATTTGGAAGTTGAATTGCAAAAGGAAAAGGATTCTAATCCTTAGAAGATTTGGAGAATTTTGAAGCCTATAAATAGAAGTTTTCTACAACTTCTACACACCTCTCTACACACAACACTTGTGTTTTGCTTTGCTTTTCTAAGATTTTTTCTTTTTAACTACTTGTGTGAATTTGAAACTTCTTCTTTTAATTATTATTATTTGTGTGAATTTCAAAAACATGAGTAGCTAAATTTCTTTTGATTGAGGATGAATTCCTAGTTCTTAACATGATTTGAGTTTTTGTTTTCAAATTCTATCTTGAAGTTTTTCACATAATTATCGCTTGTTTTTACTAATAGGAGTGATCTTAAAGACACTCATGATTGATTGATAGATTGTTTGGGTGGCCAACTAAATTAATTTGTTAATTGATCTAAAGCTAGTGAAAGTTAGGGGATAAGTAATCGTTCTTTGACTTTTTACATAAGTAGCAAACACGAGACCTTGCGGAGGGATTCCGTGGAGCAATTGTGTGTAGAAACAACGTTAGCAAGTAGACCTTGAGCTAAGAGTCTAACTACTAATATCAACCTAAGAAATTCACAAAACATAATGCATGAGCCAAGTTACATCTAGGTTGAGCTAATTCTAGGTGGCTTGGTGATTAGAATCCGTAGATCGAGAACTTCCGTGTGGTGATAAAAGGGATTTAGGGTTTAGCACTCGAGTTAGCTGCTTTACCTACGGTTGGTGATAATTTGTGACTAATAACAAGTAGAAGAGAACATAACTTGATTCATTGTTTCGTAACGAAGAAGGATTCCTTGATCTTCTTCTCTTATTGCTTTCATCTTTCAACTTTCGATTTTAATTGCTTTGTTTATTTTTCTTTTGCTTTTTACACCCCCTTTCGTGACAACTTTTACAACTAAGATCTCTTGCTCCTCGGTGGGAACGAACTTGACTTCCATTATATTATTTTTAATTGAGTGGAAATATTGAATTAATTTGATTGCACCTACGACACGCATCGTTCATCAACACACACATTAGGCAAGTATGTGAATTCTACCTAAAGAATAACCTAACGCCTTGCGCTAATCAAGTTCAATTCCTAGGAGCATTAAGTTTCAGAAATAGGCTAATCAATGCAATTGTCATGCGTTGCGCAAAACAATTCGGACAATGGTCAAACTCTACATATGATTACGAGAGTGTATCACTACAAACCGTAAACATATCATGCTACTTGTATTCAAGGTTATCGCTTGATGAAAAACCCTAAAATAGCTATGGACTAAGATGCAAGTTCAATTAATTGGCCACTTAACTAATCAAACACCATAATCCTATCACAATACTTCAATCATGTGATCATATAAACCGCAGAGAATTGAACGATAAACAAGAGAGAAAACTAATACATAAAGCAAACACAAGTTTTAGAAATAGGACTACATCCTTAACCAATAATAGAGAATTTAGCTACTCATAGCTATGGAGTTCATCACAAAAATATCAAAGGAATAAAGAAGAAGATGAACAAAAGCAAACCCTAGTTGTGTAACCCAAAAACGGTTCTCCAAGTTCCAAGAAAAGATATGAGATAAGATGATCTTCTATGTGTTGTAGAAAACCTCCCTTTTATAGCCTTTCTCTCATTCCAAAATTAGGTTAAGTCTTCAAAGTCCATTAGTTGAGAGTCCACCAAGCCCACAAGGATGAGAAACCCGTGTAGAAAATACGCCCCGAAAACGGTCGCCGGAATCCTGGTATTATGGCCGGAAAGTCGCCGGAAATCGGCTCCGGTGACCGGAAAAGTCCGCCCGGTCACCGGTCAATGAGTTAGATCGGTCGGGTCAAACCGGGTTGGATCGGGTCAGCGGGTCAAACCGGGTCAATGCTAATTTCAGGAGTCAGACCTGAGTAAGCTCTGAGTTGGGGCTAACTCAGTCTGACTAGGCTTGGCAAGAGTCACTCAAACCCCAGCCATGATGGCCCTGCTGTGCATCACTTGAACTTTCACTTCCAGCCAAGATGGCCGTGCACTTTCTGTGTTTCTGTAGCTCAGTCTCGGCCAAGATGGCCATCACTCTGCAAGCTTCCAACACCATTTCAGCTCATACTATGCTCTCAACCTAGCCTGCCATTCTCCACCTCAGTGTTGTGCCAAGCTATCTCGGCCACCAACTCACATTTGCCTTTCATGTCATTCCATTCATAACTCAATCCCAGTACCACCATGTCACCAAGACTTCCCCTGGAGTTCACATTCTCATTGCCTTGCCATCGCATCACAACCTTAGTGGCAGCTCCAATATTCTCAGTCCGTTCTCGGCTCAAGGCCATTCATGCCTCGCAATCATTCATTCATTCAACACTAACTAAGCCTCGGCCAAAAGGCAACACTCCTAACCGATGCTATAACTCGGCCCACAAGCAGACCTCACAGTTTCTCACAAACCTCATCCAACCCCGGCAACATCACTATTATTTCCTCAAGCTCAAACCATTCCTTAAACACCCATCAACAACTTCACATTGAGCCTAAACACGCCATGAAACATCGCTCGGACACCTGTCTTAAGCCATTAGTAACAACAGACCCCCTTTCGGTTCCCATCTTTGCCATAGAGCAACACCACCTCAGCTGTCTCCCGAACCGAGTATGCCTTCTATAGCTTCAAATTCATAATCACTCCAATTTGAGGTCAAAACCACCAACTCGTGCCCTTTGCTCCGGCTCCAACACACCACAACACTTATTCACCGCCATCTTCCCGGAAACAAGATCACCCGGCTCCATCTTTCGAGCAATACCTCGGTTCTCTAGCCGACCCGCAATCTCATTCTTCCCAATTTGCCAGGCCAGGCCAAAGCCAACCTCTTCCATGCCACCTACAATGACTCAAATCTTCAGATTAACACCACCACAAGAAAGCCCCATTGCAATGCGCTTTGCAACCCCGTAGCAACCACCACTTTGAAGCATAACCATCTCTCCGCCTCGGCCAATGTATCCCTCATGTCATAAACTCAGGCCCGGCTTAGCCCTCTCTTGAGCTCCATTTTGCAAAGATCACTGTTCTACATTTTCTCCTCTCTTGCTCGGTTGCAATACACATTGCAACTCCATCACAGCACCATTTTGCTATTTCAGCTCAAACCATTGCATCTATCACCGATTCAATCTAGCGGACTTCACTAGTCCACCATCTTCTTTTTATGGCCTTGACTCCCGAGCTTCCTTAACAATTCATTCCACCAAGACCAAGTCCATTTAACAAACACCACCATAGTCACAATTTGGCATGACATCTCATTACATGACCTCACTCCATAGCTCAAGTGCAACTGAGACTCGACGCCATCCTTGATGCTAACCCATTCTCGAGCTCACACCATCTTCAATTTTATCTTCAACAGACTAGAACACATAACCCCAAATCGACCCTAGATTCACTTCCTTCTTCCAATTTCTCGATTCGACCAAAGCGGCCACCACAGACAAGAAAGAACTCTACATCGATCTCCTCCATTTGCTTTTGCACGTAAATTTCAAGTAAAACCGGATCGAACCTCACCATCTTCACGGAAGCCATCACATTACAAATCTCGTTCTCGGCCAAAAAAACATCACCGATTCCCCACGGATTAGCGGTCATGGTCGCTTTTCTTTTCTCTCGATCGAAAACAAATCTTCTCTAACCGATTCCCCCATCGATCTCCTCCATTTGTGGCTGCCATGTTCTTCCTCTCAAAGCCGCCTCCTCTCATTCTTCGGTGAAAAATAACATCGAAAGAGAAAACTCTCTTCTCGATTTCTAGGTCGTGTAGGAATGAGGCTGGATATAGCCACCCGAGCAAAGTGGTTAAGGGGTTATCCATGATGATTTAAGGCACCCCAAGAGCTGATACGGGCCACCAGAAAATGACAACCCCTCATCCTCTATTGTGCTCTCGATAGCTCATGCATATGAAATGACGCTTAGCCCTTCTTGCTCGAATTGAATGGTTTCCGCTTCTTTTCCTCCATGCGACTCCATTGCACCTATAGAACTCAAAAGCACGCGTAAAGTACATAATTCACAAGAAAAATAGCAAAGAAAGCATAAACTCTATATAGTAAATACGGTGTATTCTACACCTATCAGATTGGCACCGTGAAACCAGGGATCCGTACACTTTGTAGGCATCTTCTTCAATAGCATAAACACGCACTCGCCAACTTTAGTAATTACATTATCAAGCAACCTATCCTTCTTTGTGCATAATTCCTTCATGAACTTAGCATACCTTGGCATTGTCTTGATGGCCTCGATGAATGGGATGTTGATTTCAATCTTCTTGAAGATATCCATGAGTGCCTTGTCTTGAGCTTCTTTCTTGGATTTAGCAAAACGACTAGGAAAAGGAGGTGGAGTAGTGAAAGTAGGAACCGGTTCCTTGGATTGGTCGGTTAGTGTTGAATTCTCCTTTGGTACGGATTCCTCCTTGTCGTTGACTAACTCTTCACTAGCTTCTTCATGATGAGGATTCTCCACTTGTCTTCCACTTCTTAAAGTAACCGCATTAACATTCTCTCTTGGGTTTACAAATGGTTGTGAAGGAAGCTTTGTGGATGCTTGAGATTTCAATAGGTTCACATCGGTCGCCAATTGTCCCATTTGAGTTTGTAAATCCTTGATGGCCGAATCGGTCTTTTGTTGATTTTGTTGAAACAATGATGTAATACCTTGCATCATGACATTAAGCTTATCATATATCAAAGATCCTCGTTCCTTCACTTGAGGTTGGAATTGTTGTTGAGGTTGGAAGCGTGATTGTTGGAAACCACCTTGTTACGCATATGTATTAGGAGCCGCCGCTTGCTTGTTTGCATAACTAAAGTTAGGATGATCCTTCCATCCGGGATTATAGGTATTGGAGTATGGATCGTACCTTGGCCTTTGATTTGGATATAAAGTATTTACTTGTTCGGTTTCATCATCCGGAATAATTACCGCGACCATCCTTTGAATCATTATCTCCATGTTACCCATCCTTTGATCAAGATGTGATGATGAATCACTAACTTCATGCACTCGCCTAACCATTGGTTCATATCTTGTGTAGAATTATTGCGAGTTTGCAGCCATACTTTCAATCAATTCGGTAGCTTGGGTCACCGTCTTGTTCACTAGTGCACCACCACCCACGGCATCAAGAAAAGATCTATCACTTGGTTGGAGAGCTTCGTAGAAGTATTGGAGTATCATAACATCACTGAATTGATGATGTGGACAGCTTGCCACCAATCTCTTGTATCGCTCCCAACATTCATACAACGACTCTCCCACATGTTGCTTCAACCCACAAATCTCCTTATTTAATTTGAGTAGCTTTTGATGCGGGAAAATATCTCTCGAGGAAAAGTTTCTTTATCCCATTCCATGTTGTGATACTCTAGGAAGGCAAATAATACAACCATTCTTAGCATTGCCCCGCCAAATAAAACGGAAAGCTTTCAACATTGCTCCATCCACATTAGTCTCCTGGTGGAAGCATGGCCATGACTATGGTATAGAAGTCCTTAAGATGTTTGTTTGGATCTTCATTCACCATGCCATGAAACTTTGGTAACTCTCTAATCAACCCGGCTTGATCTCGAAGGTTGAGTTAGTTTGGATACACCATTGTTGTGTATCGAGCTTGTGAGAAGCTAGGTCCTTGAGTGTACGATCGGCCATTGCTTCTTCTTTTCTATGTCCGAATCTGCGAACTCACTTGATGAAGAAGGAGGAAGCGGAGTGTTAACAGCACGAATGAAATCCTTTAATTGAGTGCCTAGGATCGAAGACGTATTGGACTCGGTCTTCCTCTTTAAGCATTCACCAAAGATATAGCACTGAAACAAGACTCTCGAAAACTAAGTTAGATATGGTATAGAATCTAACAAAGCAAAAATAAAGCAAATAGAAAAATAAAAACAACTAAAATCGCTCATTTGCTCCCAAGAACGGCGCTAAAATTTGATGCGTGTCGTAACCACAACAAATTAATTAATATTTTTCCACCCAATTAACAAGTAATATAGTGTAGCCAAGTTCGTTCCCACGAGGAGCAAGAGATTCTTAGTTGTAAAAATTGTCACAAAAGGGGAGTGTAAAGCAAAAGAAAGTAAATAAAGCAATTCAAAGATAAAGTTGAAATCAATAAGAGAGACAAGACCAAGGAATCCTTCTTCATTGCAAAACAATGATTCAAGTTATGTTTCCCATCCACATGTTATTAGTCACAGATTATCACCAACCATAGGTAAAGCAAACTAGATCGGTGCTAAAACCCTAAATCCCTTGTATCACTTGGGATACGAAGTTCTCGACCATAGGATTCTATTTACCAAACCACCTAGTAGTAGATCATTCAAGATGTAATTTAAATAAACACATTAAGATTTATGAACTTATTAGGTTGATATTAGTAGTTAGACTCTGTAGGATCAGAATATCGCGACATTAATACTTCACGAGATTAACAAACTACAGCGTTGCGATGGTGTCGCGCATTTAACAATATAAATGACGAACGATGATGACAGCCTGAACATGAGAAAAGCGTGAAGACTTGGCGAGATTAGGAGTGTCGCGAGATTCGACATTTGTACGCTTGCGACGCTTCGCGAATCATTCCCGAAAATAAAGGAAAGCTTAGCTGTCATCCATTATGTAAAATTCTATATAATGAGCCGAGCAGTCCTATTGTGAGGGGGATCTTTTTCGGAGGGTTGAGCAAGTCATTAGGAGAGAGAAAATTCAGAGTGATTGTAATTCTTTAGCCCACTTTTCATTTATCTTGTAAGTAATTAAGAAAATTAATAAAAGAAGTTGTTTATATTCATCTAAAAATGGTTTAGATTGTATGAACTCTATTGAGGGGTGTAGTGTAGGATTTCCTGCAACTACATATGCGCTAGAAACAGGGACTGAAATGAAGATCAACGTTGTGATTTGAAAGAATTTGGAGCAATAGGGAAGGGATTTCATATAATTTTCAATAATCAACCAAAACTGAAAAATGGTTAGAAGGCGACATGCATCAGAACAACCAACAACTGTTAGAAGGAGTATGAGACTTCCTGGAGAAAGGAGAAACGAAGTAGGAGAATCTTCAAGAGTAAACACAAGGGAAAATGAAGCAAATCAAATTCAACCACCAATTCAACCAGTACTGAATAGAACTATGGATTATGATAGAGTAAGCGTGCACACTTGGAGGTCAGATTCTGTGGATGAAAGAGGAGAAGAACAGCAATTGGAAAACAATGGGCAAGATGAGAGAGACCACGAAATGATCGGGGAAACAATTCATGGAAATGAGGAAATCGCAGCATTAGAGGCATTAAGACAAACAATACATGAATAAAGGCGATTAGAAGCGAGTAAGAACGTGCAAATTTGACTAGAGCAAAATCACGAGTTGAGGATGGAAAACGAGAGATTACAAAATAGAAGATCGAGAAGCACTACAAGGTCAAACTCAAGATCAGTCAGATAAGAAAGAAGGAGAACTTTATCTATAGAAAATACTAATAAAGAAAATCGAGAGGGAGTACAAAATCCAGGCGAAGAACGTCATGAAAGGGAAGAAGTAATGAAAGATCGTTACATTCCACATTCCGAAATTCATCAAAACGGGCGGAATGGTGGAAACCAAGAAGGAAGGAAAAATAAGACCACACAAGATAGATAAGGCAAGGTCAATGGGTCAGTACATGAAAATGTAAAGACGTCCTGCGATCTTGTCGCAATGATAATATTCAAAAGAAACATCTACAAGATTTTGCTAAATCTTTCATCCAAAACAAATAACGAGAGGCAAGTATGGGAATGAATTAGGGAAAAAAATTTGTTATTTATTTCCACATGATAGATTTACGCACTTATGACATTGATTAATTCTATTGCAAGAAAGAGTTGTTCTTTTAGCATGTGCAGAAAAAAGCAACCAAAGTAGCATTTATATTTAAAGATCCAAGAAATGTACAGTAAGAGATTACAAAATTGAAAGACCAGAAGGATAAATATACAAATATTACAAGAAGAAAAAGAGGAAAATAGAGTCATTTCTTAATTCATTCATCATCTTCATCGGACTCTTCTTCTTCGCTAGCATCACTATCAGAGACATCCGAAGTAGGTGTATTTTCGGGAATTTCATCAAGAAGAAAATGATATGAAGAAAGAGGGATATTGTGGTCTTCGCAGACTGTCCTAATAGTTTGATTGCGAAAGCGGACATCATCATTATTGAAATTCGCCACAGTTGTTTGTTGTTATTTCTTCAACTTAGAATATTTTTCATTGCGAAGAGAGAAGTCCTTTACGAGTTGTTCCTTCTCGGATTCAAGTTCTTCAATTCTCTTCTGAAATCTCTTCTCAGCTTCAGCAACTTAATGACAATTTCACAAGAAGAAAGCAGTAAAATAAAGAAGAACAACTAACAACCTTCTCTGTCAGAGATCATATCTTTAATCAAGGCAGTATGCTCAGCGTGGCGACTAACGTTAACACCTAAGTCATTTCTGGCATTATCTAAAACTTTCGCAGCCCAAGCAAATTCATCATCACTGTTTATGACAAGAAGGGATCGAATTTGATTTTCTCTATCTCTAAGTATAGCATTTTGGTGAAGAGATTCATCCCGTTCAATCTGGACTTCAAGAAGAGTTTTTTGAAATCTCGCTAATGCTTGGGCACCCTGGTTAGCAATGCGATCTTTGTCATCTATAAGACTACTAATTTTCTTTCTTAAAATCTCTGTTTTCTCATGGGAATCAATATATAGACGTTTAAATCGGTTGGCTAAACCCAAACTAGATCTATGCTCAATTTCTAGGAGATGAAATTTGGACTGAAGTTCATTTAATGGAAGGGAGTTAATTTTGTTATTTGACGAACTACTTAAAGATTCGTTGAGATGAGCAAGAAGAGTATCATTATCCATGGGCTCGGGAAACGAATGGAGAAGGATGGCTTCATCAGAAAGATTATAAATGTCGGCGAAAATGATAAATCAGGTGAATAAAAGTAAATAATAAGAATAAAAATAAAGAAAAGAAAAGAATTTTATACCATAGAGTTGCTGGTTGGCACTTTGAAGAGTAGATATTTTACTCTTCTGAGAAGAAGATTCAATTTCCAATTGTTGAATTTTCTCACAAAGAAGGGCAGTTCCACTTTCACTCTTCTCGCGAAGTGTCGCAACTTCAATTTCTAGATCTTCGCTCTTCTTGCGAAGTTGAAGATTTTTCTGTTCAAGACTATTGCGCCTCTTCTCAAGATCTGAGGAAACAGCAAAGGAAGCCCTTCCAGACTGTAAAGAAAGATAAAGAAATTATTAATATAGGACTTAAAATTAAAATTATGAAGGAATAAAGAAATATAAACATACCAAGGCACTGAGTGCATTCAAGAAACTGGAATTCAATGACCTGGAGATACCCTGAAGAGACTTATTACCCTCTAGTAAAGAAGCATCGCAGACACTTGCGAGAGCTTCGCATATACCAGAAAGGCGATCATCCCCAAGTCCTTGCATAGAATCCGAGAAGATACTAGACAAGAACGCCATAGGAGATTCAATCGGATCATTTTCCTTCGCGATGGAATCATCATCGTCTTCACTGTCACAACTATCGCTGGAAGAATGAATTTTCCGTTTTTTAGAAAGTGGAGCAACAGGTTTATCCATGCGAAGAGGGCCTTTACCCTTTCTTTTGGTTTTCGAAGTTTCGGGAGCTTCTTCCCCTCCGGCCACCTCAACACCAACCTACACACACGAATGAAGATAAGAAACAGAGGCAACAATATTGTTCAAAATAACAAGAGAAAATATTTCTTACTTCATCCGTGATTGAACGAAGTATCGCCAAAGTATTTGGCTTTGGATTTCTTTCGTAACTTTTTATCAATTTGTTGATCTGAAAATTTCGCAAGATTAGTAGATAGTCAAGGAAATAAAAATTGCAAAGTCAGTGAAAAGTAGAAAACATACCTCTTTTGCCTTCCCGGGCCAATTAAAAACCCAAGGTTGGTAATTGGCGAGATTCGCAGGGAGAACATGGGAACCTGCAATAGAATGTCCATTCAAAAACAGTGGAAAGACGCACCACTTGTCGTCTTTGGAATGGCGAGGAATATTATTCTTCCCAGAGTGCCAATCAATGTCATGCATGAGTAGCTTGTCGCTAGGAATGTTCTCTTTTCTTTTCAACCGTGCACCCCAGCGAGACTTATCATTCTTCATATTAATTACATCATAATTTTCAAAAAAGCTCTCTGCTGAATAGTGTTCAACGACTATCTCTAAGTTTGCGAATCTAGGATCTCTGACTGTATCATGATATAAAGACCCTTTACCAGCACCTCGGTTGGCGAACTCAACCATTAAACGGATACAGTCTCCACTTAATTGATAAACAGCTCGTTAAAACTTCTCATGTGAAAGAATTTCATAAAATAAAGGCAATTCGGGATTGTAGAGAGGAATGGGAAGACTTGTGAGGATTTGACCTAGCGAGATTATGATTTTTTGATCATCACATTGATGATCAGAAAATAATTTTACAGAGAGGATAGATGAAGATTCTTGATCAGGAATGGTAGACAATGTGAAACCTTTTTCTTGTAAATTCTTTTGAGAATCACCCAAAAGAGTTTCATACCTACGGTAGGGGAGGAGCCATTTTTGAGTATGGGAATGAATTGAAAATTGAAGATAAATAAAATGAAGGAAAGGAAAATTTACAGCAGCAGAAGCGTAAATTGCGGAGAAGAACTGAAGAAAAGATTGAAGAGAGAAAGTAAAAAAGAAGAAGAGGTGATTGAGAAAACTATATATAAAAAAAGATTCTCGAAAAGATAACTGCATTTAATGCGAAAGGAGAGGTGAACGGTCGAGAAAAAAAAACAGTTGAAAAGGACGTGTCAAGAAAAGAGTGGAAGAAGAAACACGTGTAGTAAATTCTGTGGGAAAGTACGAAGTCATATTAAAATGAGATAAAGATGAATGAATTATGACAAATAAAAATGGCTTGATTGGGCAAGTTCAAAATTACTAGTTCTCATGACATTCTCTTCTTCGCAGATAAGGCATGAGAAGAGGCAAGATGTAGGATCAGAATATCGCGACATTAATACTTCGCGAGATTAACAAACTACAGCGTTGCGATGGTGTCGCAGACGAACAATATAAATGACGCAACGGATGACGACAGCCTGAACATGAGAAAAGCGTGAAGACTTGGCGAGATTAGGAGTGTCGCGAGATTCGACATTTGTACACTTGCGACGCTTCGCGAATCATTCCCGAAAATAAAGGACAGCTTAGCTGTCATCCATTATGTAAAATTCTATATAAAGAGCGAAAGTAAGTCCTATTGTGAGGGGGATCTTTTTCGGAGGGTTGAGCAAGTCATTAGGAGAGAGAAAATTCAGAGTGATTGTAATTCTTTAGCCCACTTTTCATTTATCTTGTAAGTAATTAAGAAAATTAAAAGAGGGTGTTTATATTCATCTAAAAATGGTTTAGATCGTATGAACTCTATTGAGGGGTGTAGTGTAGGATTTCCTGCAACTACAGACTCTTAGATCAAGGTCTACTTGCTAACGTTGTTTTCACACACAATTGCTCCACGAAATCCCTCCGCAAGGTCTCATGTTTGCTACTTATGTAAAGAGTCAAGAAACGATTACTTATCCTCTAACTTTCACTAGCTTTAGATCAATTAACAAATCAATTTAGTTGGCCACCTAAACAATATATCAATCAACCATGAATGTATAAACATTCCTATTAGTAAAAACAAACGAAAATCATGTGAAAAACTTCAAGATATAATTGAAAACAAAACTCAAATCATATATTAAGAACTAGGAATTCATCCTCAATCAATAAGAAAATTAACTACTCATGTTTTTGAAATTCACACAAATAATTAAAAGGAGAATTTTTAAAGTTCACACAAATAATTAAAAGAAGAATTTTGAAAAGCAAGCAAAAACACAAGTGTTGTGTGTGTGTAGAGAGGTATGTAAAAGTGTGTAGAGAACTTCTCTATTTATAGGCTTCAATGTTCTCCAAATCTTCCAAGGAATAGAATCCTCATTCCATAATAATTCAATTTCCAAATTCAAGTCTTTCTCAAATCTTCCATCTTCTCTTTCCAAATTTGAACCAAATTCTTCAAAGCCATGAGTCTAGATGATTGTAGAGAATTCTTCACAAATTAAGTCGCCGGAAAAAAATCCTCGTGGATTACCTAAATTGGTAAGGGAAAATCACCGCCGGTCATCAAATTATCGCCGGAATGGAATATTCTCACATACCGTCAGAGTTAACAGGTTAAATCACCAAACCGCCAAGTACCAATGGGTCAAGGCGAGAAAGAGTGAATCACCATCAGTCAAGATCTTACTCGCTTTTGGTCTTATTGGTGAGTTGGACCGGTTGTCGGATCATTCGTCGGACTCGCATGCGTAGTTAACTCTGTGAAATGGAGAACCGACTGAAGTTTCGCTATTTCATCGACTTTCTCAGCCAAGTTCTGTGTCGATCTAATGTCTTCAATTCCTCGTAGTCAGCTTCCTAAACATACATCTAAGAAGTTCAAACATCGCTCACGCAATTCATTCACACTCCCGATTATTCATTCCTATGACTTCAATTTCCTCTACCGCATCTTGCAAAATCAATCAATATGTAAAGCTAAAAGACGCGGCTAAATCAACCACAAATCCATCTTCTAATTCATCACCAAAACCAACAGCTTTCATCTTCGCTCTTAATTCAACAAGCTCAACATTTCTCCACCGCTTTCCTGAATACAAACCCATCCTTTCTTATTGTTTGTAACATCATTATTCTCGATCTCATACCATCAACAACACCAACTCCCTCTATCGCTTAATAAAGATACAAGAGACCTATCTCAATCTCCTTCACTGTTCAACATGACCCATTTTGATTCACTTCCTTCTTCTCACCGGGTTCTCTATCTCACATAAATCCATCTCCTCAACCTCAATAGCAGCAGGAGGTCTCGTTCAACTCAATATCAAAACCCATCAAAGATCTCAATTCACCGAATCTTGACCACAACATCTTTAGATCGAAACCCATCAATTCCATTTACAACACCATCATCTCTCACGCGCGATTCAATCTTGCATCAAACCCTAACTTGAATTCATCGTCGATTTCTTGATCTCTGCTCTCGATTTCAAATAAAAGAGACAATCAATTCGAACTCATCTCGTTCTTGATTCGATTTCAGCCCCAAACCATCATCAATATTCTCTCTTAATTCTTCAACGATGCCTTCAACTGTCTCTCAATTTCTTGGATTTAATAGCAGCCTTGTTTGCTTTTCTCACCTCTTTTCTTTTCTTTCGGATGCAAATAATGATTGAGAGGAAATGATTGAGAATAACTTCTCGAGATAGGGTTATACAAGTAGGGTTATTCAAGGTGGTCACCTTGATAAGGGCTACACTGCCTAGCAGCCCCTAACCATTACTGCTTTGTCTTTTAATACTCCTCCAAAAGAGAGCTGCCCCTTAACCATAGCAATTGGGCTCCGGATAGTGTTGCCAATGATAATTCAAAGACTTTTACTCAAATTGAATGATTTCTTCTTCTTTTTTTCTCCGTGCGACTCCAAAGTAGCTATAAAACTCAAAACACATGTAAAGTACATAATTTACAAGAAAAATAGCCAAGAAAGCATAAACTCTAGATAGTAAATACGGTGTATTCTACACCTATCGTGGAACTTCAAAGGTAGGAGCTCGAGGCCTTACTGGTTGCTTCTGTTCCAATTGTGCAATAGAAGCATATTTTCGGACTTTAGTTGGTAGTGGTTGTGCTGCAAAATCCTGTGTGCCTAGTAAGATTATGTGTTCAGGTAGTTTCGCCAAAGGCTTGACAGTCCTTCTTTTGTATGTCATTAATGGCTTCATGATGATTTTCCGGTCCAGCATTTGTGGTTGCTATGACTTCAGGTTTGCCATTAACGTTATGCACAAATAAGGTCACCTTCGCATCCCTGTGCTGCAACACACAGCGTAATCCCTTAGTGTATTGTGTGTGAAAATGCTAGCATTCTATTGAGGCGGTTAGAATTTTGTTGAGTCGGGTTGAATGTAGTCGGACCCGGATATGGATCCGTCGACCTGGATTCGATGGTGTGGTCTTTTTTGTCTGTTTGGGCCTCCTCAACATGGGGTTTTCCTTTGCCCTTGTTGTTGTTTGTCAGCTGAGTCGTCTGAATGGTATGATTAGGGTTTTCCTCCACCTGTGTGGCTGATCTGTTCGATTGTTGTATTGGCAGCATGACATGGCTTGGTGTGGGCCCTCATGTTCAGTGTTTTTCCCGACATTCATGTTTGTAGTAAAGTGTTGTTCAGGTGTATTTGCATGGGCACAATCTTTAAGGTCACTATTGGCGGCTCTGGTGGATGGATTGGAGAAGTAGATTTGGCGTATTTGGTCTGTGGAGAGACCTAGTTCCATGCTAATTCCATGCGAGTCATTTTTTCAGAAAGGTGAGTTGGGAACGAGTTTAGGTTTACTGCTTTGTTAGCCCTAACCACGTTGGTTCCATGGTGATGTTGATCCATGGAAGTTTCTTGCTGGTTTTGGAGGTGCTGTTGTTGTTGTGGTTGAGTAGATTTCTCTCCCTGATTTGCATGTGTTGATGATCACTCCCCTGTGTAGAAATTTAGGATTTTCTTCTCTTGCATGAACTGAATGCGTTGTGGTTTTGTAACCGAGGCCTTCATTTTCGCATTCAACTTTCCATAGGGGAATTTTGGGAACCTACTGTTATTCATGGCTTGTTCTATTCCCAAAAAATTTGTGCACTCCTTAAAGACATGCCCTCCTGGTGTACCACAAAGGAAACATAGAACTAGTATACTTACATAAGAGTATTGAACCCACAAACCTTTTCCAATGTTGATCATAACGCCTGGCATGAATGGTTTGGATAGGTCAATCATGACATACACTCTAGGTGTTGAGCGGGAGAGGTTTATCTGAAGTACCGTGCCTGAATCTGAGTTTTCTATGTGATCATAGATTTATTTTTCATCCACAAAGAAACGAGGTAAGTTGAGCACTTGTAGCCAAAATGGAGAGAACTTGAAATAGCTTTTAGGATGTTGGGTGAACAAGATCCAGTCCTCAATTAGCACCACATGAGGTCCTGCTTCTCTAATATGAAGGTTTTGTCACTCGGGTGATGCAGGGAGAGTTGAATAACATGTATTGTAGAACTTGTTTCCATATGCTGGAATTTGATAGGGAAAAGTCTACTTTCCAGGGCTCGCTTGAGTTGGTAGAAATCTGTTGGTCCGCCAAGAACTTTGAGTGCCAAAATATGCTCACTGTGAATTTGCATTAGGTTCTGCATTCTTTCAGTAAGGAGGAAGATTGGGGTATGTAGATCTGGACTTGAGTGGAGCACAGATGGTTGTTGGGTGTTGGTTGGGGTTGCTTTTGAAGTAACTGCTTTATCTTTTCTTCTTTGGGTATGATTTTGTTGTGATTGTTCTGTGAAAAGTTTGGGGTGATGGGTTTCTTTCTTTGTAAAGGTAGTATCATAGATCAAGCGGTATCTGGAAGAATAGAAGGTTTGAGTTGAGTCGTAAAAAAGGTTTTCTTTTGGTATTCTTTCTAACGCTTTGAGAGGACGTACCTTCTGGGAATATTGTTTTAGGGTTTCGTTTAAAATTCCAAGGCTCCTTTTCAGTTGGTGAAGAATGTAACAGAGGTTGTGTCGAAGCTTTCTCAGGTGATGTATGCTCGGTTGTCAATCCGTCAAAATTAATTTCACTTTCTCAATCAACTAGATATAAATATAGTATGCGATAAGAAAGAGTTCGTATCCACAGAGAGGCTTTCGTTGTTATAAAATTTCAGTTTCTAAAGTAACCAAATGGGGATGTTTGTTTTATCTAAGAAATAAAAGTAATTGAAAGCAAAGTAAATAATTGGAATAATTAATAAGGAGAAGATATTGGTCACGGGATGGTATCATTCACAAACATATGTTTTCATCAATGATTAGAATTGGTATTTTAATCTCGTATTTACTAAAAGTCCTAGGATACCTTGATCGCAAGTATAACCCGTTAATTCCCTGATTTCATCACAACCACATTAAAAGATGCATATGTGAATTCTTCCTAGAAAGCAACCTAAAGTGTAAAAGCACAATTAAGTTTAACTCCCTACAAGCACTAAGTTTCGTGGAATAAGACTAATCAATGCAAACGAATGTGTAAAAGCACTAAACGTTTTAACAAAAGTTATGATTCACTTGTGACTAGTAGGATATATCACTACAAGCACTACCCACAATTATGCTACTTAGAATCGGGATAAACAACTTTTCGTATTGAAAACCCTAATATAGCTCTAGAGATGAACATAAATCGGATTGATTCCGGACTCAACCTAACAAGTATTCAAATCTTATAACACTATTAATTGTGAATCACAAACAATAAATTACCGAGACAAAACTAATTCATTGAATCAAAAACATGTTGAGAAATCAACTTTTATCCCATAACCAATAATATTTGTTTAGATACCCATAGCTATGGAGTTCATCATAATAATATTAATTAAAAAGAAGAAGAAGATGAACAAAAGCAAACCCTAGAAGCGTAAACAAAGTGGCTCCCCAAAATTCCAAGAATAAGATATATTTAAGTTGTAGAAGACTTTCTTTTTATAGCTTTTTCTCCAACTTCTAAAATTAGGTATAGTCTTCAAAGTCCATTAGATGAGAATCCACCAAGCCCATAAGAGAGAGAAACCCATGTAGAAAATATGTCCCAAAAGTGGTCATGGAAATCTGGTATTGTGGTTTAACTTGGTAGGAAAAAGTCGCCGGAAAGTATCTCAGTGACCGGTAAAGTCCGCCTTGGTCACCGGTTCAATGAGTCAACTCTGGTCGGGTCAATCGGTCGGCTCGGGTCAACTCGGTCAGACCGAGTCAAACCGAGTCGGGAACTAGTCAGAACTGATCAGCTAGTCGATGATCTAACTAAGTCGATTCATCGAGCTGCTATGGCCTAAGACATTGTGCACATGCTGATTTGAGTTTGCACCATGATTGTGCTTCCACCATGATGGCTATGCTTGCCAATTTGAACTCCACCTACACTTGCCTTCATTTGCACATCATGGCCCTCAGAATAGCGCAATTCCATCTTTGTAATACAGCACCAGACCACCTTCAAATACCACCAGCAACACCAGACTACCTTTCATGACCAACATCAACTCCCATCCTGCATAGCAACCTTCAGGCCACCATCTTTGCAATCAACCTCGCCGCATCTCTCGCATCCTCGGGAAACAAAGATCACCACCAGTTACACAACCAATTCCTCGCTCGCTATGAACTCTGCATCATTTAGCTTCAAATGCTCATCATCATTGTTGCCTGCAACAACTTGAACTGCAGCTCAATCTCATACTGACTCCATCCTGTCACTTTATTTCCTCTCCCCGACCGCAACAACGTAGCATTAACAACTCCAACACACCTCCATTTTCTGAAATCATAACCACCAACCACTAGCTCATATTCCTATAATTTAGGTTAAAGGAAACAAACCACCACAAAACTGTAGTTGCATCCATTCAAGCTTCCCTGCCTTGTTGTTCAATTCAAAGTCAACCCATGACAACCATTCAAATTGAACTACACACTCTCTACAAACACAAACCCATCTACATGCCTGTATCTTCTAGCCATTCTTCAGTGCAGCACTTGCTTCTTTGTAATCGCTCATTAGCCCGTTTCATTATGTAGCTCTGGGTTCATATTATAACCAGTAAAACCTAGGCATACATCAAAACAAATCCAAGTTACCAGCTTTGAGAACACATCCTGCAATCATCCATCATTCAGACAACATCACTACCATCTTCTCTTTGAGCTTAATAACACCACAGGACCCATTCATTACTCCCAGCAAATGCTTAACATACATCTAGCACTCAATCAATTACATAGCCTTGTCAGCAGAGACTCAGCTTTCACCTCCATGCCATCTCCAAAATATTTCGGTTAATTTCATCAAGACCACCACCAATTCCACTGTAGACCCATTAGCTCAATCGATCCACGGACCAACTTCAATCGATTTCGCACTGATTACGGCACTAAACCCTAACTTCATTCATTATGTAAACCCAAATTCAACATATGAACTTCCACTTTCTTGAAATCTCTGCCAACCTCATAATCACATCGAACCCATCTTCTAATTCATTTCTCGATTTACGCAACTCCCCTAATTTCTCAATTGAATCTTCCCTTTGTGTTCTACGATTGCTACTGTATAGCAGTAGCATCATCATTTTCTTCATCGAATTTTAAAATCTCATCATAGTATCAACTCCAATCTCTTCTTCTCGGTGTAATAGAAGCAACCGAAACTTCCATAAACAACCACAAAAACCCATCGATTTCATTTAGGTTCTTCATCTCTGTCTCAGATATCAGGAATCAGCAAACCCCTATGAATCTTCTTACAAGCTCCATGTTCTTCCGAACTTCTCCATTTCTCCCTGAATTCTCTCGATGATTTCTCCGTGTCTCTAACTCAAACAACTGCCGCCATGGGTTCTCTATTTCAGAGAGAAAGAAAAATAAAACCCAATGATTTCATCTCTGAAATTTAGGTATTGGTAATGATGGAAATTGCTACAAGCACCCCACTTAAGATAAGGGCCACCATACAGTGATACTTGGCTTGTGGGTTCGAGAACCGACAGGACTAATTCACCTCCTTCTCAAGCACCTTAGACCGCTCCAAGCATAACTCGCATGTGAACTGACCTCTTCGTGAGTGATTTCTCCTTATTTCGCTCCAAATGACTCCAAAATACCTGATTACTCAAAACCAATATAAGATACATAATTTACAAGAAAACTCGCAAAGAAAGCATAAATACTAGATATAAAATTAGGTGTTTTACAACACCTATCAGATTCCCCCACACTTAGACTTTGCTAGTCCTCGAGAAAATCAAACAAAACAATTCTAAAGAATACATACAACTCCGTGTCGTCGAGGCTACGGTCACTTTTAGCATAAATAACAAGCCTTTAAACCCCTAGGTGTCCCTAGTGGACGAGTTATAGTCTCGTGAGGGTTTACTAGAGATATACCCACAAAACCTACTTCCAACTTACTAGTTCTCCGTAATGATAGCATCCAACGCGCTAAGAAGACATAGAAATTCTGCACACTAGTCATAAGAAGTTAGACAGATAAATGAACATAATCTCATTCTTAAAAGTTGAGAGAGAGATAACCATCCCTTCTCGACAAAAATTCGGGTTCGGAGTGATCGAAAGTCTCGACTCTGCCTCACAAGAAAAGGGTTTTATGATATTGCTCTCAATAATAAACATCTTTTTATGGGTCACACATGTGTCCAGGTAGGAATGAAGAGAGAATCCTGCGACACGTTGAATGGTAGGAAGGTAAAAACCCTCCGAAGTATTTTGAAAACCCACATCTTTTATATATTTGTGAAAACCCATTTTTCTAAAGATCTCTTCGAAAGGAAATCAACCACTTAACGAAGGTTGGAATATGCTTACTTACCTCGTATCCGGTCGGCGTGCAGCTAGCACCACTCTCACAGCATCCATAGAAACGTCTTCTGTCTTCTATCGGTGTCTTCATCTTCGTCTTCGGTCTTCAACTCTTGATGATAACTCTTGAACTTCGTAGAATCTTGACAATATAATCCTTCCCTCTAATTCCTTGTCGCTTGAAACTTCATTATAGATATTCCTTCTTTCCATTGGCTTTATTGAAAGAATACAAAAAAATAAAAACAAACTATACAAACCCAATTTTTTTTTTTTTTTTTTTTTTTTTTTTTTTTGAGACAAGGGAGAGTAAAATACAAATAAAATAAAAAATGTAAGTACAATGCCATGGTGTAAGTACTTTACCGCTTGAATCTTCACAACTTATATGTCTTGATATCATAAACTTCTCGAACTTTCATCCTTGATAATTTTCACTCTTGTATAATAGTCTTCAACTTACAAAAATTCTGCTCCCTGTTTCGTTGCTTTACTTGAATCCGAAATCGCTCATTTCTGCATCGTTATTTTGTAAACCTCGAACGTGTTCAACTTTCCTTCAAATTTGTGATGCTCCTCTTGTTGATGATGATGGTGTTTTATGGACTGTTGGTGTAGAGAGATAAGGTGGATGGTGCTAACTGCGAACAAGATCACAAGTGGTATGTAAGTTAGCAATTCGATGTCACCAACATGGTTGATAAAATAGCACTCAAGAGATCAAAATAGTGCTTCTATGGTGGGAGGTTGGACAACTCACCATTCTGCCCGGAATTTACGTACGGTGACACACACTCTAAAAGCACAAATTTAGACAGGTACAAAGAATTGAAGGTTGGTGCCTCACATTATGTAACAAGGGTAGTCTCCACTATAGATGATCACTATTCTAATACCGAATTCAGTCTGCACCTTATTTTCCACTGGCATGGTTAAATCCAACTTTAACTCTCATACAATTGATAAACCCGATCATGTTCTCTGTCATCTCTAAGTTCAGTCACTATTATGAGATTCTCGATGTAATCTTAGCGACATGTATACTATGTGACTCTAAACTAACTACAAGTTGGAGGTTTCTTATTCACTAATTCACAAAAAAATTGAAAAATTACAAAAATTTACAATGCAAAACCACTCCCCCACACTTAAACTTTACATTGTCCTCAATGTAAATTGAATCGTCCAAAGTAAGTCAAGGTGGGAAATCCTAACAAGAAATCAGAAAAAATAAAGTAAAAACAAAACAAGAAAAGAAATAAATACAAGACAAGAAATACTCATCCTTTGGGTTGCCTCCCAATTAGCGCTTGGTTTAAAGTCGTCAGCCCGACTATCTCCTTGCTTTCTATGACTCCTCCAGAGGGAGTACATCCACAAAATTAACTCCTTCCACCACTTCGTAAGTGAAATTCTCATAATATGGTTTCAACCGGGTGCCCATTAACTTTAAGTTCTTTCCCTGTAGCTATGCTACGAATTTCCACTGCACCATGAGAAAACATATTAGTAACAATAAAAGGTCCGATCCATCGTGACCTTAATTTACCCGGAAATAAATGCAAGCGAGAATTAAACAAAAGCACTTTCGCCCAATGCAAAATTGTTTTCTAGAAATCATGTTATCATGAAATGCTTTCGTCTTTTCTTTGTAAATCCGTGAACTTTCAAATGCATCATTGCGAAGCTCCTCTAGCTCTTGAAGTTGTAACTTCCTTTGCTTTCCAGCCCCATCCATCTCCATGTTGCATTGTTTAATAGCCCAAAACGCCTTATGCTCAATTTCCACGGGTAAGTGACAAGGTTTACCATACACAAGCCTAAAAGGAGACATCCCAATAGGTGTTTTATATGCGGTTCTATACGCCCACAAAGCATCATTAAGTCGCATGCTCCAATCCTTCCTTGTTGGATTCACCGTCTTTTCTAGAATGGATTTCACCTCAGGTTAGACACCTCGCTTGTCCATTGGTTTGGGGATGATAAGGTGTTGCAATCTTGTGCGACACATTGTACTTCGTCAACAAGCTTTGTAAAATCTGTTTTTGAAGTGAGAACCCCCATCGCTAATTATGGCTCTTGGAATTCCAAACCTTGCAAAAATATTAGGTTGCACAAAATCAAAACCACTTTAGAATCATTAGTAGGGGTGGCCTTAGCTTCCACCCATTTCGAGACATAATCAACCGCAAGTAAGATATAAAAATTCCCATGGGAGTTGACAAAAAGGCCCCATAAAATCAATACCCCATACATCAAAAACTTCAATAAATTGAATATAAGTTTGTGGCATTTGATTTCGGGCACCTAGATTGCCGGTTCTTTGGCACCTATCACAAGTTGTACAAAATATATGTGCATCCTTAAACAAAGTTGGCCAATAAAAACCACTTTCAAGTACCTTGTGCGCGGTTCTCTTACTCCCAAAATGTCCTCCGCAAGCATAAGAGTGACAAAAGACAAGATAGAATTAAATTTGAGTTGGGAACGCACCTACGTATTACTTGGTCACTACCATGTTTCCATAAGTACTGGATCATCCCATATGTATTGGTTCCCTAACCTCTTAAGTTTGTCCCTCTCAAAGACGAGACAAGTTCTTTGGGATTTGTTTAGAAACTAAGTAATTCACAATATCGGCATACCATGGTTCTCCAAAGGCAATTGAGAAAAGTTGCTCGTCCGGGAAACTTTCACGCAACTAGGATAGTCTCCTTGTATCAAAGAAGTCGGCTCAAGTGATCCATAGCGGTGTTCTCAATTCCTTTCTTGTCTTTGATTTCAATATCAAACTCTTGCAAGAGTAAAATCCACCGTATGAGCCTCGGTTCCGCCTCTTTCTTTGTAAGCAAGTATCTAAGTGCTGCATGATCAGAAAAGACAACAACTTTTGTACCAATTAGATAAGAGCGAAACTTTTCTAAAGCAAAAACAATGGCTAATAACTTTTTTTCAGTGGTTGTGTAGTTTTGTTGGGCCTCATTTAACGTTCTAGAAGCATAATAGATAGCATGAGGAAGCTTCCCCACACGTTGCCCAAGCACCGCACCAACCGCATAGTCACTCGCATCACACATGAGCTCAAACGGCTTACTCCAATCCGGTGGTTTAATGATAGGGGCTGAAATCAAAAGTTCTTTCAAACGATTGAATGCCACCATACATTTTTCATCAAAGTTAAAAACCACATATTTTTGCAATAAGTTACAAAGTGGTGATGCTATCTTGGAAAATTCCTTGATGAATCTACGATAGAAACCTGCATGACCAAGAAAAGAACGTATCTCCCTCACCGTAGTGGGAGGGGTTAGAGCACGAATAAGGTCTATCTTAGATTTATCAACTTCCAAGCCTTTAGAAGATATTATATGTCCTAAAACTATGCCATGAGTTACCATGAAATGGCACTTCTCTCAATTCAACACAAGATTTGTTTCAACACATCGTTCAAGGATTAGAGACAAATTGTTCAAGCAAAGGTCAAATGAATCACCAAAGACACTAAAGTCATCCATGAACACTTCGATTATGTTTTCAACATATTCCGAAAGATACTTACCATACACCTTTGAAAGGTAGCTGGAGCATTGCATAAGCCAAAAGGCATCCTTCTATAAGCAAAAGTACCGAAAGGACAAGTGAAAGTGGTTTTCTCTTGGTCCTCCGGTGCTATCACAATCTGATTATAACCTGAATAGCCATCAAGGAAGCAATAGTAAGAGTGTCAGCTAAACGTTCAAGCATTTGATCAATAAAAGGTAAAGGAAAGTGATCTTTTCTAGTGGTGGCATTCAATTTCTGTAATCAATACAAACCCTCCAACCGGTTTGCACACGAGTTGGGACAAGTTCGTTCTTATCATTCTCCACCACTGCCACACTCCGATTTCTTTGGTACTACTTGTACCGGGCTTACCCACTTGCTATCGGATATGGGGTAGATAACACCTACCTCCAAAAGCTTGAGTATCTCCTTTTTCACAACTTCCATCATGGGAGGATTCAAACGACGTTGCGCTTCCCTTTTAGGCTTTGCATCATCCTCCAAACGAATTTTGTGCATACAAACGGCGGGGCTAATACCCTTGATATCGGCAATTGTCCATCCTATGGCCGTCTTGTACTTCCTTAGCACCCTTAGAAGTTTTTGCTCCTGTAAATCACTAAGCTTGTTAGAAACAATCACCGGTAACTCTTCATTATCACCCAAGTACAAGTACTTTAGGTGGTGGGAAGAGGTTTCAATTTAAAATCGGAGATTTAATAATTGAAGGTACAAGCTTTTCATCACTGCATGGTAAAGAAATAAAAGAGATATTATGAGTTTTCGGGCATCCTTGTAGTGAATTAAGATCACCAAGAGATTCCTTGACTTCATTACCACACTCTACACCATTATCCATGGATGTAGTTAACACGGTTTCCAAAGCATCATCACCGTTTAATTCAAACATTTGTTGTGCCAATGTATCCATCATATCAATGGAGAAACAAGAGTGGACATCGCTAGGATATCTCATCGTCTCGAAAATGTTGAAACGTATTATTTATCCATCAAACTCCATAGTTAGCGTTCCCTTGTCCACATCAATTATGGTTTTCGCCGTTTTCATGAAGGGACGCCCAAGAAGCAATGGAAGAGATGAGTCCGGTGAACCTTCATCCATCTCTAACACACAAAAGTCCGCTGGAAATACAAGTTGATTAACCTGCATAAGAACATCCTCAACAATACCCATTGGGTAGACATTAGAGCGATCGGCTAATTGCAATACTATTTCGACTTTTTTGAGAGGACCAAGATCAAGTGAATTATACATTGACGCAGGCATAACATTAACGGATGCACCTAAATCCAACATAGCTTTGTTAAATGTTGTGTTACCAATTGTGACGGGAATGTCAAAACTAGGGATCCTTGCACTTAAGTGGGAGTTTGTGTTGTAAGATTGCCGAGGCATTCTCCCCCACACTAAGCACTTCATTACCTTTGAGCCTTTGTTTGTTGGTACACAAGTCCTTCAACACCTTTGCATACTTTGGAACTTGCTTGATAGCATCAATGAGTGGTATGTTCACATGGATCTTCTTTAGAACGTCCAAAATATCCTTTTCTAGTTCCGCCTTCTTAGAACTTGCAAATCTGCGAGGAAAAGGTAGAGGAGGAACATAAGTAGAAACCGGAGTTTTAGAATTAGAAATAGGTACCTCAGAAGTTTGGGGTGAATCCTCATTCTTCTCCTCCAAAACAGGTTCCTTTGGTGTGTCCACCTTGCCCGAATCAGAAACTTCGGGTTGCACAAGTTGTGTACCACTTCTCAACGTAATAGCATTGACACCCTCTTTTGGGTTAATAGGTTGAGAAGGAGTTTCCCACTATTTTGCGCCTTCAATTGGTTCAACTCAATAGCCATGGAGCCCATTTGTGTTTGCAACTCCTTAATAGCACTCTTAGTTTCTTGTTGACTTTCTTTGAACATGGTGGAAATGCCTTGCATCATTGTTTGAAGCTTTGAATCAATATCAGAACCTTGATTTTGCATTGATTGTTGTGCTTGAGGTTGCTGAAATTGTTGTTGTTGTGGTTGAAATCCACTAGGACGGTTGAAAGTAGGTTGTTGAATTGCACCTTGCTTGTTGGCATAGCTAAAATTGGGGTTATCTCTCCATCCCGGATTGTAAGTGTTGGAGTAGGGATCATACCGTCTTGGTTGATTTGGAAAGATCGCATTAGCTTGCTCGTCTTCATAAGATTGAGGAGAACTTGGTATAACCGCGGATGCAACTTGTTGCAACATTGCTTTGTCATGTTACCCATTTGTTGACGAAGTTCCTCCACCTCGCTCACTTCATTCGCCCCTCTTAGAATCACATCCGAACCACGACTTAATAATTGTTGTGAGTTCGCTGCCATGTTTTCAATCAACTCTCTAGCTTGTGCCACCGTCTTGTTCACTAGTGCACCACCACCCAAAGCGTTAATAAGATTCCTATCACTTGATTGGAGTCCTTCATAGAAGTATTGGATGATCATAGCGTCACTGAATTGGTGGTGAGGACAGCTTCCAACCAATCTCTTGTATCGTTCCCAACATTCATATAAGGATTCTACCATATTCTGCTTCATCCCACAAATCTCCTTGCGAATTTGAGTAGCCTTGGATGCAGGAAAATATCTCTCTAAAAGAGTTTCTTCACCCATTCCATGTTGTGACACTTCCTAAGGTAGATAGTATAACCAATCCTTAGCACTATCCATTAAAGAGAAACGGAAAACTTTCAACATTGCACCATCCGCCTCTACATCCATTGAAGCATAGCCATGACAAGTGGTGTGGAAGTCCATAAGATGTTTGTTTGGGTCTTCATTCACCATGCCATGGAATTTTGGTAATTCTCTAAGCAACCCCTACTTAATCTCAAAAGTAGAGTCCGTTTGAATACATCCCTGTTGTGTATCAAGCTTATGAGAAGCCAAGTCCTTGAGTGTACGATTTGCATCACCCATTGTTAATTCCTCTTCAAGTTGTAACTCTTCGTCCACTTCTAACTCTTGCTCGTCCGTTGTGTTTCGCCTTGGTTGGAGTATTGTGCCTTTTCGAGTAACTATCCCGTACCTTGGATAATTCCAATCTTTAGTAGCCAGGGATTAGGTACCTGAAAACAAGTCTCGCAAACAAGTGAGAAACAAGACAAAAAACAAAAAGCAAAGATAAAAGCAGAAATTGTAAAAAGAAACTAAAAACTCAATAACAAGCCGTATGCCTCCCCAATGCAAGGCGCCAAAATTTGCTCGTCCGTTGTGTTTCCGCTCAAAATTAATTTCACTTTCTCAATCAACTAGATATAAATATAGTATGCGATAAGAAAGAGTTCAGTATCCACAGAGAGGCTTTCGTTGTTATAAAATTTCGATTTCTAAAGTAACCAAAGGGGGATGTTTGTTTTATCTAAGAAATAAAAGTAATTGAAAGCAAAGTAAATAATTGGAATAATCAATAAGGAGAAGATATTGGTCACGGGATGGTATCATTCACAAACATATGTTTTCATCAATGATTAGAATTGGTATTTTAATCTCGTATTTACTAAAAGTCCTAGGATACCTTGATCGCAAGTATAACCCGTTAATTCCCTGATTTCATCACAACCACATTAAAAGATGCATATGTGAATTCTTCCTAGAAAGCAACCTAAAGTGTAAAAGCACAATTAAGTTTAACTCCCTACAAGCATTAAGTTTCGTGGAATAAGACTAATCAATGCAAACGAATGTGTAAAAGCACTAAACGTTTTAACAAAAGTTATGATTCACTTGTGACTAGTAGGATATATCACTACAAGCACTACCCACAATTATGCTACTTAGAATCAAGGATAAACAACTTTTTCGTATTGAAAACCCTAATATAGCTCTAGAGACGAACGCAAATCGGATTGATTCCGGACTCAACCTAACAAGTATTCAAATCTTATAACACTATTAATTGTAAATCACAAACAATAAATTACTGAGACAAAACTAATTCATTGAATCAAAAACATGTTCAGAAATCAACTTTTATCCCATAACCAATAATATTTGTTTAGCTACCCATAGCTATGGAGTTCATCATAATAATATTAATTGAAAAGAAGAAGAAGATGAACAAAAGCAAACCCTAGAAGCGTAAACAAAGTGGCTCCCCCAAAATTCCAAGAATAAGATATATTTAAGTTGTAGAAGACTTTCCCTTTTATAGCTTTTCTCCAACTTCTAAAATTAGGTCTAGTCTTCAAAGTCCATTAGATGAGAATCCACCAAGCCCATAAGAGAGAGAAACCCATGTAGAAAATATGTCCCAAAAGTGGTCGCAGGAAATCTGGTATTGTGGCTGGAACTTGGCCGGAAAAGTCACCGGAAAGTATCTCAGGTGACCGGCAAAGTCCGCCTTGGCCACCGGTTGCCGAGTCAACCTGGGCCGAGTCAACGGGTCTTTCGGTCAACTCGGCAGACCGAGTCAAACCGAGTCGTGAACTAGTCGAACCGAATCGCCTAGTCGATGATCTAACTAAGCCGATTCATCCGAGTCGCCATGGCCTAAGCCATTGTGCACATGCGATTTGAGCCGCACCATGATTGTGCTTTCCAACATGATGGCTATACTCTCAATTTGAACTCCACCTACACTTGCCTTCACTGCACATCATGGCCTTTAGCGCAATTCCATCTCTCGTAATACAAGAGACTGCACCACATTCAAATACCACCAAAGAACACCCCACACTCGTCATGACCAACACCAACTCCCATCCTGCATAGCAACCTTCAGGCCACCATCTTTGCAATCAACCTCACCGCATCTCCGCATCCCTGGAAACAAAGATCACCACCAGTTAGCACAACCATTCCTCGCCGCTATGAACTCGTCGCATCATTTAGCTTCAAATGCTCATCATGTTTGTTCGCAACAACTTGAATCTCAGCTCAATCTCATACAGTCCATCCCGTCAGCCTTATTTCCTCTCCCTGACTGCAACAACGTAGCATTAACAACTCCAACACACTCCATTTTCCTGAATTCATAACCACCAACCACTTGCTCATATTCCTATAATTTCGGTTGTAGCTAAACCACCACAAAATCGTAGTTGCATCCATTCAAGCTTCCCCGCCTTGTTGTTCAATTCAAAGTCAACCCATGACAACCATTCAGCTGAACTACACACTCTACAAACAAAACCCATCTACATGCCTCGTATCTTCTAGCCATTCTTCTAGCAGCGAAGACTTGCTTTTGTAATCGTTTATTAGCCCGTTTCATTATGTAGCTCGGGGTTCATATCATAACCCGTGTAAAAACCTAGGCATACATCAAAACAAATCCAAGTTACCAGCCCCAACAACACATCCTGCAATCATCCATCATTCAGACAACATCACTACCATCTTCTCTTTGAGCTCAATAACACCACAGGACCCATTCATTACTCCCAGCAAATGCTTAACATACATCTAGCACTCAATCAATTACATAGCCTTGTTAGCAGAGACTCAGCTTTCACCTCCATGCCATCTCCAAAATATGCTGGTTAATTTCATCAAGACCACCACCAATTCCACAGACCCATTAGCTCAATCGATCCACGGACCAACCCTCAACCGATTTCGCACCGATTACAGCACTTAAACCCTAACTTCATTCATTATGTAAGCCCAAATTCAACATCCGAACTTCCACTTTCTTGAAATCTCTCGCACAACCTCATAATCACATCGAACCCATCTTCTAATTCATTTCTCAGATTTACGCAACTCCCCCTAATTGCTCAACTGAATCTTCCCCTTTGTGTTCTACGATTGCTACAGATAGCAGTAACATCATCATTTTCTTCATCTGAATTTTAAAATCTCATCATAGTATCAACTCCAATCTCTTCTTCTCAGTGTAATAGAAGCAACAACTGAAACTTCCATAAACAACCACAAAAACCCATCGATTTCATCAGCTTCGGTTCATCTCTGTCCTCGAGATATCAGAATCAAAGCAAACCCCTATGAATCTTCTTACAAGCTCCATGTTCTTCCGAACTTCTCCATTTCTCCCGAATTCTCTCGATGATTTCTCCGTGTCTCTAACTCAAACAACTGTCGCCATGGGTTCTCTATTTCAGAGAGAAAGAAAAATAAAACCCAATGATTTCATCTCTGAAATTTAGGTATTGGTAATGATGGAAATTGCTACAAGCACCCCACTTAAGATAAGGGCCAAAGACGGTGAGGATACTTGGCTTGTCGGGGCCGTGAGAACCGACAACCCTAATTCACCTCCTTCTCAAGCACCTTATCCCGCTCCAAGCATAACTCGCATGTGAACTGACCTCTTCGTGAGTGATTTCTCCTTATTTCGCTCCAAATGACTCCAAAATACCTGATTACTCAAAACCAATATAAGATACATAATTTACAACAAAACTCGCAAAGAAAGCATAAATACTAGATATAAAATTAGGTGTTTTACAACACCTATCAATGT
>JAJJWW010002459.1:0-323422 GCA_023531295.1 Papaver armeniacum
CTTGAAGCTTACCAACTTCATGGGGGTCCTTTACAAATTGCATTTCGATCTATTGTCACTTACATTCTTTTCTTCAAGATCCAGCTTTCTAATCGTAGGATCCCTCCTATGCCAAAAAAAAACAAACTTGCTAGAATTCCCAATTTCCACTGATTAGCAACAACCAGAAAACCTTGGACGCAAAGATTGACTACACACATGAGCAGAGGAAATTTCCAAACCTACACCAGAAATACAAGAGACTTAGGAATAAGTTATAATTCCAAGAAAATCAAACCAAATGAAATTACAAAATAAAAAAAATCTACGCCCAAACAAAACCCTTGAAATTACCCCCAAACATCACAACAAATTCTTCCTAAACAAACACACTTTGAATAGAACCACAAAGACTAATTCCAACCAAATATCTAGATGATTTCAGAAAAACCCATTTTGGAAAATCCAAAAAGAAAAACAAAAAACGATTATAAAAATGTTAGAAAATAACAGCATTCAAAAGATCCAAGCCATCTTTAATTGAATCAGGGTAAGATTTTACCTGTGACCTAATGGTCGATACGTCACACTGGATCCTTCCTTTACCGGTGTTTTATGGTGAACTACTGTTAACCATACTCGGAAAACTAGTTATGCTGAGAGGAGATATCATTATGCTGTCTTCTTGTTGTTGTTCGATGATTATCAACATCACAAGCCATGATCGATAGAGGTGCTGGTTTTTGAGGCGTGAAACAGAGAAGAAAATAGGGAGAGGGGGAGGCGGTATGAACCTAATAAAGAATGATGCCCTAGAATAAAAGAGATCTGAAAAGTTAACCTTGCGAGTTGCGACAAGTGGAGCATTTTCTCATGATTTTGCATAGGGTAAATAAATAAAAGGGAACTGAAAAGTAAATTACACTTTGGTTACACCACTAAAATATACACAAGTGGAGCATTTTCTCATGATTTTGCATAGGGTCACTTCTAGATTTTGAACCACCAAGTTTTTGAGTAACGGAAATAGATTTCTGACTGCAGATGCCTGGGAAGATTTAAGATCACGGAGCATGTATTGGTTAATAAAATAAATTTTGAACCACAGTGAAGTTCTATATTACAATGCCGATTTGGGTTACAAGGGTTACAATGCTAAATATTGAACTAATTGCAGAATTTGTGTCTTGAGTGCATATTTTAAGTCACTGCTTATACTACTTCGATTGATGGACAAGTCGTTCCACGTTTAAAGCTCAAATACTAAGGTCTAGGTCATCATAGAGCGCGGGTACCACCAAAAGATATGCAAAAATGGAGCATTTCGATGGCTCAAAGAACATATCAGATAAAGATTTAGGTGCTTTTTGAGTGATGTAGGTAAGCCAAAGATTTTAATTTGAAATCAGTACATGTGAAGATCATCAGTCAAAGAACTTTCATCTCCAAGGGGATCGATCTTCTCATAGACTTCAAACTCAAGCAGCCTTAAGATCAAGTTCACAAATCTTCTTAACTCCGGCCAGGTTTCACGATTAATCGATTACCCATTTTTTTCAATACATTAGTTCTCAAACATCCGTGGAGATATCAATATCTTGCCGTTCCTTGACAATTAGGGTGCAGTTCAACAATCTTCTGTACATTTTTGTACGATAAGGTGCTTTTGTGATCGGGAAGTCTGTTTGCTAGTTTTTGAAGCCAGAGATACCTTTTTCTTTGTTTAAAAGAAGCAAAACAATTATCAATAAAGTTACAAAGAATTGGTGAATTACTCCTAATTTTATTATACTTAACAAGTGAACTGAATAGACATCATCACACAGTATAAATATTTCCTAGCACTGCTATCTTGTAGAATTAGCATGAAGATATAGGACTAACATCTTATGACATATAAAGGAGAATTAAGAATTTTCTTTGATGCCTAGCAAAGAGGCCTTCTCATGCTTTCAACGTGCCTTTCTATCCTTTCCATCATGAGACAGAGAGACAACTCTATGGCGACACACATACAGCCCGTCACATATTAAACTTCTGACAGCATTAACTTTAAAATAAGCCTAAGCACCCAATCAGTCCTTGTTACTAAGTATTGTTGTGCATGCAACTTCTATTAACATGCCTGGTGAAAGTTTAATATTGTTACCATAACGTCTGCAAGTGGCAAAATTGAGCTAAACCGGAAAGCTAAAAGCGGCTCTGAAGGATCATCTCGGCGTTGTCAATATTCTCGGCGAGGAGGATTAAGTGGTAGCTAGACTGAATATATAATGACCAAGATTAGTCTGTGCTCTCTCCGTTAGGTTATGAACTTGAAGCTTCTCAACTTCCCTGCAGGTCCTTCACAAATTGCATTGCATCTTTCACCTGTGTCCTTTTTTGTGCATGGCTTCTCTTGGTCACCTGCTATTTATCAATATAGTACTGAAACCATATTTGTCAAATAATAAATGTACAATCAGAAAAGTGATTAGACCTTTTATCAACAAATGTTAGAAGCACAAACTCATGAAACCATATTTATCAGTGTAATAAGGGAAACATGAATTATAGCATCTCATCACATGTTACAAAGTTCACCTAATCTATCTATAGTCCAATCTATGTTGTAAAAGGCGCTAGGCAAGGCGAGGCGCCAAGCCCAGCGCCCAGCGCCTATGGCGCCTAAGGCGCCCCAGGCGAGGGCCTTTTTTTAGAAAAAAAGGTATAATTTGGCGCCTGGGCGCCTTTTTTTCCCAGGCGCTTGCCTTTTACAACATAGAGTTCAAGTTTATTGATTGCCATGAGAAAAGCATTCTAACATAAGCAAAAACAGTTTATGCATCAGCCTTCATTTCATTCAACTCAAAAATGTGCATCCTTAACTAACCATCTACTATCTACCAAATCCAAAAAAGTTTAATCTGATTATTTGACATTCATATAATTATGAACTCGCCACTATGGGCAATAATACGTTTGGCCATCCTCAATTGTGGATCTAAACTATACCTGCTCCCTCATTGGATAAATATCTTACATCTAAATGACTTCTTTGCACCTCTATCTATCTTTGTCTTGTTCCACAGATAGATAACGAATTTGACAAAAATAAAGCACCCAGATGGCCACCACTGTCCAAGTTGACTTGTCCACTTCAGTTTTATACTCTTTGTAGGTAATGCTTAAGCTAAATATTCAATCAGTTGCTGAAGTAAAAACTGGCAACCATGATCATTCCAATTTATAAAAATTCAAGTTGAAATTAGCATTAAAATGTTGGATACCTGAAAAGCATAACTGAACCACGCTGGAAGATGAGGATCGGACTTCACGGTTAGGAATGTCAATTCCAGCCCTGTTATCACACAACAAACAGAAATCCATTAGTCATCCATAAACAAATAAGGAAGAAACTGACAGTAAATTGACCAAGGAAAAAAGAAAGAATAAACCTGTCGATTAATCTCTGAAGTAACTTCTTATGACGTCCTTTAATTATCATTTCCTTTCTGGTGGGCCCTACTGTTTAAGAGAAGAAGAAGAACAGATAAGCAGGCAATGGAATTTAAGAAAGTAAAATTGGCATCTTATCTTTATAGACATAGAAATCAAACTTACAAGACAATACATGAGAAGATGTGGATACCCACTTGATCCTTGCACTGCAGATGTAACAATAGAAGCGAATTAGTAAGAGTCGGTAAACAGTAAACTACGAGATTAAAAAATAAACCTCTAAATTAGAGGAGTAAGTAAGATCTTACGTTTGAGAGGAGATACCATCAAGCTATTTTCTTATTGCTGTTGTTTGATGTTTATTAACATCAGACGTCATGATCGATCGAGATCTAAGGTGGTTTTTGTTTTTGAGGCAGCTGAAAAACAAAGAAGACGAGAGGGAGAGGCGGTAGACAATAAAAATGATGCCCTAGCGACTAAATACTAGGTCAAGAACTTAAAAGTTAATTACACTCTGGTTACACCTCTAGAATATAGAGAAGTCACCGATCATAATTTTGCGTGAAAAGACCTATTTCCGATGGAGATTTTGGATGATTCACGCAACACATATTTCGGATGAAGAAGCCAATCAAGAATAATATATTTGTAAATTTTAGATCACGGGGCACATTTTGATTCATGGAGGGAGATTTTGAAATATTTGATGTCACGAGGCAGATTTAAGTTACAATGTTCTTAGCAAACTTCAATTCCCAAATGTTATTATATCAAGATCTAGGACTAGGATTACCTTTCTGCAACTTGCATTTAGATTCTTGTCTTTCGTAGTTGTACCAATAAACCCTGGGCTTGGGAATCAAAATTCAGATGCAACCAATCAAAATCCGACATAACTATTGGATTCTATATATAGTAATATTGATCAACAAATATATAAATATATAACAAAAGGTTGTCACTTCTCAAAAACCTACTAATTGGGATACTAGCTGGCGCCCAACCGCTAACTAATATTATATGGTTGTCCTACCCCCGACAACTGCGCTTGATATCCCTGAGACATTCTGCCAACAACTCGGAAATACCAAGCCATCAGATCCTTACTCTACGGTCAGATGGAACCCAATAGCGACTCCCTAAACACGGGTAAACATCTTGTCAAAAGTGCTTACTTCCTCATCCATACACCTACAAATGCACGTACAAAAAACACTATCAAAACATAACGGCTCATGGTTTTGTGAGCTTTTTCCGTCCAAGAAATATGGCGACATCAACCTTGCAAACATTGCCCACACACAACCCGAATCAAAGAACACACAACCTATTCACATGTACAAGGGTAGTAGCAACATGGACCAAATTCCTCACTCAACTGAGCAAGGATCCAAAACTGTACAATCTACTTTCCCCACCACCCCTCACCATACCAACACCCACACTAACACTTCGTTCGGACCACCATACCACACTTCTCGAGACTACCATGGTATCCTTCATTAAAGATGGACCAATACCATTAAGAAATTCAACTGGCACTAGCAACAACAAAGGACATTGATTTTACAACAGCATGATCTCATTGATCTTCCTATGAAGGGTGCTAGATACACTTGTTCTAATGGGAAATCTAATCATGTCATGTCTAGATTAGACAGATTCCTTCTTTCTCCTTATTTTGAAGCTCGCTTTCCTTTTGCCTCCTAACTTGCTAAAGATAGACCTACCTCAGATCATATCCCTCTTCTCCTAGACATTTTTGATCCTTCCTTGGGTCCTAGTCCTTTTAGGTTTGAAGTTATGTGGTTCTTGGAGAATGGTTTTCTTAAATTATTAGAGGATTTAAAATCTTTTTATTTTGTAAGGCATACTAGCACAGTTTTTATGGCTTAAGTTGAAATCTCTAAAGGATAAATTGAAGATATGGAACAAGGAGGTATTTGGGATCACTAACTCTAAGCTCAACCCGATTCTTGAGGGAAATCCAAGATATTGATGTTTATGCGTAAGAGAACATCTGTGTCGAAAATATGGTGACAGAAGATCAAGTTGAAAATCGAGTTTGAGAAGGTTACTAAGATGGATGAGATTTTTGGAAGATCAAGTTTAATACAAAATGGTTGAAATAAGGTGACAAAAATACTTCTTTCTTCATTAGTCGATCTCGCAAAGAAGAAGAGCAAGCAGGATCAAACAACTTTATGTCAATGGTGATTTAACTAAAGATAGAAATAAGCTCAAGGAACACATTGTGGGATATTATGAAAATCTGTTCACAGAATAAGAAATTATAAGGCCATAATTGGTGGATATTGAGTTTGAAAGCATTAATCAAGTTGAGTCAGACATCTTAGAGGAAAACTTTTAGAAGAAGAAGTTATGAATGCTATCAAAGAGCTTGGTCATGACAAGGCTCTGCCCGGATGGTTTCCCAATTATGTTCTTTTAGAAGTGTTGGAGTTTCCTCAAACAAGACATTATGGGTACCATTACTGAATTCTGCACAACTGGTAATATTGATCCTAAACACAATTCCACTTTTATCACTTTAGTTCCAAAGAAAGATCATATTGAAACAATAAAGGATTTTAGACCTATTTGTTTGTTAACTAGTATCTACAAAATCATTTCTAAGGTGCTTGCTTCTAGACTTAAACTTGTGATGGACAAGTTGATATCTCGATTCAATGTGCTTACATTGAAGGAAGACAGAATAATTGATGGAACCCTAATTGCTAATGAGCTAGTAGACTCTAGACTTAGATCAAAAAATTTTGGCATTGTTTGCAAAATTGATCTAGAGAAAGCATTTGATAGGATAAATTGGAAATATCTTGAGTTTGTTTTTGCCAAAATGGGTTTTGGTAGAAAATGGTGTAACTGGCTCAAGTTCTGTTATTCTACTTCTTCATTCTCAGTACTTATAAATGGGAGTGCATTTGGCTACTTCAAGAGTTCAAGAGGAGTTAGACAAGGTTGTCCACTTGGCTTCTCTTGGTCAGCATCCATATATCCTAGAACATGTGAAAACAACAATGATCTTATGGTGGGTTTGGATGTAGAATTTTAAAGGTGGAATTTATGGGTCCAGGGGATTTGGTAGAATTAGGTTTCCCTTTGTATGTTTGGTTACCGAATCCTTGGAATCACGTTTCCTACTGGGATTCGGGTTTTCAAACAAATCCTCTATATGGAGTCCGACCCTCCCCGTAAGATTTCTTTGGGAAACTTATCAAGGGATTTGTGGACCCACTTTTTTTTAACTTTAAATCCCATATATATGCAATTTTAAGATTTGAGGGTAATGCCAAACGGTACAAAGACTTTAGTACAGGAAAACTCTATAAATCCTAGGAATTTTAATTGAGTTGCCAAACACACAAGGAATTTACATGAATCCCAAAATTTATAATCCCATAGAATTATAAATTCTTGGAAACGGTGAATTCTGCAAACAAACCCACCATTAGTATACCTAAGGCATCAAATACTGAATGTACAACCAGAAAATTGATTAGACCTTTATCAACAAATTATGTTTCACATAATCTATTTTTTAATTGTTAATTGATTGCTTCGAAGAAGCGTTATAAGAAAAATTAAAACATGTTTTTGCATTGAGATATAAGTCCTGACCTCTTTCTCTTCTATAAGTCCTTACCTCTTTCTCTTCTACAATGATTATGATTAAACAAATGCATGTATGTCGGTCGTTCATTTCCTTGGCATTTCTCTTCGGTTTAGGTCCTCAACATTTTTTCACTTGAAACTCCAAAATGATTAGCCATGTGGGGCAGTGTACTCCAAGGCCCAGACCTAATAATACCCAAGGGAGGGTTAGAGTAAAAAGGACATTTGGGTAAATGACAATTTTGTTGCCGTCTATAAAATGAAAACTAACCCTAGAATTTGATTTTGGTGTTTCAGAAAGAGTGAGGAGTGAAGCCGGCGGCGTGTTAATTAAAACAAAAATCTCTGAAAGATCTGATAAGTACATGGGTTGTTGTTATGAATGCAATTTTGGGTTTGTATGGGAAGCCTTACATAAACCTTGGTGGAACTCTAAGATCCGAGCATGGCACGATGATTTCTCCTCTCATGATTTTAATTTACCGAAAGATCCTCTACAGTTGACGTATGTTCTTTATCTGCAGATTTGTTTGGTTTTACTTGTACACTTTTGAATGTTATTTAAACTCACTTGTAATGAATTTTACAGATTTTCACTGTAATAGATGAAGCTTTCTCCTGAATTAGAAGACGCATTTGATCAGAAAACGGCTGCAGCCTGATCAATTAGAGGGAGATCTTGTTTTGTTGAAGTGGTCGATGTGGCAACGAGTATGTTTTGTGAACAACATCAACAAAAATCTCAGTTGTTCAGATTAGGGTAATAGATCTAGAATCAACAAGGTATGAATTGTAGAGAGCATATACATCAGCCACACTTTTGTGGCTTATCGACCTTTGTGTGTAGCGCGTGTTAGCAATTATACCCAGATTCTCAATGTTATTGCTCCAAATTTCAATTTAATTTGTGCAGTTATAGTCAGCGTAAGTGTTTGGTTAAAGTTAAGGTCTAATGTTGATTTGGTTCTGCTTTGTCTTAATATTTAACCATTATTTAACCTGTAATAATTTTTAATTTTTAATTTTTAATTTGTCTAACAGGCTTTTAATGCAGATTTGTGCAGGCGACTATTGAAGCTTAAAATGTACAAGGGACGCCTGAAAGTTGCACCCAAGAAATGTCAAAGGAAGACATGCTCTCAAGCTTAAGCAGAACAGTTTTTTTGAAACAATCAAACCATCTCATTTGTCGTCACTATAGGAGTCCGTTGTTTTAGTTTATTTATTTGTGAAACTCTGTTTTGTGATAAATATAACTTGGTAGCTATTACGACTTTGTTTATTCTCAGTTTTTCTCGCATGTAATTCAAAAGGAAAACAAAAAGAATGAGGGGGACTAGGCCAAACCTCAAAGACAGGGTATATTTAGAGTTTAGCGGGTGCTGGATACAAAGCGTTGCCTAAATAAGATTGGTTTTACTTACGATGAAAGAATATTTACAGTTATCCAAACAGCAGAGAGGTAAGAATCAAGGAGTGGTTATCATTCTGTTACCTTATTTAACATGGAGGAAATACAGAAAGAATATTTACAGTTAGTACATGTTAATAAGGCAAGACACATGTCAAGATTTTATTTGCGGGTACAGAGGGTACACCACATTTTGGGCACAGAGGATCTCGACCCAATGTTTACACCCTTCTAAGAAGAACAAATCAGAATGACAGATCACTATCTTTATTGCCTGAGAACTTATATTAACATGTACGCAGTAAGCGTTTAATATTGTTACCGTAACGTCTTGAAGAGCCATAACAGAGCTAAATGGGAAAGTTACAAGAGACTAGTAACCTATGTTGTAAAAGGCGAGCGCCTGGAGCGCTTAAGCTCAAAAAGGCCCCCTAGGCGCAGGTCTAGCGCCCTAGCAAAAGGCTCCCAAGCGCAAGGAAATGCACAATGCTGCAATTTTCCATTTCTTCCGCGACGCCTAGGCGCGCCTTAGGCGCCAAAGGCGCTAGGCGCTAGGTTTGGCGCCTCGCCTTGCCTAGCGCCTTTTACAACATAGCTAGTAACAGAGCTAAATGGGAAAGTTATAAGAGACTAGTGACGGATATATCAGCGCTCTATAAAGGGTGAATGTCCGTAATCATCTGGAGGATTAATTGAATGGTGGCTAGATAGCCAATATAATGAACCAGTTTAGCTGTGATTTCTCCGTTCGGTTGTGAAATTGAAGCTTCTTAGCTTCGTGGAGGTCCTGTACAAATTACATTTGATTGACTTTCACCAGTGCCCATCTTTCTACCTCTTGGTCACCTGCAATATATCCTAGAACACATGAAAACTACCACATTTCACTTTTGATGAGCTCCCAAGAAGACTTTCAGATGATTACTACAGTGAAGGTTAAAGAAGATGCTGGTAGATCTTACTTATCACCAACTCAAATTGTTACGGCAGCATTATCTTTGGCTCAAGAATTAGCTAAAGCAAGGCACGGGAGAATACTGTTATGTCAAACTCCAGCTAATCTACCTTCTAATTGTTTATTGAAATCTTTGAAAAATCATTTGAAGACAAATTAAATTTATGCATCAGCCTTCATTTGATTCAAGTCAAAATTCATGTTGATGCACATCTTACATAATCATCTACTATCTATCGAATTCAAAACAAATATAATAGAAATTCATATGAATATGAAACTCGCCCTATGATTCTTCAAAAACCTTGGGTGGCCATCATCTAATAGTGGATTCTAAACCACAACAACACCGGCACATTCATTGGATAAATATGCTATAACTTTATTGGTCAGCACCTCTATAAGAAAAGAAGAAAAAAAAACACACGATTCGTATCTTCCTTTGTCTTCTTTCACGGACAATGAATTTGGAGATCCATTTCACACTCTTTGTAACTTCAAAAAATTTGGAGATCCACCCTGACTGATCCTTCCACTGCAGATGAAACAAGAGAAGGGAATTAATTGAGTCAATAAGTCATGGTACTACTAATTTTAACCTAAAAATAAAATGAAGAGGAGTAAGATCTTACGTTTGAGAGGAGATATCATTATGCTGCAAGAGAGAAAAAAGGGAGAAAGAAAACTCAGAATGATAAGGATGCCCTAACTAGACTCAAGAGTCTAGAATCTAAATGGTAAATAGACAAACAACTTAAAAAGTTAATAACTACACCTCTGTTACATCTCTACAACAGGACATACAAAAGTTACCCCAAGACCCAAATCTATGAGAGTGACATAATATTTCTTGAGTCAGTTGTCTCATCTTGTGACCCAAATTAACAACCTCTCCCATGTAATATGATATATGACCGTAGCATTGCTACTCAAAATTTTCACCCAGATCCTAATCTATCCGATTGATACAAAATTTCTTGTGTCAAGTTGCAATTGCAAACGCTTACAGCCTCATGACCTAGTACATTCATATCAAATGGGATTACAGACTCATGATCTAGGCATTTTTGCAATACAAATGCTTTCGTGAAGCTGTTGTCTACAAAGCTCTCATGTTGAAACTACAAGGCTCTCTCAGTTACGATTTCATTCAAAGTAAATAGGCTTCTGACAGCAAAACATAAACAACAGGACACTAGGACTTGCACATGGTAGATTCAAAGGAAAATTGCAAATTTCACTCGCATTGTTTTAGTAACTCAACAAACAAACAATGGTAGGTATTCCTTCGTATTCAGGATCAAAGTAGTTATAGGTATTGCACTTGAATGTCTAATTCAGAAGGAACAGACCCAAGATCCAATATCACGATGCAAACTCAATTCTCTACAAAACTACTACATAAGAAGAACATTTCTAAAATCTAATTAACAATACACTTGAGATAAAAAATCTAACAGTAACATAACAATAGCCATGAGTATTAATTATACAATTGATCGAAAAAACTTTAAAAAACAACAGTAAAATCATTGATGTGCAATGAATCTGGATACTCAAACATTCTCAAATAGAAAACTCAAAGTCAGCCATGAGTATTAATTCCTTGGCTAGTTGTTTACAATCCAAACATTCATTGAGAACTTATGAAAAAAAAAAAAAAAAAAAAAAAAGCAAATACTTAGTTACATAGATAGAGAATTCCACAGTGCCCTGCAGTTTGAATTTTCACATGAAGATTCAGAAAGAAGCAAATTGGAGGACACCACAAAAAATTTGCAGATGGATGGATGGCTTATAAGAGACATCAAAACATGGGATTTCAATGTCTCATCATCAAACCTGCCATCTTTCTTAAATGAGAGGATAAATCATTGTGCTGGTAGATTCTAGGTTTACGAGAAGAAGTTCCCAATAATCCATTTGACCAAATCGAAATGAAAGATCTACTTCTGGATTTTCGAGATTCAAATCAGAGGAGCCGGCGAAGTAGTGTATTTTGGTTTCAGTGAGAATGAGATAAGAGTGTGGCTGCTGCTGGTTTATAAATAAACCCTAAACTGTTAGGTGTGCCCTTATCAAGGGCAACAAGAGGCCCATTGGGCATAAGTTTGAACTTCTTGTGTGTGGGGCTATATTGGATCTGCACCGATCTTAGGAATCGACAATTTCACTTTTGAGGGGATAAATCATAGTGCAGGTTGTTCATGACTTTTGAGAGTATAAGTAGATGTGAGGATGTTCCCAGTAATCCATTTGAACAAAAATGTAAGTGAAAGAGCTTCTGTCTGGATTTTGGAGATTCAGATCGATGAAAACACGCAGTTTTGTAGTTTGATCTGAGATATATAGAGATTATATAAAACCCTAAAGTGTGCCCCTTATCCTTATCAAGGGTAATAAGCACAACAAGAGGCCCCGGAATTAGTCCAAAACAATAAAGTGTCACCACATACGTATGCCATCACCTCGACATGTCCCCTTATCCATGTCAAACTTAATTAATATCCAATTTAGATCGGAAAAAACCAAAGATGGAATAAGTATAGGGAAACTTAAAAAAATGCCCATGTGGGGAAATGTATTTAAGAAAATGCCCACGTTTTTTTCATAATTTATTTAATGCCCATACCGTTAGGAATTCAGTCAAACCCGTTAAACCATTAAAATCTCGTGGACTAAGTCAATTTCTCATTTGATAAGAGGAGATTTTGATGGGCATAATTACTAGACTACCCATTACTCTAAGATATCATCTTTCATCATCCGTTGATTAATCGACGGCTCAAATATAAAAAGGAAGTGTGAACAGCGATCCAAAAACAAGTATAGGGGATAGTGGAGGAGGAGCAGGACGTGTCACGTGAGTACAAGGGTTAGTGGAGGACGTGTCCAACTGTCCCACCACAGTTCCTGTGGTTTGTGATAGAGAGTATCGAATCATTTTTAGGGTTCATTCACTCACTGCAAACTGAATTTTTTTCACGATGGGAAATTAAATTGTTGCAGAGAAATAGAGATAGTAAAAGAATGGGAGAATTGGATACGAGGTAAGTGGTTGTCACTTGTTCTTTGTCTACTGAAGTAGATTTCTTCTTCCGATTCCAACAGCAACATCAACAAATTGGGGATTTCTGAAAATGGATTCAAATTGAGCTTAACTAAGAGTTGTTGATTGTTATAGATATATGGATTTGTTTGGAAGAAATCAATTTTTTTCTGGGGTAAATTGAAGCAAGGGCTACTGTTGATTTCATTAATTTTCATGGATGGGTTCACATTTAATTTGGATTCACAGCACTACAAGATGGGATTTCGGGTTTTTTTATTTTGTAGTTTCTCATATGGTGATTTTATTTTTCTATGTTGTAATTTTAAGTGAATTGATGATCTATGATTTTCGATAGAGTCAGACACATTTGGATTGTCACCGGTGATTTCTAAACCGGAAAAAGTACCAGTGTCGGAGAAGAACGAGAGCACCTGGTGCAATCTTGGACACCCTCCACTTGGGTGATCTTAACCATTAATGTTTTGGACGGTTTTATAACCGTATGATTTAACTAGGTAGTATCTTGGGCATTTAGCACGGTTTAAGTTGTTACGGTTTAACCAGGTCCTAGTCACACGACTTAAGGGCTTAAATGTCTTTTCGAAGACTGATTTATTTTCACGTGTGCAGTAACGTCCGTTGCCCGTTTTTTCAAAAAAACGGGACGGAAATGGTCAATTGATGGGCATTAAATTAAATTTAAAAAAACGTGGGCATTTTCTTAAATACATATCCCCACATGGGCATTTTCTTAAATTCCCCATAAGTATATAAATGTAATCTCAAATCTTAATAAGACTAAAAAATAATACAATCTAACAATAACAGCATATACGCAAAAATTGGGTCTCCGAAGATCATATCATATTACTTGGACAGAGAGCATTACATATTTGATGAGAACAATTAGAAACAACTACGGGATCATTGATATGCAATTTTGAATCTGGAAACTCAAACATACTAGAAATAGACAAAATTTTCAAATTTCATTCCCGTCTACTTTCTAGCTAGCTTGCAAATGGTTCAGTTACAGTCCAGACTAGTTGGCACGGAAACCTATCGGTGTGATAAAAAGTGATAAAAAGTTTTGTAAGCCAAAAAAAGAAAAAACTTAGTGTCTCAACTCTAGTTACTAGATATTGTTTTTTTTTTCTCTTGGCAAGCACAAGCGAAGTTACGGAAATCCCAACCAAGTTGAGAAAGTCTATCACTTCAGGAGAGCTTCTAACAGATGTGAAATTACTGGACATCAAATCTTAACGTCTTGATATACGACAGATGTGAAAATTGTCGTGTGCTTCTAATGTTACCATGTGGCCTTAAAATATAAATTGTGCTATATAATTTGCATCATATTCCAAAATGTCACCCAATCTTACAGTTAGAATGGCCTATTAGCCAAAGCTTATCTGACGGTCCAAAATTTACAAGACGACCAAGATTTATCAAATTACGAGATTTCCCCTTGAAAGTCAGCTTGTTGTTGATCCAAAAATATGTCCATGTGAGCCAAAATCTTTCGTATGACCCAACGTATGTTTTGTGAATCAATCTATTCCGCCATTCATCTACCAAAGTGAACCCAAAATTTGTTTCATAACCTAAAATATATCTTGTGAGTCGTGCTTCCAAAGTTGCTTAATGTCTCCGAAAAGGGCAGGCAAAGCCACCCTTGCGAAGATGCACAAAGAATTAATGCCAAGAACTAACCAACCTTTTATTTACACTATCGGTACAGCAACCATGACCAATGAAACAAGTCCACACCTGATGCAGTAAACAAAACTTAACATTTGACGCTTTCTAAACAGCTTTGTATATGTGAAACAGCAAGAAGCAAACTAATAGTTGTGTAATGATAGATTGGAGAATTTCAGGTGGATGCAGCTCTAGGAACATTTGCTGTTAGCGAACACTTTATCTCGTGGTTGTACACACTCTTTCAAAATATCAACATCAAGAAAATCTTTAAACCATACACTAACCGAAGGCATGCTCACTTCTTCCACAAGTGGAACGCCAGTACGCCACTAATTTCTTTGGTTATTCCGATCCAAAAGCGAATCCTTCCAATTGCAGGGTCAGAAAATCCTATCTTTTAACTCCAAAGGTACCCTGTAGATTCATTTCAAGAGTTTCCGGATTCTCCTGAGTCTCCTTCAGAGCGTTACTAGCTCCTCCACAAAAAGCTAAAGGTGCACAATGTAAAAAAAGAATGTCCATCAAAATTTAATGTTTCTGCATGCGGAGAGTAAGAGTGCTATAACATGGGGCTCTTGTCAGCAGCCATCACCAGTACGTAAACCGGCTTCAGCTTCCCGTCCAGTAATACCAGCAGCCGCACTGAAACCAGCTCCAACTGAGAAATGCATTTTCCACTAAATGTCTTAACAGCATCACTGAACTCAGTCAACTACCCACCAGCCTGAACACAAAGGAGGACTCGATGAGAAATGGCAACTATGAAAACTCATGAAATCCTTTAAATGTAGAGATAGCAAGAGAAGCCTAAGGAGTGACGAAAACATTAAATAACAGGAATCATCATGTGATGTGAATTACAGTTGAAACACTTCATTAAAGATATGAAAATGTCAGAATTGTGCTTTTAAAGGGAATTATTGGAGAGCAGATTAAGACAGACTATTAAATTTTATTCTTCTACCTTATCAACATACTAAAAAAGGTCAAGTTTTTTCCCTTACTGCCCAGTACACACTTCTTATCAACAAATTATTCAGATTCAAATTATATGATCCAAACTAAAGACTAATAATGGATCATTCATGTACTGCTTACAACATATGTACATGTGATGGCACAAAATAATTGCAAATTATAGGCGTGGTATTATAATAAATTCATAGCCACTCCGTCTCGGCAAACATCAAAACCAGTTTCATCCTAGTTTAAACATGGACGAAACCAAATTCCACCAAATATAAAACTGGATGAAACCAGTTTCATCTCAGTTTAAACATGAGTGAAACTAAACTCAGCTCGATATAACACACAATGAACCAGATTCATCCTAGATTAAACATAGGTGAAGCTAAATTCAAGCCAATGTAAATATTAGATGAAACTATTATCATCCTAGTTTAAACATGGGTGAAACCAAATTCAACCCACTGCTGAATTAGATGAAACTGGTCTCATCCTGGTTCAAACATGGATGAAAACAAAATTCTACTCAATCTAAGAAATGATGAAATTGGTTTCATACTATTTTAAACTTGAATGGAAACAAATTCCAATATAAAACAGGATGAAACCAGTTTCATCCTAGTGTAAATGTGTATGAAACCAAATTCAACTCAACCAAAAACAGGATGAAACGGATTTCATCCACGCTTTTTGGGTTCTAACCATCTTTTTTTACTTTCTTCCTTGGAATCGCATGCGAGGTTATGGAAACCCAACCAAATTTGGCTTGTAATAGATCAGGTACATCACTTGATGGGAGCTCCTAACTACATTATAATATCATATATCATCCTGGTCTATATAACCTGACGCTAAGATTATGTGGTTCCTCAAAAGTGACCTTAGAGTATGCAATGTGGTTTATCATTTGCACCATAATTCCAAATCCGTCTTTATGAATTAATTTTTTCATTGAATATATAATCAAAAATGGCCCATTAACCAAATTTTACCTCATGGTTCAAAATTCCAAAATCTGTCATACGACCCAACATATGTTTTGAGACAGAGAACATTACATGTAGATTAAAAAAATAAAAAACTACTATAGAATCACTGATATGCAACTGAATCTAGAAACTCAACCATTTGAAATGGAAAATCTTGATTTTTTATTTAGAATTCACAAAAAAAAAAAAAAAAAACTTGGTTACATAGATAAAGAATTCCACCGAATCGTGCAGTTTGAATCTTTACTTATAATCCAACCAGGTCAGAAGCCGAACAGAACAAAAAAAATGGAGACAACACCGAGCGACTTATGCAATACCCCAACCTAATTGTCTGTTCAAAGTGGAACATATGTATTTCGGATTAACGTCCCATTTGAAATACCCCCAAAGCTGTAAGCTAGAACTTCTCAAGTAAAATTGTAGCTTAGAAATCTAAAATTTTACTTTTGAGAGGAAAAATCATAATGCATGTTGTTCATGATTGATTGTGTAGGTAGATGAGCGGAGGATGTTCCCAGTAATTCATTTAATCAAAAATCAAAGTGAAAGCGCTACTTCTGAATTGTAAAGATTCAAAAACAGAGAGGAGACGAAAAAGGCGAAGTAGTGTAGTTTGATCTGAGATAGAGAGAGAGAGTGTGTAGCTAGTTTATATACAAAAACCCTAAAGTAGGTGGTGTGCCCTTATCCTCCTTATCAAGGGTCACAACAAGAGGCCAGTAGAATTAGCCCAATCCAATAGAGTGTCACCATATCTATGCCATGCTATACACCCCTAATACGGTTATGGACTCCTCACGTTCAGCTGCTTGGGTTTTTATTTTCATTTCTTCAACGGGCAATTCTGAGCGAGTGTATAACCAATCTGATATTGAGAAATGCCCTTAGCTAATTGTTCTATTCTACACTTTTTTGATGAGCGCATGCATATATGCTGAGCTTGAAGTTGGTAGGAGTTTCCATTCTACACTAACTAATGAGTGCATGCATATATTCCCTTAACTAATTGTTCTATTCTACACTGACCAATTGGTAAGTCAGGGTTACATCCCTTGGGGAGAGGGTTTACGTTGGGAATGTTGAAGTTGGTAGGAGTTCCCATTCTACCTTATCCAACATTGACACAAAGTCAGTTCTTGCGGAGAAGGCATTTTCACCTTTGCTGTCTGTTCCTCATTATCATTTGTGCCAAATTTAAAGGACAGTAATTAATGGATCGAGTTCGCTGGCTTTGGGTAGTCTCTAAAAGCAGTAGCTAGCTGTAAAAATTACTTGTGACAAATATACTTGCATATTTGTGTTTGTTAATATAGTTGATACTACAAGAACACCGAAGTCATTTACATCATGCAAATCTGACTCAGAAAATTCAAAGAGTTTCTTCACATGTCCTTTTAAGAGCACATTTGCAACATAGATGTGGGTGGTTAAAGCTGAGGCTTCCTTCTCCAATCTCCGTACCTTAGAGAAAGGCATCCAGTGTACAACTTATATGGAGATTCTCATGGAAGGATGGGAGAATGAAGAAGATAGATAGATTAATCCATCAAACTAAATTTGTACTCTGGTGTTTGCACTCACCAAAAAAAAAAAAAAAAAAAAAGGTCTTTCGCACTGACCAAAATGTCACAATTGCTAACGTTCATATATAAGTATTACAAGCTTCTAATCTATGCATTTTAGTACTGCAAGTGGTTCAAACAAAACATTAGTAACATGGCACTTTAATTCCTAAACAAGGTTATCATAATCTTTCATGATTAAATAAACTCATTCATGTCTTGTAAAAATCATAATAACATATCAAAGTATAAAACAGGTATTACACTTAAATGTCCAATTTAGAAGGAACAAACCCAATATCCAATTGTTGATGGTGGATTTTAGACAAGGGGTAAAATCGTAAAACCCCATGACCTAGTGTTACCCGCAACACATTAACTAAGAGCATTTAACTCAGGTGTAAATAATTAATAGGGGTATTTTTTTCAAAATACCAGATTAGGGTTTTCAACACGAGAACCCTAATTCCAAAACCAAGCCGCATCTTGCGCACCATGGCAACCATGCCAAACCAAGCCGCATCTGCGCACCATGGCAACCATGCCAAACCAAGCCGCATCTGCGCACCGCGCACCATGGCAACCATGCCAAACCAAACCCGCATCTTTGCGCACCATGGCAACCATGCCAAACCAAGCCGCACTCAACCATGCCACCATGGCAACCATGCCAAACCAAGCCGCGCATCTTTGCGCACCATGGCAACCATGCCAAACCAAGCCGCACTCTGCGCACCATGGCAACCATGCCAAACCAAGCCCTGCGCACCATGGCAACCATGCCAAACCAAGCCGCACTCTGCGCACCATGGCAACCATGCCAAACCAAGCCCTGCGCACCATGGCAACAACACCAAACCAAGCCGCTATGCCTTTGGCCCACGCCAAACATAGCGCCCTAGGTTTGCAAGACATGCAACTAGGTCAACATGGCTGCACGTGCCATTGGCACATGCCAACACGTGTCGCAAGCCATATTTCTAAGCCGCTATGCCTTTGGCCCACGCCCAACATAGCGCCCTAGGTTTTGCAAGACTTGCAACTAGGTCAACATGGCCGCACGTGCCATTGGCACATGCCAACACGTGTCGCAAGCCATATTTCTAAGCCGCTATGCCTTTGGCCCACGCCAAACATAGCTTCATAGGTTTGCAAGACTTGCAACTAGGTCAACATGGCCGCACGTGCCATTGGCACATGCCAACACGTGCCGCAAAGCCATATTTCTAAGCCGCTATGCCTTGGGCCCACGCCAAACATAGCGCCCTAGGTTTGCAAGACTTGCAACTAGGTCAACATGGCCGCACGCGCCATTGGCACATGCCAACACGTGTCGTAAAGCCATATTTCCAAGCCGCTATGCCTTTGGCCCACGCCAAACATAGCGCCCTAGGTTTGCAAGACTTGCAACTAGGTCAACATGGCCGCACGTGCCATTGGCACATGCCAACACGTGCCGCAAGCCATATTTCTAAGCCGCTATGCCTTGGGCCCACGCAAAACATAGCGCCCTAGGTTTGCAAGACTTGCAACTAGGTCAACATGGCCGCACGTGCCATTGGCACATGCCAACACGTGCCGCAAGCCATATTTCCAAGCCGCTATGCCTTTGGCCCACGCCAAACATAGCGCCCTAGGTTTGCAAGACTTGCAACTAGGTCAACATGGCCGCACGTGCCATTGGCACATGCCAACACGTGCCGCAAGCCATATTTCGAGTCGCTATGCCTTTGGCCCACGCCAAACATAGCGCCCTAGGTTTGCAAGACTTGCAACTAGGTCAACATGGCCGCACGTGCCATTGGCACATGCCAACACGTGTCGCAAGCCATATTTCTAAGCCGCTATGCCTTGGGCCCACGCCAAACATAGCGCCCTAGGTTTGCAAGACTTGCAACTAGGTCAACATGGCCGCACGTGCCATTGGCGCATGCCAACACGCGCCGCAAGCCATATTTCCAAGTCGCTATGCCTTTGGCCCACGCCAAACATAGCGCCCTAGGTTTGCAAGACTTGCAACTAGGTCAACATGGCCGCACGTGCCATTGGCACATGCCAACACGTGCCGCAAGCCATATTTCTAAGCCGCTATGCCTTGGGCCCACGCCAAACATAGCGCCCTAGGTTTGCAAGACTTGCAACTAGGTCAACATGGCCGCACGTGCCATTGGCACATGCCAACACGTGCCGCAAGCCATATTTCTAAGCCGCTATGCCTTTGGCCCACGCCAAACATAGCGCCCTAGGTTGCAAGACTTGCAACTAGGTCAACCTGGCCGCACGTGCCATTGGCACATGCCAACACGTGCCGCAAGCCATATTTCTAAGACGCTATGCCTTTGGCCCACGCCAAACATAGCGCCCTAGGTTTGCAAGACTTGCAACTAGGTCAACAAGGCATTCCGCACATGCCAAACACACACGCCCGGTAGCCTAACTTGCAAAGCGTGCAACCTACCACCAAGGCCGCACATGCCATTGGCACATGCCAAACACACACGCTGGTAGCCTAACTTGCAACACCGTGCAACCTACCACCAAGGCATTCGCACATGCCAAACACACACGCTTTGGTAGCCTAACTTTCAAACCGTGCAACCTACCACCAAGGCATTCCGCACATGCCATTGGCACATGCCAAGAACACACACGCTGGTAACCTAACTTGCAAACCGTGCAACCTACCACCAAGGCATTCCGCACATGCCATTGGCACATGCCACACGCGCCACTAGCAGCGCCACTTGCACTCAAGATGCAACCAACACTCGAGACATCGACACAAAAGGGGATGCTTCTTTAGGGTTTTGGTTTGGCGGTCACAAAGCATGCAGCGTACACTACGCTCACATTAAGAAAGCGTGAAAAGGAATAAAGCGGTCAAATAAAAGAGGAAATAATGGTGAAAAACGTTTTCGCCCATTAAACCATGCGGTTACCACCTCCTCCCATTATTTCACCCTTTACTCTCTTCCTTCATGAGTCCGGGTACGTTTCAATCTCGACTTGTATAAATAGGTCTTACCTATTTCCACCGGACAACAAGTCTCGGTCGGGAGAAATATACTACACTTACACTCTCGAAAGGCAACTTTGCAAGCTCTCCCAAAAGCTTCTATCTCTTGCAAGCTTCCTAAGCTTTCACTTTACGATACAAGTCGAGATACTACTCTCCTCAACACCTTTCTTTGCTTCCCTCCCCAAATCAACCCTTCTCCTCCATTTTGTGACCGAAGCAAGTCCGGAACGGCCATTTCTTGGTTTAGGCCGGACTTGTACGGATCGATCTCTCGAATCTACAAAGTGCTCACGTGCAGCACATTTTTTTAGGGTTTGAATCAATTTCTCACTCACCCACCGAAATTACCGAAAATCGGCAGAAACGATTTTCACCCATAAACAATTGGCGACCACAGCGGGAGGATTGATCTATCGGCTACAATATCAACTCCAACTCCTGATTTCGTTTTCCGAACGTCAAATCCCAACATGGTGGAACTCAGATCTGGAGCGGCTGCCGAGAACATCAACGCAGAATGCATCCCTGATGTTGGCGTCTCCCCCCATAACATTGTTACTTCACCAGCTGACAACAGCAACATCGAATGCACTCCCTTAAGTGTAACACCGCCTATCACCAGGGCCAGAGCCGCTGCCTCCTCTAGCGTCTCTGCACAACCCTCTAATCACGGCAACGAGAATATCTCTTCAGGTGTCACGCCCCCAGTCACCAAGGCTAGGGCCGCCACCGCGACCCCGAATGCTTCTTCCAGCATGGCGCCTCCGACAACTAAGGCTCCAATTACCCCGCCGACGGGACGAGAGACCGGAGGGACCAGAGGAAGTCGCCCTTATGTCACCATCGCCGATTTGATGGAACGACAGGAGACGCTCGCGAGCCCGAGACAGACATGGTTTTTAAAAATCCTCTCAAAACCACAGATGCCTGAGAAGCATCTCCAACAACCCCGACATCCGCACTTTGGCAGAGGCACGCCTCCACGGATGAAGAAACTCGCACTAGAGTCCCGTTGGAGAGAAATCAACCACCAAATTTCGTCACGAGAGAAGATTTGGAACAACTCTTACGTGACCGATTCAAGCATGATGAGTTCGATGTACATCATCACCAACCCCCTTACCCGTCCGAAATACAGAGAATCCCTCTCCCAAGGGGGTACTCTTCCCCTCAATTTACCCTGTATGATGGTACCGGGAATGCACGCGAACATGTTTCTCGTTTCCTGGAATCCTTGGGTGAACATGAATATAATCACGTTCTTCGTTTAAGGGAATTTTCAAAATCACTTACTGGGAAGGGCGTATACATGGTACAACAGCATCCCACCGAACAGCATTCCCAACTGGAGTAGCATGGTCAACGCGTTTTACAGGAAGTATTTCTTCGTGTCTCGAACAAGTTACCTTTTCGGACCTTCGGGAGAATGTACCGGTGGGATAACGAACATCCGAATGATTTCGTCAAAAGGTTCGTGGTTCAAGCACTGATTGTCACGACCCAAACGTGGACCGAGCAACAATTGGTAAACGCATGCATCAATGGTATGGTCCCGATCTACCGCGCCCCCCGCTAGAAAACTTACGTTTCCAAACATTCTCCGAACTCCATGAGGCGCGGGACGATCTGCAACAACAGCACCAGCATTACTGGAAAGGACTACGCCAACTCGAACTGAAGACGCACGTGAAACTCGCGGGAGTAGGCGCCTCATCAGCAAACAATTTAATGCCGGCTCATCCTCCGTGAACATAGTGAACGAAAGAGGAAAAAGGAAAGCCGCAACTACGAGCCACCTGGTAGAAACGTGAAGCGCCAGCGCAACGGGAGCCCTCGCAACGGAAGATCGCCACTAAAACTCTTGTGCAGCATCGTGAGGCCGAAGGAAATATCCTTGATTTCCCATTCCCCATCGAGGAGGTGATTGACCTCCTAGAAGCCTGGGTTCAAGATGATGTCATCAGACTGCCACCGCCTAGACGTCCACCAACTGAGGCTGAGATGGCAAACCCCAAATACTGCCATTACCACAGGTTCGTTCACCACCCGACTAGCGATTGTAACATATTAAAGCATATTTTCAAGGAAAGGATAGAAGCAGGAGAACTCCAACTAGGAGACGAAAGAGTGCATCGAGACCCACTCCCAATAAGAAACTGCGGTTCCTCTGGGGACTCCGTGCACGAGACTGTGCAATCCATGATGCGACATATATGCGAAATTCTCTATCTCTCCAAGGTTCAGCGCCAAGATATTTTCGCAGCTCTCAATCGTGTTGTATCCGACAAACGGCTTTTTCTCCCCTCGGAATCCACGCCAAGGGCTCAAGCTTCCCAAACAAGCGAGCGGAGAACTGGGACTGCTGACCACGTCCCGTTTAAGAGGTACTGAACTTGATGACACGCTCATCGACACGACCTCGACCACAACATCATCACTTTCAAGACACTAAAGGCAGTAGGATTTACAAAGCAAGACGCTACCTATTTCCGTATGTGATTAAGAGCTTGAGAGGAGAGGCTTTGAACGCACATGGCTACATCAACCTAGAGATCGAGATGGGAGACGCTATAACGCACAGCAAGTTCCACATTGTCAAAGAACTAGATCATGACATGATTTTGGGACGCTTATGGGCGCTCGACAACAAGGCAAAACTGGGCGTACACCCTCTGCCGACATCCCTGCCCGAAGGGATTCCCAACAAATCGTCCCACGGGTTATCACATCAACGAGATATTAAAGGAACCCAAGCGTCCGAAGAGGACCCGTTGGCGCTAGCCCATGATTTTCAAATGCAAGTAAGTCTGACCGAGCAACCTTTTCTGCAACCGACCTTTTCTTCCCCCATTCTGTCATGGGGACTCGGCGCAACAACCGGCACGAACGCTGTCAAAAAATGTGAATGGGGAGCTGGACCATTCGAACACTTTGCAAGAAGCTTGGAAGCTTCTGGCGAAACCAACGAAGCCAAGGCTCAAATGGTTACACGACGTCTGAACCCGTTTTCAATCGGAGATGTAGTGGTTATGGAAAGCTCGTTTCAAGTTGGGAGGATGACAGTAAAGATGGATTTGCCCGAGGAAGGTGAAGGCGAGCTGTACCTGGTTGCGGATACCCTTTTGGGAGGATATTGCAAGCTCATCAATACCGACACACCTGAAGGCGTGATAGTTCACTCGCGATGGCTCAAGGAATCCAATCCCTAAAATGCTGTATTTCCCAATCACTCCCCTTTTCAGTACTTCCTTTGAATCATTCCTCTTAATAGTTGTACTTCCCCAGGATGAATACACCGTTTGTATTTTTTCCCTGGAGACCTACCCTTTTGTCAAAAAAAAAAAATAAACTAAAAAATAAAATAAATATATCTCTTCCCGAGCGAATCCATATCAGAGAAATACATCAGAAGAACCCAGAAAACCATTGCAGAGCCATCATACCACAACCCCTTTCAAAATATATATATATGAAGCAAAAGGTTTTGATGAAGAAGAAGGGAAAGATGTGTTTACAAAAAAAAAAAAAAAGGAAAAACATCAGGGAACTAAGCAGCTAACAGAAAAACAAAAGGAGGAACTAGCCCTCGAAGGATGGAGCGCAAGTCCCTTCGGGCAAAGCTATCTTCAAGCATTTTCCCCAGCAATCCTTCGGGCAACAAAGGTTCCACTCAGCGGTTTTAGCAGCGGCGACCTCAACATCCCATCCCGAAGAAGCCACAACGAAGCAGAGTGTCCTCCCCGACAACTATTCCAAAGATACGCCACCATGACGCCCTCCGTTTGTTGATTCATCCACATCAAAATCGAGAATCATGGCGTTCTCCTCCGCGTCCACTGAACCCAAGGGAGTCCGAACATGCACCTGTTCTTCGTGGGGATAGGTGGGAGGGAGGTCCTTAATAATTTCATTAGCTTCATGGAACAAAGATTCAACCCCGACCGATACCTCCTCAAGAGAAGAAGATCGATCTCCACCGATTCTGAAGTCCTTTTCCAAAAGGTTAAAGGCACGGCCGTCTCTGGAAGATCCCATCATACACTGCAAGAAATGGAAAGATGATCAAGTTCCATCCTGTCTACACGCATATAAAAAGAGGATGGCGAGAACAAAAAAAAAAGGGAAGAAGAAGAAAACGCACCGGCAAAGCAAAGGAAAAGGGGAATCAACAAGAAGAACCCTTTTCTCAAACGAGGAGACGATGCTATTATTTTTTGGATATGAATACGGAACCTTAAAAAGGGAAAGGAAGCAATGAGAGACATAACGCTTCCAGATTTTAGCATGAATAATGCCCTAATTGAAGCCGCACGTGAAGGAAAGCAAGATAAGGAAACTTTGCTATCGGAAGAAACTCCCTCCTTGTTTACATCGGTCTCACCAGCTAGCACACTCAGTTCAAAGACACGTCATTTCCCAAGTCACGCCTGCAAGCATGGTTTCCAAGTTGGACCGGCCCCACCAACTGCGCCGACTTCCCAATGCCGCTCAAGTCACGCCTGCAAGCATAGTTTCCAAGATTGGACCGGCCCCACCAATTGCGCCTACCTCCCAACGGTCGCCCAAGTCACGCCTGCAAGCATGGTTTCCAAGATTAGACCGACTTCCCAATGCCGCCCAAGTCACGCCTGCAAGCATGGTTTCCAAGATTAGACCGACTTCCCAATGCCGCCCAAGTCACGCCTGCAAGCATGGTTTCCAAGATTAGACCGACCTCCCAATGGTCGCCCAAGTCACGCCTGCAAGCATGGTTTCCAAGATTAGACCGACCTCCCAATGGTCGCCCAAGTCACGCCTGCAAGCATGGTTTCCAAGATTAGACCGACCTCCCAATGGTCGCCCAAGACACGCCTGCAAGCATGGTTTCCAAGATTAGACCGGCCCCACCAATTGCGCCAACTTCCCAACGTCGCCCAAGCTGCACCGGGCCCACCAATTGTGCCAGCCTCCCGATTTGTGCAAAACTACCAGAGGCAAAGATTCGAAATCCTATTTATAAAAGGTCAGACAAGCCTCCTTCAATTTTCTTTACGGTTTGTTGTTAATAGTTTGTCACCATCTTATGCTTACCTCGCAACAAAGCCCCTGTTCCGAGCTAAGCAGGGGACTTAATGTTGATGGTGGATTTTAGACAAGGGGTAAAATCGTAAAACCCCATGACCTAGTGTTACCCTCAACACATTAACTAAGAGCATTTAACTCAGGTGTAAATAATTAATAGGGGTTTTTTTCAAAATACCAGTTAAGGTTTTCAAACACGAACCCTAATTCCAAAACCAAGCCGCACATCTGCGCACCATGGCAACGATGCCAAACCAAGCCGCATACTGCGCACCATGGCAACCATGCCAAACCAAGCCGCATATGCGCACCATGGCAACCATGCCAAACCAAGCCGCATCGCAGACCATGGCACCATGGCAACCATGCCAAACCAAGCCGCACTCTGCGCACCATGGCAACCATGCCAAACCAAGCCGCACATTTGCGCACCATGGCAACCATGCCAAACCAAGTCGCACTCTGCGCACCATGGCAACCATGCCAAACCAAGCCGCATACTGCGCACCATGGCAACCATGCCAAACCAAGCCGCACCCTGCGCACCATGGCAACCATGCCAAACCAAGCCGCACTTTGCGCACCATGGCAACCATGCCAAACCAAGCCGCACCCTGCGCACCATGGCAACCACGCCAAATTCCAAGCCGCTATGCCTTTGGCCCACGCCAAACATAGCGCCCTAGGTTTGCAAGACTTGCAACTAGGTCAACATGGCTGCACGTGCCATTGGCACATGCCAACACGTGTCGCAAGCCATATTTCTATGCCGCAATGCCTTTGGCCCACGACCAACATAGCGCCCTAGGTTTGCAAGACTTGCAACTAGGTCAACATGGCCGCACGTGCCATTGGCACATGCCAACACGTGTCGCAAGCCATATTTCTAAGCCGCTATGCCTTTGGCCCACGCCAATTATAGCGCCCTAGGCTTGCAAGACTTGCAACTAGGTCAACATGGCTGCACGTGCCATTGTCACATGCCAACACGTGTCGCAAGCCATATTTCCAAGCCGCTATGCCTTTGGCCCACGCCAAACATAGCGCCCTAGGTTTGCAAGACTTGCAACTAGGTCAACATGGCCACACGTGCCATTGGCACATGCCAACACGTGCCGCAAGCCATATTTCTAAGCCACTATGCCTTGGGCACACGCCAAACATAGCGCCCTAGGTTTGCAAGACTTGCAACTAGGTCAACATGGCCGCACGCGCCATTGGCACATGCCAACACGTGTCGCAAGCCATATTTCCAAGCCGCTATGCCTTTGGCCCACGCCAAACATAGCGCCCTAGGTTTGCAAGACTTGCAACTAGGTCAACATGGCCGCACGTGCCATTGGCACATGCCAACACGTGCCGCAAGCCATATTTCTAAGCCGCTATGCCTTGGGCCCACGCCAAACATAGCGCCCTAGGTTTGCAAGACTTGCAACTAGGTCAACTAGGGTCAACATGGCCGCACGTGCCATTGGCACATGCCAACACGTGTCGCAAGCCATATTTCCAAGCCGCTATGCCTTTGGCCCACGCCAACATAACGCCCTAGGTTTGCAAGACTTGCAACTAGGTCAACATGGCCGCACGTGCCATTGGCACATGCCAACACGTGCCGCAAGCCATATTTCTAAGCCGCTATGCCTTTGGCCCACGCCAAACATAGCGCCCTAGGTTTGCAAGACTTGCAACTAGGTCAACATGGCGCACGTGCCATTGGCACATGCCAACACGTGCCCCGCAAGCCATATTTCTAAGCCGCTATGCCATGGGCCCACGCCAAACATAGCGCCCTAGGTTTGCAAGACTTGCAACTAGGTCAACATGGCCGCACGTGCCATTGGCACATGCCAACACGTGCCGCAAGCCATATTTCTAAGTCGCTATGCCTTTGGCCCACGCCAAACATAGCGCCCTAGGTTTGCAAGACTTGCAACTAGGTCAACATGGCCGCACGTGCCATTGGCACATGCCAACACGTGTCGCAAGCCATATTTCTAAGCCGCTATGCCTTGGGCCCATGCCAAACATAGCGCCCTAGGTTTGCAAGACTTGCAACTAGGTCAACATGGCCGCACGTGCCATTGGCACATGCCAACACGTGCCGCAAGCCATAATTCTAAGCCGCTATGCCTTTGGCCCACTCCCAAACATAGCGCCCTAGGTTTGCAAGACTTGCAACTAGGTCAACCTGGCCGCACGTGCCATTGGCACATTCCAACACGTGCCGCAAACCATATTTTTAAGCCGCTATGCCTTTGGCCCATGCCAAACATAGCGCCCTAGGTTTGCAAGACTTGCAACTAGGTCAACAAGGCATTCCGCACATGCCATTGGCACATGCCAAACACACACGCTGGTAGCCTAACTTGCAAACCGTGCAACCTACCACCAAGGCATTCCGCACATGCCATTGGCACATGCCAAACACACACGCCGGTAGCCTAACTTGCAAACCGTGCAACCTACCACCAAGGCATTCCGCACATGCCAAACACACACGCCGGTAGCCTAACTTGCAAACCGTGCAACCTACCACCAAGGCATTCCGCACATGCCATTGGCACATGCCAAGCACACACGCGGTAACCTAACTTGCAAACCGTGCAACCTACCACCAAGGCATTCCGCACATGCCATTGGCACATGCCACACGCGCCACTAGCAGCGCCACTTGCACTCAAGATGCAACCAACACTCGAGACATCGACACAAAGCTTGGGGATGCTTCTTTAGGGTTTTGGTTTGGCGGTCATAGCATGCAGCGTACACTACGCTCATATTAAGAAAGCATGAAAAGGAATAAAGCGGTCAAATAAAAGAGGAAATAATGGTGAAAAACGTTTTCGCCCATTAAACCATGCGGTTACCACCTCCTCCCATTATTTCACCCTTTACTCTCTTCCTTCATGAGGCCGAGTGCGTTTCAATCTCGACTTGTATAAATAGGTCTTACCTATTTCCACCGAGACAACAAGTCTCGGTCAGGAGAAATATACTACACTTACACTCTCAGAAAGTCAACTTTGCAAGCTCTCCCAAAAGCTTCTATCTCTTGCAAGCTTCCTAAGCTTTCACTTTCTGATACAAGTCGAGATACTACTCTCCTCAACACCTTTCTTTGCTTCCCTCCCCAAATCAACCCTTCTCCTCCACTTTGTGACCGAAGCAAGTCTGGAACGGCCATTTCTTGGTTTAGGCCGGACTTGTACAGATCGATCTCAAATCTACAAAGTGCTCACGTGCAGCACATTTGTTTAGGGTTTGAATCAATTTCTCACTCACCCACCGAAATTACCGAAATCAGCAGAAACGATTTTCACCCATAAACACCAATTTAAAACCCTAAAGTGTGTGGTGATGTGCCGTAATTCTTATCGAGTGTTACAAGAGGCCTGCAGAATTAGCCCGCTCCTTATAATCGAATAGTGACTATTACCATTTATTAAAGATCGCATTATTTTTTATTTATTTATTATTTTGTTTTTTTTTTGATATGATGAAATGGAAATGTTTTTAAGAGCAACTCTTATGTCAATGAACAAAAATGAAAATTTGTTGAGCCAAGTGGATGAGCAAACCGCATTCTCCACTATGGGAACCAAAGAAAAATGAACAAATCTGATATTTTAGGGTCCCATTATTGATTTTATTAACATAAACTAATAAGAGTTGGGTCCCACTAATGATTTTATTTATATGAACTAATAAGAGTTTGGTCCCACAGATTATTTAACTAATAAAATAAATAATAAAAAATAAACCATAATTAGAATAATCAGGTTTTGGAGAGAGAATATGTGAGGGGCGATCTTCCTTCCGACTCCAGCGATCTTCCCTCCGACTCCAACGATCTTCCTTCTAACTCAACGTCTATGGCACGATCGCCCGACTTTACCATAGACGTCGGCTGGATGTACTAACTCAATGTTCAAAGCAACAGATTTGTTGATTTGAACATATATTTTTCATGTTTGTTCATTCCATAGTGGGAGAATAATGAACAAACTCTGAGTTTGTTCATCCCATAAGAACTGCTCTAAAGAACTAATATGGGGCGCAACACGCAACAGAATCATCCCTCAAAGGTACAAAAATTTTGTAGGTGTTTTGATTATTTTTTTGTAAGCATTGTTCTAGTTTCTAAATTCTAGTAATGATTTTTGCTTCGTGAACAAAAGTGATATCCACACACCCTCCTAGAATTTCTTCAAGCCGAAGCCACTCCCGAAAATCTACTAAGTAATCGTCCATCTAAAATACATCACCACGAGGCGGGACAAAGCACAGCGCATGCCAAATCAAAAATGCATTACCACTGGGCACCAAGTTAAAAGGGAAAAATAAATAAAACCTTCGTATATTATCTACTTACTTAATATATTTGCCGGTCACACCGATCAAAAATACATCACCATGGAGCATTTAAGCCCCGTGCACACACAATTACAAAATATATCATCACGGCGAATAAGAAGCCTCACGCACGCCAAATCAAAAATATGCCCGATGCGTAGGACGGGCACAAATCTAGTTTGAATTTGATTGATAGGTCTTCTTTTTGTACATTGCGGCTTCAATTTAAGTGCATTGTGCAAAGTAGGAATCAAGGAGCTAAAAAGATGTGAAGGAGACTCAAGATAATCCGAAAACTCTTGAAATGGGTTTAAAGGGTAAGTTCTTTGGAGGTGAAAAGGTAGGATTTGCTTGACCTTGCTATTGGATGGATTCCTTTTGATCTGAATAATTCAAGAAATTAGTGGCGTTTAACCCGTGAATGATGTGTACATGTCTTTGCTTAAGGCTCGATTTCAAGATTTTCTCTATGTTGGGATTCCTAAAGAGTGCAAAATGTTCTCGACTAGCCACTGCATCCATATGAAATTCTTCAATCTTCGTTATTTAACTACTAGTTTACTACTTGATGTATAAAGTCTGTCTAGAGAGGGTAAACGTTAAATTTTGTTTAGTGCATTTGGTGTGATCTTGTTTGATTGGTCATGGTTGCTAAAAAATAATGAAATGAAAAGTAAGTTTAGTTCTTAATATTATTCTTTGTGCATCCTCGCATTGTTGGCTCTGCCCATTTCTGCGTCATTAGGTAACCATGACCAAGCCTTATGAGACAAATTTTGTGTGGTAGATGAATCGCGAAATAAATTGATTGACAAAGCGTATGTTAAGTCATATGATATATTTTGGATCACATGGACAAATTTTGGATCAACAAGCTGACTTTTGAAGGGGGAAATCTCATAATAAGATAAATCTTGGTATGTCTGTAAATTTTGGACCATCAGATAAGCTTTGGATAATAGGTCATCCTAATTGTAAGATTGGGAGAGAAATGAAACATTTCTCAATCTCAACCTCGCCGTTTTCTTCTCCTCTATGTTTGGACCAACAAAGGAGATGCAATTAGGTTTTGGTGGGATTGATGGACAAGAACTAAATCTCTGAATCTTCAATATCCAAACCTTTACAAACTCTAAACAAACGAAAAAGGCGTTGTCCAAGACATGATACACAATAATTCTTGGAATTTGAAACTTAGAAGAAATCTGACTCAACAAGAAATCCCAGAAATGATGGTGGCATTATTTGCAGCTTTAGGTACTCCCCCAACACTTAATGATGAAGAAGAAGATGATTTAGTGTGCACAACTACTGGAGGATTAAATGCAAATCTTTGTTACAATTGGTCGATGGAACAAATTCCCCGCAACACATCCTACGTTCCACATTCATGTATCCGGATTCAGCAAGTGCCTCCAAAAGTACGATTCTTTATCCTGACAACAACTTCAATTCCTACAACCGATAACTTGGTAAGAAGGGGTGTCAAATACAGAATCTTACATGTGCTTTGTGCAACCAAGTACCGGTAAACAAATATCATCTTCTTTTACACTCGCAATTATCACGTATGATTATTTCTTGGAGGATGGCCTTTATGGGTGAAAATCGTTTCGCCGATTTCGGTAATTTGGTTGGGTGAGTGAGAAATTGATTCAAACCCTAAACAAATGTGTTGCACGTGAGCACTTTGTAGATTCGAGAGATCGATCTGTACAAGTCCGGCCTAAACCAAGAAATGGCCGTTCCAGACTTGCTTCGGTCACAAGTGGAGGAGAAGGGTTGATTTGGGGATGGAAGCAAAGAAAGGTGTTGAGAGGAGAGTAGTATCTCGACTTGTATCGAAAGTGAAAGCTTAGGAAGCTTGCAAGAGATAGAAGCTTTGGGAGAGCTTGCAAAGTTGCCTTTTTCGAAAGTGTAAGTGTAGTATATTTCTCCGACCGAGACTTGTTGTCCGGGTGGAAATAGGTAAGACCTATTTATACAAGTCGAGATTGAAACGTACCTTGGCCTCATGAAGGAAGAGAGTAAAAGGGTGAAATAATGGGAGGAGGTGGTAATCGCATGGTGTTAATGGGTGAAAACATTTTTTTCACCATTATTTCCTCTTTATTTGACCGCTTTATTCCTTTTCACGCTTTCTTAATGTGAGCGTAGTGTACGCCGCATGTTTGTGACCGCCAAACCAAAACCCTAAAAAAGCATCCCCCGGTTTGTGTCGATGTCTCGAGTGTTGGTTGCATCTTGAGTGCAAGTGGCGCCGCTAGTGGCGCATGTGGCATGTGCCAATGGCATGTGCGGAATGCCTTGGTGGTAGGTTACACGGTTTGCAAGTTAGGTTACCAAATAAGTGTGTGTTTGGCATGTGGAATGCCTTGGTGGTAGGTTGCACGGTTTGCAAGTTAGGCTACCCGGCGTGTGTGTTTAGCATGTGCCAATGGCATGTGCGGAATGCCTTGGTGGTAGGTGGCACGGTTTGCAAGTTAGGTTACCAGCGTGTGTGTTTGGCATGTGCCAATGGCATGTGCGGAATGCCTTAAGTGGTAGGTTGCACGGTTTGCAAGTTAGGCTACCAAATAAGGTGTGTTTGGCATGTGTGGAATGCCTTGGTGGTAGGTTGCACGGTTTGCAAGTTAGGGCTACCGTGTGTGTTTGGCATGTGCCAATGGCATGTACGGGAATGCCTTGGTGGTTGGTTGAACGGTTTGCAAGTTAGGCTACCAGCGTGTGTGTTTGGCATGTGCCAATGGCATGTGCGGCCATGTTGACCTAGTTGCAAGTCTTGCAAGCCTAGGGGCGCTATGTTTGGCGTGGGCCAAAGGCATAGCGGCTTGGAAGTATGGCTTGCGGCACGTGGGCGGCCATGGCACGTGCGGCCATGTTGACCTAGTTGCAAGTCTTGCAAAAGGGCGCTATGTTTGGCGTGGGCCCAAGGCATAGCGGCTTAGAAATATGGCTTTATGCACGTGTTGGCATGTGCCAATGGCACGTCTTGGCCATGTTGACCTAGTTGCAAGTCTTGCAAACCTAGGGCGCTATGTTTGGCGTGGGCCAAAGGCATAGGAGGCTCGGAAATATGGCTTACGGCACGTGTTGGCATGTGCCAATGGCACGTGCTTTTGACAGGTTGACCTAGTTGCAAGTCTTGCAAACCTAGGGCGCTATGTTGGTCATGGGCCAAAGGCATAGCGGTTTAGAAATATGCCTTGCGGCACGTGTTGGCATGTGCCAATGGCACGTGCGGCCATGTTGACCTAGTTGTAAGTCTTGCAAACCTAGGGCGCTATGTTTGGCGTGGGCCAAAGGCATAGCGGTTTCTGGAATATGGATTTGCGCACGTGTTGGCATGTGCCAATGGCACGTGCGGCCATGTTGACCTAGTTGCAAGTCTTGCAAACCTAGGGCGCCATGTTTGGCGTGGGCCAAAGGCATAGCGGCTCGGAAATATGGCTTGCGGCACGTGTTGGCATGTGCCAATGGCACGTATGGACATGTTGACCTAGTTGCAAGTCTTGCAAACCTAGGGCGCTATGTTGGTTGTGGGCCAAAGGCATAGCGGTTTAGAAATATGGCTTGCGGCACGTGTTGGCATGTGCCAATGGCACGTGCGGCCATGTTGACCTAGTTGCAAGTCTTTCAAACCTAGGGCGCTATGTTTAGCGTGGGCCAAAGGCATAGCGGCTAGAAATGCGGCTTGCAGCACGTGTTGGTATGTGCCAATGGCACGTGTGGCCATGTTGACCTAGTTGCAAGTCTTGCAAACCTAGGGCGCTATGTTTGGCGTGGGCCCAAGGCATAGCGGCTTAGAAATATGGCTTGCGGCACGTGTTGGCATGTGCCAATGGCACGTGCGGCCATGTTGACCCTAGTTGCAAGTCTTGCAAGCCTAGGGCGCTATGTTTGGCGTGGGCCAAAGGCATAGCGGCTCGGAAGTATGGCTTGCGGCACGTGTTGGCATGTGCCAATGGCACGTGCGGCCATGTTGACCTAGTTGCAAGTCTTGCAAACCTAGGGCGCTATGTTGGCGTGGGCCCAAGGCATAGCGGCTTCGAACTATGGCTTGCAGCACGTGTTGGCATGTGCCAATGGCACGTGCGGCCATGTTGACCTAGTTGCAAGTCTTGCAAACCTAGGGCGCTATGTTTGGCGTGGGCCAAAGGCATAGCGGCTCGGAAATATGGCTTGCGGCACGTGTTGGCATGTGCCAATGGCACGTGCGGCCATGTTGACCTAATTGCAAGTCTTGCAAACCTAGGGCGCTATGTTGGTCGTGGGCCAAAGGCATAGCGGTTTAGAAATATGGCTTGCAGCACGTGTTGGCATGTGCCAATGGCACGTGCGGCCATGTTGACCTAGTTGCAAGTCTTGCAAACCTAGGGCGCTATGTTTGGCGTGGGCCAAAGGCATAGCGGCTCGGAAATATGGCTTGCGGCACGTGTTGGCATGTGCCAATGGCACGTGCGGCCATGTGGACCTAGTTGCAAGTCTTGCAAACCTAGGGCGCTATGTTTGGCGTGGGCAAAGGCATAGCGGCCGAAATATGGCTTGCGGCACGTGTTGGCATGTGCCAATGGCACGTGCGGCCATGTTGACCTAGTTGCAAGTCTTGCAAAAACCTAGGGCGCTATGTTGGTTAATGGGCCAAAGGCATAGCGGTTTAGAAATATGGCTTGCGGCACGTGTTGGAATGTGCCGGTGGCACGTGCGGCCATGTTGACCTAGTTTAAGTCTTGCAAACCTAGGGCGCTATGTTTAGCGTGGGCCAAGGCATAGCGGCTTAGAAATACGGCCATGCAGCACGTGTTGGTATGTGCCAATGGCACGTGCGGCCATGTTGACCTAGTTGCAAGTTTTGCAAACCTAGGCGCTATGTTTGGCGTGGACCCAAGGCATAGCGGCTAGGAAATATGGCTTTGCGGCACGTGTTGGCATGTGCCAATGGCACGGCGCCATGTTGACCTAGTTGCAAGTCTTGCAAGCCTAGGGGCGCTATGTTTGCGTGGGCCAAAGGCATAAGCTGGCTCGAAGTATGACTTGCGCACGTGTTGGCATGTGCCAATGGCACGTGCGGCCATGTTGACCTAGTTGCAAGTCTTGCAAACCTAGGGCGCTATGTTTGGCGTGGGCCCAAGGCATAGCTGACTTCAAAATATGGCTTGCGGCACGTGTTGGCATGTGCCAATGGCACGTGCGGCCATGTTGACCTAGTTGCAAGTCTTGCAACCTAGGGCGCTATGTTTAGCGATGGGCCAAAGGCATAGCGGCTCGGAAATATGGCAGCACGTGTTGGCATGTGCCAATGGCACGTAAGCCATGTTGACCTAATTGCAAGTCTTGTAAACCTAGGTCGCTATGTTGGTCGTGGGCCAAAGGCATAGCGGTTTAGAAATATGGCTTGCGGCACGTGTTGGCATGTGTCAATGGCACGTATGCCATGTTGACCTAGTTGCAAGTCTTGCAAACCTAGGGGCGCTATGTTTAGCGTGGGCCAAAGGCATAGCGGCTCGGAAATATGGCTTGCGGCACGTGTTGGCATGCCAATGGCACGTGCGGCCATGTTGACCTAGTTGCAAGTCTTGCAAACCTAGGGCGCTATGTTTGGCGTGGGCCAAAGGCATAAATGCTCGAAATATGGCTTGCGGCACATGTTGGCATGTGCCAATGGCACGGCGGCCATGTTGACCTAGTTGCAAGTCTTGCAAACCTAGGGCGCTATGTTGGTCGTGGGCCAAAGGCATAGCGGTTTAGAAATATTCCTTGCGGCACATGTTGGCATGTGCCAATGGCACGCGGCGCCATGTTGACCTAGTTGCAAGTCTTACAAACCTAGGGCGCTATGTTTAGCGTGGGCCAAAGGCATAGCGTTTGGAAATACGGCCATGACGTGTTGGTATGTGCCAATGGCACGTGCGGCCAAGTTGACCTAGTTGCAAGTCTTGCAAACCTAGGGCGTTATGTTTGGCGTGGGCCCAAGGCATAGTGGCTCAGAAATATGGCTTGCGGCACATGTTGGCATGTGCCACTGGCACGTGCGGCCATGTTGCCCTAGGTTTGCAAGACTTGCAACCTAGGGGCGCTATGTTTGGCGTGGCCAAAGGCATAATGCTCGAAATATGGCTTGCGGACGTGTTGGCATGTGCTAATGGCACGTGCGGCCATGTTGACCTAGTTGCAAGTCTTGCAAACCTAGGGCGCTATGTTTGGCGTGGGCCAAAGGCATAGCGGCTCGGAAATATGGCTTGCGGCACGTGTTGGCATGTGCCAATGGCACGTCGGGCCATGTTGACCCTAATTGCAAGTCTTGCAAACCTAGGGCGCTATGTTGGTCGTGGGCCAAAGGCATAGCGGTTTAGAAATATGGCTTACAAGACGTGTTGGCATGTGCCAATGGCACGTGCGGCCATGTTGACCTAGTTGCAAGTCTTGCAAACCTAGGGCTATGTTTGGCGTGGGCCAAAGGCATAGCGGCTCGGAAATATGGCTTGCGGACGTGTTGGCATGTGCCAATGGCACGCGGCCATGTGGACCTAGTTGCAAGTCTTGCAAACCTAGGCGCTATGTTTGGCGTGGGCCAAAGGCATAGCGGCTCGGAAATATGGCTTGCGGCACGTGTTGGCATGTGCCAATGGCACGCGGCGGCCATGTTGACCTAGGTGCAAGTCTTGGCAAACCTAGGGCGCTATGTTGGTTGTGGGCAAAAAGGCATAGCGGTTTAGAAATATGGCTTATGCACGTGTTGGCATGTGCCAATGGCATAAATCTTGGCCATGTTGACCTAATTGCAAGTCTTGTAAACCTAGGTCGCTATGTTGGTCGTGGGCCAAAGGCATAGCGGTTTAGAAATATGGCTTGCGGCACGTGTTGGCATGTGTCAATGGCACGTGCGGCCATGTTGACCTAGTTGCAAGTCTTGCAAACCTAGGGCGCTATGTTTGGCGTGGGCCAAAGGCATAGCGGCTCGGAAATATGGCTTGCGGCACGTGTTGGCATGTGCCAATGGCACGTGCGGCCATGTTGACCTAGTTGCAAGTCTTGTACAAACCTAGGGCGCTATGTTTGGCGTGGGCCAAAGGCATAGCGGCTTCTGAATATGGTTTACGGCACATGTTGGCATGTGCCAATGGCACGCATCGGCCATGTTGACCTAGTTGCAAGTCTTGCAAACCTAGGGGCGCTATGTTGGTCGTGGGCCAAAGGCATGGCGATTTAGAAATATGGCTTGCGGCACATGTTGGCATGTGCCAATGGCACGTGCGGCCATGTTGACCTAGTTGCAAGTCTCTTACCAAACCTAGGGCGCTATGTTTGGCGTGGGCCAAAGGCAACGGCTTGGAAATATCCGGGCTTGCGGCACGTGTTGGTATGTGCCAATGGCACGTGCGGCCATGTTGACCTAGTTGCAAGTCTTGCAAACCTAGGGCGTTATGTTTGGCGTGGGCCCAAGGCATAGCGGCTTAGAAATATGGCTTGCGGCACGTGTTGGCATGTGCCAATGGCACGTGCGGCCATGTTGACCTAGTTGCAAGTCTTGCAAACCTAGGGCGCTATGTTTGGCGTGGGCCAAAGGCATAGCGGCTCGAAAATATGGCTTGCGGCACGTGTTGGCATGTGCTAATGGCACGTGCGGCCATGTTGACCTAGTTGCAAGTCTTGCAAACCTAGGGCGCTATGTTTGGCGTGGGCCAAAGGCATAAGCGGCTTCGGAAATATGGCTTGCGGCACGTGTTGGCATGTGCCAATGGCACGCATGACCATGTTGACCTAATTGCAAGTCTTGCAAACCTAGGGCGCTATGTTGGTCGTGGGCCATAGGCATAGCGGTTTAGAAATATGGCTTGCGGCACGTGTTGGCATGTGCCAATGGCACGTGCGGCCATGTTGACCTAGTTGCAAGTCTTGCAAACCTAGGGCGCTATGTTTGGCGTGGGCCAAAGGCATAGTGGCTCGGAAATATGGCTTGCGCACGTGTTGGCATGTGCCAATGGCACGCGCGGCCATGTGGACCTAGTTGCAAGTCTTGCAAACCTAGGGCGCTATGTTTAGCGTGGGCCAAAGGCATACCAGCTCGGAAATATGGCTTTGCGGCACGTGTTGGCATGTGCCAATGGCACGTGGCCATGTTGACCTAGTTGCAAGTCTTGCAAACCTAGGGCGCTATGTTGGTTGTGGGCCAAAGGCATAGCGGTTTAGAAATATGGCTTGCGCACGTGTTGGCATGTGCCAATGGCACGTGCGGCCATGTTGACCCTAGTTGCAAGTCTTGCAAACCTAGGGCGCTATGTTTAGCGTGGGCCAAAGGCATAGCGGCTTAGAAATACGGCTTGCGCACGTGTTGGTATGTGCCAATGGCACGTGCGGCCATGTTGACCTAGTTGCAAGTCTTGCAAACCTAGGGCGCTATGTTTGGCGTGGACCCAAGGCATAGCGGCTTAGAAATATGGCTTGCGGCACGTGTTGGCATGTGCCAATGGCATCGTGCGGCCATGTTGACCTAGTTGCAAGTCTTGCAAGCCTAGGGCGCTATGTTTGGCGTGGGCCAAAGTTATAGCGGCTCGGAAGTATGGCTTGCGGCACGTGTTGGCATGTGCCAATGGCACGTGCGGCCATGTTGACCTAGTTGCAAGTCTTGCAAAACCTAGGGCTATGTTTGGCGTGGGCCCAAGGCATAGCGACTTAGAAATATGGCTTGCGCACGTGTTGGCATGTGCCAATGGCACGTGCGGCCATGTTGACCCTAGTTGCAAGTCTTGCAAACCTAGGGCGCTATGTTTGGCGTGGGCCAAAGGCATAGCGGCTCGGAAATATGGCTTGCGGCACGTGTTGGCATGTGCCAATGGCACGCATGGCCATGTTGACCTAATTGCAAGTCTTGCAAACCTAGGTCGCTATGTTGGTCGTGGGCCAAAGGCATAGCGGTTTAGAAATATGGTTTGCGGCACGTGTTGGCATGTGTCAATGGCACGTGCGGCCATGTTGACCAGTTGCAAGTCTTGCAAACCTAGGGCGCTATGTTTGGCGTGGGCCAAAGGCATAGCGGCTCGGAAATATGGCTTGCGGCACGTGTTGGCATGTGCCAATGGCACGTGCGGCCATGTTGACCTAGTTGCAAGTCTTGCAAACCTAGGGCGCTATGTTTGGCGTGGGCCAAAGGCATAGCGGCTTCGGAAATATGGCTTGCGGCACATGTTGGCATGTGCCAATGGCACGTGCGGCCATGTTGACCTAGTTGCAAGTCTTGCAAACCTAGGGCGCTATGTTGGTCGTGGGCCAAAGGCATAGCGGTTTAGAAATATGGCTTACGGCACATGTTGGCATGTGCCAATGGCACGCGGCGGCCATGTTGACCTAGTTGCAAGTCTTGCAAACCTAGGGCGCTATGTTTGGCGTGGGCCAAAGGCATAGCGGCTTGGAAATACGGCTTGCGGCACGTGTTGGTATGTGCCAATGGCACGTGCGGCCATGTTGACCTAGTTGCAAGTCTTGCAAACCTAGGGCGTTATGTTTGGCGTGGGCCCAAGGCATAGCGGCTTAGAAATATGGCTTGCGGCACGTGTTGGCATGTGCCAATGGCACGTGCGGCCATGTTGACCTAGTTGCAAGTCTTGCAAACCTAGGGCGCTATGTTTGGCGTGGGCCAAAGGCATAGCGGCTCGAAAATATGGCTTGCGACACGTGTTGGCATGTGCTAATGGCACGTGCGGCCATGTTGACCTAGTTGCAAGTCTTGCAAACCTAGGGCGCTATGTTTGGCGTGGGCCCAAGGCATAGCGGCTTAGAAATATGGCTTGTGGCACGTGTTGGCATGTGCCAATGGCACGTGCAAGGCCATGTTGACCTAGTTGCAAGTCTTGCAAACCTAGGGCGCTATGTTTGGCGTGGGCCAAAGGCATAGCGGCTTAGAAATATGGCTTGCGGCACGTGTTGGCATGTGCCAATGGCACGTGCGGCGATGTTGACCTAGTTGCAAGTCTTGCAAACCTGGGCGTTATGTTTGGCGTGGGCCCAAGGCATAGCGGCTTAGAAATATGGCTTGCGGCACGTGTTGGCATGTGCCAATGGCACGTGCGGCCTTCTTGACCCTAGTTGCAAGTCTTGCAAACCTAGGGCGATATGTTTAGCGTGGGCCAAAGGCATATGGCTTAGAAATATGGCTTGCGACACGTGTTGGCATGTGCCAATGGCAAGTGCAGCCATGTTGACCTAGTTGCAAGTCTTGCAAGCCTAAGGCGCTATAATTGCGTGGGCCAAAGGCATAGCGGCTTAGAAATATGGCTTGCGACACGTGTTGGCATGTGCCAATGGCACGTGCGGCCATGTTGACCTAGTTGCAAGTCTTGCAAACCTAGGGCGCTATGTTGGGCGTGGGCCAAAGGCATAGCGGCTTAGAAATATGGCTTGCGACACGTGTTGGCATGTGCCAATGGCACGTGCAGCCATTTTGACCTAGTTGCAAGTCTTGCAAACCTAGGGCGCTATGTTTGGCGTGGGCCAAAGGCATAGCGGCTTGGTTTGGCATGGTTGCCATGGTGCGCAGAAGTTCGGTTTGGTTTGGCATGGTTGCCATGGTGCGCATAAGATGCGGCTTGGTTTGGCATGGTTGCCATGGTGCGCAGTGCGGCTTGGTTTGGCATGGTTGCCATGGTGCATGATGATGCGGCTTGGTTTAGCATGGTTGCCATGGTGCGCGAGTGCGGCTTGGTTTGGCTCGGTTGCCATGGTGCGCAGAGTGCGGCTTTGGTTTGGCATGGTTGCCATGGTGCGCAGAGTGCGGCTTGGTTTGGCATGGTTGCCATGGTCAGAGTGCGGCTTGGTTTGGCATGGTTGCCATGGTCTTGTGATGATGCGGCTTGGTTTGGCATGGTTGCCATGGTGCAAGCAGTGCGGCTTGGTTTGGCATGGTTGCCATGGTGCGCAGTGCGGCTTGGTTTGGCATGGTTGCCATGGTGCGCAGAGTGCGGCTTGGTTTGGCATGGTTGCCATGGTGCGCAAAGATGCGGCTTGGTTTGGCATGGTTGCCATGGTGCGCAAGATGCGGCTTGGTTTGGCATGGTTGCCATGGTGCGCAATATTCGGCTTGGTTTTGGAATTAGGGTTACGTGTTGAAAACCCTAACTGGGTATTTTGAAAAAATACCCCTATTAATTATTTACACCTGAGTTAAATGCTCTTAGTTAATGTGTTGCGGGTAACACTAGGTCATGGGGTTTTACGATTTTACCCCTTGTCTAAAATCCACCATCAACAACAACGTAAAATGGGTTCAAGATGGTTCACTGACATTGCAGCTACGAGCATGGAAATATAGGAGAGTAAGGAACAAAGGTCGCAAAACTCGGCCACCGATTATATTTGCGATGTCGGGAAATTTGAAACGAGAGAAACAAGACGAGTAATGGCGCATAAAAGGTCCAAGTCGGAGAGGAAACAATAATCAAGATTAAACATTTGATATATGTATGGGGAGGAAAGCATAACATATGTTCAAGTATATTTTCTTTAGAGAAACAATCACTCACTGGAAAGTAATTATTGATATGAGATAAGTTGTAATATCTAAAATGCGGGCTTACAACCTTATTACATTTTCTTTTTTATACATCAACCTTTTAAGTCAAAAAAAAAATAAAAAAAATAAAAAAAATCATTTGGAGGCTTACAAATATTAAGGTTTTTTATTTTCTGGAAGCAAATTATTTTATTTGCTGAATTCTGAAACTGGTTTTTGGTTCTGAAACAAAAGTGGTATCCATAGAGCACACACATTCTTATAGATTTTCTTCAACACGAAATCTTGGCCGCGGAAAATGTACCCAAGAGATAATCATCCTTGTCTAATTGTTTGGCATGAAAATGTAGCGATGTGATAATATAATATTTTTTGTGACCCAAAAGAAAAATTAATGTCACGGCTACTCGATTTTTTTTTCTTGCAAACACAATCAAAATTTGTTTTTCTTGTAAACTACCAAATTGAGCATATATTTTGGATCAAGTCTATCACTTGAGGTGAGTTCATAACGACATTGATATCTTAACGTCTTGATCTACAACATGATGCAAAAATTGACGAGTGCCTCTAAAGTTACAATGTGACCTTAAATAATACATGCTCTATATTAATTTCAAACTTAATCCAAAGCTTATCTGATAGTCCAAAATCCTATCACAAGTATGAATTTACATATGTTAATATGTAATGGTGCAGCTTGAATCTTTACTTGAAGATTTACAATCTAACCAAGTCAGAAGCCGAATAAAAGAAAAGAGAGACAACACCAAGCGACTGATGAAATACGGAAACATCAAGAAAATGAGATCTAAATGTTTTTCTGAACGCACCAACCCCATCATCTGTTCAAAGTGGAACATATGTATATTCGGATCAGTGGCATGTTTGAAATACCCCACAGCTGTAAGTTTGAACTTATTGTGTGCGGGGCTAGATTGGATCTGCACCGATCTTAGCAATCGACAATTTCATTTTTGAGAGGATAAATCATAGTGCAGGTTGTTCATAACTTTTGAGAATATAAGTAGATGTGAGGATGTTCGGCGCAGTTTAGTTTTGTAATTTGATCTGAGATATATAGAGATTATATAAAACCCTAAAGTGTGCCCCTTATCTTTATCAAGGGTAATAAGCACAACAAGAGGCCCCGGAATTAGTCCAAAACAAAAACAATAAAGTGTCACCACATACGTATGCCATCACCACGACATGTCCCCTTATCCATGTCAAACTTAATTAATATCCAATTTAGCTCGAAAATAAACCAAAGATGGAATAAGTATATAAATGTAACCTCAAATCTTAATAAGACTAAAAATAATACAATCTAAAAATAACAGCATATACGCAAAAATTGGGGCTCCGAAGATCATATCATATTACTTGGACAGAGAGCATTACATATTTGATCGAGAACAATAAGAAACAACTACGGGATCATTGATATGCAATTTTGAATCTGAAAACTCAAACATACTAGAAAGAGACAAAATTTTCAAATTTCATTCCCGTCTACTTTCTATCTTGCAAATGGTTTGGTTACAGTCCAGACTTTCATACACAATTTATGGAAGAAAAAAAAACAAACAACTTTAGTTATATAGATAGAGAATTCCACTGAGATTCATAATCAACCAGGCTAAAACTGAAGCCTAAAAGGGTTATTCAATCTGAAGCACCAAAACATCACAAAACCAATCTATGATTTCCTTTAAATAGGTCTCCGTTAAAATCAGAGTGCCCAGACAATTTTCAAAGCCGTTGATTTACTTTTGAGAGGAAAAATCATAGTGCTAGCTGGATGTTCTTCCGAGTAATCCATATTTTAAACAGAGAAAATCAAAATGAAACAACTTCTTTTGGATTTTAGAGTTAGAGATCCAAAAGAGAGAAGAGAAGAAAACTGCGAGGTTGTAGCTAGTTTAATTTATTGAGATTTAGAGAGGTGTAGCTAGTTTATAAATGAAAGTGAAACACTAAAGTGTGTGGTGATCCTTATCAAGGGTAGCAACTTCAGGAGGCCCGCTGAATTAGCCCACCCAACACGGAAATGCAAATTTTTTTTTTTTTTTTGATGGGTTGAAATGCAAATCTTTCAGGAATTGATGTGGTGCACAACACGTAACAGGATCATCCCTCCAAGGTACCAAATTTTTGTAGGTCTTTTAATTTTTTTAGAAGCAAATTGTTTTAATATCTGAATTCTAAAATTAATTTTTGCTTCGGGAACAAAAATGATATCCACACACAAAAGAATTTTTTCTAGCCGAAATCGCTCCAGAAAATATACTCAATAGATTCGTCCTTGCTTAATTGGTTGGCACGGAAACCTATCAGTGTGATAAAAAGTTTTGTAAACCAAAAAAAAGAAAAAACTTAGTGTCTCAACTCTAGTTACTAGATATTGTTTTATTTTTTCGTGGTTGTACACACTCTTTCAAAATATCAACATCAAGAAAATCTTTAAACCATACACTAACCGAAGGCATGCTCACTTCTTCCACAAGTGGAACGCCACGACGCCACTAATTTCTTTGGTTATTCCAATCCGAAAGGGAATCCTTCCAATTGCAGGATCGAAAATCCTATCTTTTTACCTCCAAAGAACGCACCTCGTAGATTCATTTCAAGAGTTTAGGATTCTCCCGAGTCTCCTTGAGTAGCGTTACTTTCTCCTCCACAAAAAGCTAAAGGTGCACAATGTAAAAAAAGAATGTCCATCAAAATTTAATGTTTCGCATGCGGAGAGTAAGAGTGCTATAACATGGGGCTCTTGTAAGCAGCCATCACAAAGATCGTAAACCGGCTTCGACCTTCCCGTCCAAGAATACCAAGACTCCAGCACCGAAACCAACTCCAATCGAGAAATGCATTTTCCACTTAATGTCTTAACAAAGATCATCGAACTCGTCAACTCCCCACCAAACCGAACACAAAGGAGGACTCGATGAGAAATGACAACTATGAAAACTCATGAAATCCTTTAAATGTAGAGATAGCAAGAGAAGCCTAAGGAGTGAGGAAAACATTAAATAACAGGAATCATCATGTGATGTGAATTACAGTTGAAACACTTCATTAAAGATTAGAAAATGTCAGAATTGTGCTTTCAAAGGAAATTATTGGAGAGCAGATTAAGACAAACTATTAAATTTTATTCTTCTACCTTATCAACATACTAAAAAAGGTAAAGTTTTTTCCCTTACTACCCAGTACACACTTCTTATCAACAAATTATTCAGATTCAAATTATATGATCCAAACTAAAGACTAATAATGGATCATTCATGTACTGCTTACAACATATGTACATCTGATGGCACAAAATAATTGCAAATTATAGGCGTGGTATTATAATAAATTCATAGCCACTCCGTTTTGGCAAACATCAAAACCAGTTTCATCCTAGTTTAAACATGGGCAAAACCAAATTCCACCAAATATAAAACTGGATGAAACCAGTTTCATCTCAGTTTAAACATGAGTGAAAATAAACTCAGCCCGATATAACACACAATGAAACCAGTTTCATCCTAGATTAAACATAGGTGAAGCTAAATTCAAGCCAATGTAAATATTAGATGAAACTATTATCATCCTAGTTTAAGCATGGGTGAAACCAAATTCAATTTCAACCCACTGCTGAATTAGATGAAACTGGTCTCATCCTGGTTCAAACATTGATGAAAACAAAATTCTACTCAATCTAAGAAAGGATGACCAAATTCTTCACACACTTGAGCAGGGATCCTGAACTGTACCATCTACTTCCCCCATAACCCCCGCCTGCACCACATCTAAAACCATTATACAGCTACCTGCTATTGAATATCTAGTTGGCGGAAAATGCGCAATTTTCAAACAATCATTTCTGTCACCAACTCAAATTGTTTATGCAACGTATTATCTTTGGCTCGGGAACTTGTTAAAGCAAGGCACATGAGAATCCCGATTGTTCCACTACACCAAATAGCATACTGCAAGACACCACCAACCGAAAAAATGTAAATTCAGTAGGTTTGGTAATTTCCCCGTGATGATGGCAAAGATAAACAAGTAAGCTAAGCTTAGGAACACAATTAGACCTTTTCTCATCAAATTTTAGCAAAAAAAGAAACTCATAAAACCATATTTACCAATATAGTACGGTGAAGGCAAACATGCATTCTAGCATCACAAGAAAGGCAAACCAGGTTCATTTTCACATTCTTAATTTATAGGAAGTTGCCTACCGAAAAATTTATGATAAGTACATACCAATCGGTTCCTAGTAATAACCAAGTTACTATTACCAATAAACCTTAAAATGAGACGAAGAGGAACAATAATACACCACTTACGATTGAGAGGAGAATTCATTATGAGATATGTTGTTGAAGATCGTCAACATAAACATTTTCTAGTGCAGCGCAAGGACGAGTGTAAACTGTATTTTGTACACTAAAACGAAAAACAAACACTGAAATCATGAGATGACACAATAAAACCATTATATTAATATTTATAAGACTAGTTTACACTGTCTAGCAAATCAAGTTACAAACATATTACCTGCTAGAATTCTCCAATGCCAGAATTATTTTTCTTCAGTTGGTGTGATGAGCCACTAGACAAGTTACAATTCCAAGCAAATCAAAACAAATGAAGTTACATACAAGCTTCCAGCTAATAAAAAAACATCAACCCCCGAATAAAACCCATGAAATTACACGAAACATCTCAACAAATTCTTCCTAGAAAAAAAATACCTTTGATATCTAGATGATTTGCTAAGATCGGAAATGAAAACAAGAGAGTGGACACTTTCAACAAAAGTTTTTAAAATGAAAACCTGTGACCCAATGGTTTTAAATTTTCTTACAAAAATGTTTGAAAGTAGCAATGTCAAAAAGATACAAACTAACTTTAATTGAATCTAGGTAAGATTTTACCTGTGATCTAATAGTCACTACATCGCCTTCCCGTGTTTCATTTTACGGTGAAAACAAAACCCTCTCGTGGGACGCCTCAAGTTTGAGAGAAGATATAATCATGCCGAGACCTCGAGTGTCTTGTCTGCCGTTGATTATCGTCAACATCGATGCCATGATCGATCGAGATCTCGTGATGGTTTCTCTTTTTGAGGCGGCGTGAAATGGAGAAGAAAAGAGGGAGAGGGTGGGGATGGCAATAAGAAACTAAAGAGATGCCCTAGAACACAGAGGAGGTAGTAGGGTAAACAAAAGAACGAATCGATACGTTAATTACACTTCTGTTACACCTTTAAGAGATGTACAAAAGTGAAGCCTTTCTCCTGCTATCTACCTAGGGTCGCTTCTAGATTTTGAATCACCAAGCATATTTTGCCCAATGTGCTAGGAGACATTTTGTATGACAGTCGAATTACAAATCACATGACAAATTATATGGTTATGAAATTATGTGACATTGATAACAATTAGAAAATTTTAGATCACGAGGCATGTATTGGTTAACGTAGCAAATTTTAAAACACAAAATGAGGGATTTCACGACACGATGCGATTTGGGTGACACACTTAGAATGCTACATATATAGAACCAATTGCGGAATTTGAGTGCATATTTTAAGTTACACAAAATTGGTCAAAAAGACCAAAATCAACAATTCCTGGGTGAAAAAGACACTTAGGTTTTGATACTGTTTAAATAGCCAAAAATTAAAAAGATAGTGTTTAAATGGACAAAAATTTAAAAATAGCGAGGATGTAACCAGTTTCATCTCGTCCATTTTCAAATATTTTTTTCTTATTTTTATTTTACATAGGATGCATCCATTTCATCCTTGCTATTTTTAAGTATAAGCCAGGATGAATCCAGTTTCATCCTTGCTATTTTTTTGGCTATTTCACCCGTACTTTTTTTTACTCGTCCATTTGAACCGTGTTTTAAATTTTTTTGGACAAATGACCCATTTTCTCTTTAAGTTACTCAGCTTCATTATGGTTTATATGCCAAGTGTTTGGACCACTTATACTGCCCCATCAATGCCATGTCTCTCACATAACAACAATCCTTAACTTTCTGCTCAAGTGATTCATAAAGTCTTTGAAGTCCATTTTTGCACCACTGGTGATTGAAGCAACATAGGTACGCTTGTGCTCCATCCAGCGCCAGACACTGGGAGCTACGCTGTCAAATTAACCACAATTATTATTACAGTTAATTATTTTTTTAGAAGATTCATTATATAAGAAATAACAAAAAAAAAGAAGATTTATATCAATTCTTAAAATAAAAATGAAGGGGAACAAGATATACTAGAAGTGTTTTGTTCCTATTGTTGTTGATCATCAACATCAGAAGCCACAATCTATTTGTGCTGCAGTTGTGTTTTGGCCTTTTGGGACGACAAAAAACAAAGAAAAATGAGGGAGAGCGAGAGGAAGTGGCAATTAGCAACAAAACAGTTAAGATTGAGTATTAAAATAGAAGATGTAGATACCCTATTATAAGCTTAGATTGCCAAGACAGTGATCAAATATATACTAAAACTGAAAAACTTAAATTCGACAGCTTGGCATGATTATCACGATTACGACCCCTATAACTACACAAAATGCAAGCCAGCATACATTGAAAAATGATTATCTATTTACCTACAGAAGTTGACTAAGGTGTATTAAGATGACGGTGAAGGATACACGGAGCAAGCTATTCATTTTTATTTTATTTTGCCATCGACTTAGAATACTAAATATTTACCTTCTTGCAACTTATTTGAGGAATAAATCTAAATAATTTCAAATTATTTATTCATGTGAGTACCGAAACATCTTACCGGATTTGTTATTTGATCGCCATTATTTATAAACATGTTTTGTGTTGCTAAGAAATAGTATAATCCAAAATGTCTGGAGACGATCCGGAAAGTTAAGGCCCAGCTTTTCTCTATTAAGTGAGTGGAAAAACATCCAATTTCAAAAAATCTGTATGCCATGCGACCACCTCTTTTTGCAGTTTATCCATCCCTTTGTTTTCAAAAATGGGAAAACAATTGCATGAGCATGGCATTTTCCATCCTCAAAAGTGATTAGCCATGTTGGGTTGTGTGGTTATTGTGTTCTGCAGGCCCATGCTAAAACCGAATGGAGGATTCGAAGGATAATTTGGTAAATTAAAAATTCGTGGTGTCCTATATAAATAAAAAACCCTAGAGAGATAGTGTTAAAGTGGAGAGAGATCAAGAGAGGCTGGCGGCATTGAAGAAACGAAAGCAGAAAAAAAAATCCCGTAAAAATCTTTCCTGAAAGGTCTTATCATCATCAGAAATGGGTTATTGTTGTCGTCATGAAATCAATAGATGGGAAGTGTTTAGATGATAAAATAATGAAGAGACACCATTAACACAGATTCAATTTAGGGTAATCAGATTTAGAATCTGTTGGAAACAATTGCCGATTTCACACCTGCAAAACAAGGATTAGAACACAAAACAAAGTGACGGCTGAGTCATGACCAGGTCGCTCTCTTTAGGACGTTTCGTGGCTCGCCTTAAATTTTGTGCAATCAGTTATTTCTCCGTCACGACGCCCCCAGGATAAAACAGCCGAGAAAAACTCTCTTTCGATCTCTCATGCACACAATGAGAAATCGATCACTTCTACTCTCTCTATACTTGCTCAGTATTTTTGGTCTCTTGATTCTTAGAAAATAATGGCGTAAAACTTATGTTTTCTTTCTGTTCTCAAAACTGTTTTTATAACTGCATACCAATGCAAATTAATGGAGAATAAATTATATTAATTGTTGCAGTTAAAATTCCATTCAAAATGTCAAAAAAACGGGCAAATAAATCATGCCATAATTAGCGCAATTAAAACATAATTAAGTGCAGTAAAAACGATTTGAAAAAATGATTTTAAAAACATCAAAAATAACTTTCCAAATTCAAGAGACCTCCCAAGACCCCCAAGGCCCCGCTCCCGGACTAATGTTATATATATATGTAATATATATGCACAATCAGTAGGGGGAGGGATTCGATCCTGAGACCTAACCCTCCAGGCCCAAAATGCTTAACCACTGGGCCAAGCTCGAATTGTTGATATAAATGTACAAAATAATTATTTTAAAAACATATATCCCAACAGAATCAACAGGTAATGGCAGAATTGGAGAATGGAGTACTGATTTTCCAACTGAAATAGGTATCGCTGTACTCAACTGGTAAGCATATGCTTTTCTTGAATTCAAATGTGTTTCAAGTTGTTTGTTTGTTGATTTAATTTCAGTTTGATTTATGTTTCATCATCATCATGTGTTAATGATATCGACGAAGATCTGCTCGAAATTTTATGTTTGTGTTTATGGGTGAAAATCGTTTCTGCTGATTTCGGTAATTTTGTGGGTGAGTGAGAAATTGATTCAAACCCTAAACAAATGTGCTGCACGTGAGCACTTTGTAGATTCGAGAGATCGATCCGTACAAGTCCGGCCTAAACCAAGAAATGGTCGTTCCAGCACTGCTTCGGTCACAAAGTGGAGGAGAAGGGTTGATTTGGGGAGGGAAGCAAAGAAAGGTGTTGAGGAGAGTAGTATCTCGACTTGTATCAGAAAGTGAAATCTTAGGAAGCTTGCAAGAGATAGAAGCTTTTGGGAGAGCTTGCAAAGTTGCCTTTCGAGAGTGTAAGTGTAGTATATTTCTCCGAACGAGACTTGTTGTCCTGGGTGGAAATAGGTAAGACCTATTTATACAAGTCGAGATTGAAACGCACTCGGCCTCATGAAGGAAGAGAGTAAAGGGTGAAATAATGGGAGGAGGTGGTAACCGCATGGTTTAATGGGCTTAAAACGTTTTTCACCATTATTTCCTTTTTTATTTGACCGCTTTATTCCTTTTCACGCTTTCTTAATGTGAGCGTAGTGTACGCCGCATGTCGTGGACCGCCAAACCAAAACCCTAAAGAAGCATCCCCGCCTTGTGTCGATGTCTCGAGTGTTGGTTGCATCTTGAGTGCAAGTGGCGCCGCTAGTGGCGCGTGTGGCATGTGCCAATGGCATGTGCGGAATGCCTTGGTGGTAGGTTGCACGGCTTGCAAGTTAGGTTACCGGCGTGTGTGTTTGGCATGTGCCAATGGCATGTGCGGAATGCCTTGGTGGTAGGTTGCACGGTTTGCAAGTTAGGCTACCAGCGTGTGTGTTTGGCATGTGCGGAATGCCTTGGTGGTAGGTTGCACGGTTTGCAGGTTAGGCTACCAGCGTGTGTGTTTGGCATGTGCCAATGGAGCGTGCGGCCATGTTGACCTAGTTGCAAGTCTTGCAAACCTAGGGCGCTATGTTTAGCGTGGGCCAAGGGCATAGCGGCTTAGAAATATGGCTTGCGGCACATGTTGGCATGTGACAATGGCACGTGCGGCCATGTTGACCTAGTTGCAAGTCTTGCAAACCTAGGATGTTATGTTTGGCGTGGGCCCAAGGCATAGCGGCTTAGAAATATTGCTTGCGGACGTGTTGGCGTGTGCCAATGGCACGTGCGGCCATGTTGACCTAGTTGCAAGTCTTGCAAACCTAGGGCGCTATGTTTGGCGTGGGCCAAAGGCATAGCGGCTTAGAAATATGGCTAGGTCAACATGGTCGCACGTGTTGGCATGTGCCAATGGCACGTGCGGCCATGTTGACCTAGTTGCAAGTCTTGCAAACCTAGGGCGCTATGTTTGGCGTGGGCCAAAGGCATAGCGGCTTGGAAATATGGCTTGCGACACGTGTAGGCATGTGCCAATGGCACGTGCGGCCATGTTGACCTAGTTGCAAGTCTTGAAACCTAGGGCGCTATGTTGGGCGTGGGCCAAGGGCATAGCGGCTTAGAAATATGGCTTGCAGCACGTGTTGGCATGTGCCAATGGTACGTGTGGCCATGTTGACCTAGTTGCAAGTCTTGCAAACCTAGGGCGCTATGTTTGGCGTGGGCCCAAGGCATAGCGGCTTGGAAATATGGCCTGCGACACGTTTTGGCACGTGCCATTGGCACGTGCGCCATGTTGACCTAGTTGCAAGTCTTGCAAACCTAGGGCGCTATGTTTGGCGTGGGCCCAAGGCATAGCGGCTTAGAAATATGGCTTGCAAGCACGTGTTGGCATGTGCCAATGGCACGTGCGGCCATGTTGACCTAGTTGCAAGTCTTGTAACCTAGGGCGCTATGTTGGGCGTGGGCCAAAGGCATAGCGGCTTGGAAGTATGGCTTGCGACACGTGTTGGCATGTGTCAATGGCACGTGCGGCCATGTTGACCTAGTTGCAAGTCTTGCAAACCTAGGGCGCTATGTTTGGCGTGGGCCAAAGGCATAGCGGCTTGGAAATATGTCTTGTGACACGTGTTGGCATGTGCCAATGGCACGTGCGGCCATGTGACCTAGTTGCAAGTCTTGCAAACCTAGGGCGGTATGTTTGGCGTGGGCCCAAGGCATAGCGGCTTAGAAATATGGCTTGCGGCACGTGTTGGCATGTGCCGATGGCACGTGCGGCCATGTTGACCTAGTTGCAAGTCTTGCAAACCTAGGGCGCTATGTTGGGCGTGGGCCAAAGGCATAGCGCTTAGAAATATGGCTTGCGGCACGTGTTGGCATGTGCCAATGGCACGTGCGTCCATGTTGACCTAGTTGCAAGTCTTGCAAAACCTAGGGCGCTATGTTTGGCGTGGGCCCAAGGCATAACGGCTTAGAAATATGGCTTTGCAGACGTGTTGGCATGTGCCAATGGCACGTGCGGCCATGTTGACCTAGTTGCAAGTCTTGCAAACCTAGGGCGCTATGTTTGGCGTGGGCCCAAGGCATAGCGGCTTGGAAATATGGATTGCGACACGTGTTGGCATGTGCCAATGGCACGTGCGGCCATGTTGACCTAGTTGCAAGTCTTGCAAACCTAGGGCGCTATGTTGGGCGTGGGCCAATGGAATAGCGGCTTAGAAATATGGCTTGCGGCACGTGTTAGCATGTGCCAATGGCACGTGCAGCCATGTTGACCTAGTTGCAAGTCTTGCAAACCTAGGGCGCTATGTTTGGCGTGGGCCCAAGGCATAGCGGCTTAGAAATATGGCTTTGCGCAGACGTGTTGGCATGTGCCAATGGCACGTGCAGCCATGTTGACCTAGTTGCAAGTCTTGCAAACCTAGGGTGCTATGTTTGGCGTGGGCCAAAGGCATAGCGGCTTGGAAATATGGCTTGCGACACGTGTTGGCATGTGCCAATCGCACGTGCGCCATGTTGACCTAGTTGCAAGTCTTGCAAACCCGGTGGCGCTATGTTTGGCGTGGGCCAAAGGCATAGCGGAATTTGGAATTTGGCGTTGTTGCCATGGTGTTGCAGTGGTGCGCTTGGTTTGGCATTGTTGCCATGGAGCGAAAGATGCGCTTGGTTTGGCATTGTTGCCATGGTGCGCAAAGATGCGCTTGGTTTGGCATTGTTGCCATGGGCGCAGATATGCGGCTTGGTTTGGCATTGTTTCCATGGTGCGCAAAGATGCGCTTGGTTTGGCATTGTTGCCATGGTGCGCGAAGATGCTGCTTGGTTTGGCATTGTTGCCATGGTGCGCACTATGCGGCTTGGTTTGGCATTGTTGCCATGGTGCTGCGATATGGGACTTGGTTTGGCATTGCGCCATGGTGCGTAGTATGCGGCTTGGTTTGGCATTGTTGCCATGGTGCGAAAAGATGCGGCTTGGTTTGGCATTGTTGCCATGGTGCGCAGATGCGGCTTGGTTTGGCGTTGTTGCCATGGTGCGCAAAGATGCGGCTTGGTTTGGCATTGCTTGCCATGGTGCGTAGTGGTGCGCTTAGTTTTGGAATTAGGGTTACGTGTTGAAAATCCTAACCGGTATTTTGAAAAAATACCCCTATTAATTATTTACACCGAGTTAAATGCTCTTAGTTAATGTGTTGCGGGTAACACTAAGGTCATGGATTTTACGATTTTTACCCCTTGTCTAAAAACCACCATCAACATTAAGTCCCCGCTAGCTCGGAACAGGGCTTTGTTGCGAGGTAAGAATAAGATGGTGACAAATTATTAACAACAAACCGTAAAGAAAATTGAAGGAGGCTCGTCCCGACCTTTTATAAATAGGATTTGGAATCCTTGCCTCCGGTAGTTTTGCACAAATCTGGAGGCTGGCACAATTGGTGGGCCCGATGCAGCTTAGGCGATGTTAGGAAGTTGGTGTGAGTTGGGAAACCGAGTGGGCTGGCAAGTGGACCGGCGCAAAGTGTAGAAGCCGCGGCGTGCCTCGCAGTTGGCGCAATTGGTGGGGCCAGGTGCAGCTTGGGCGACATTGGGAAGTTGGCCCGAGTTGGGAAGCCGAGTGTGCTAGGCGGGTGGGACCTGGCGCAAAGTGTAGAAGTCTTGCGTGCTTGGTGGGCGTGACTTGTGCGACCATTGGGAGGTCGGCGCAATCATGGCGGGGCCGGCGCAACTTGGAAGCCATGCTTCGGCGTGACTTGGGAACCGAGTGTGCTAGCTGGTGGGACCGGTGCAACTTGGAAACCATGCTTGCGGGCGTGACTTGGGAAACTGAGTGTGCTAGCTGGTGGGACCGGTGCAACTTGGAAGCCATGCTTGCGGGCGTGACTTGGGAAACTGAGTGTGCTAGCTGGTGGGACCGGTGCAACTTGGAAGCCATGCTTGCGGGCGTGACTTGGGAAACTGAGTGTGCTAGTCGGGGGATCCGCAAGACTGGGGAAGTCGGGCGTGCTAGCCGGGCGTAACTCCGGCGGTTGTTGGGAAGTTTGCGGAGATCGGCGCGAGCTTGATGGGACCCTGTGAAAACAAGGAGGGAGTAAGTGTTTCACACATATAGCAAAGTTTCCTTATTTTGCCTTCCTTCACGCGCGCTTCAATCGGGGGCATCATCCCAACGTAATTGCATCATCTCCTCGTTTGAGAAAGGGTTCTTCTTGTTGAGTTTCTCTCTTTGTCATGTCGCACGAGACGAATCATCTTCTAACCAAGCCGATTCTCCAGGTGGAGGCGCGAGGTCCGACTCTTGGCAGAGCATCCCAACAAAGGTTATTCGGGTTAAGAAAATCATACCCATGTTTTCTTCTTCTTCTAGATCGACGTACGCTTCACCGCTTGTTTGATGAATGGAAAATTTTCCTCTCGCGCAAAGATATCCCGTTGGAGCATGCGTTATCGTTATTGACGAGGATGACCTAGTCGTTCCCCTCCCTTCAAATCCAAACTCGTTGATCGCCGTGCAGACTTGGAGAACGTTGATTTAGGGCTCTCTTGTTATGAATACCCCTATGCAGGATTGTCATTCGGGACTCGTATGAGGTGTCTCTTCTCCAATTATCAGAATGTTGGCGGTTTCCTGGTGCGGAAAGAATTCGTGGTCCTTTATACGAGGATATAGAAGACATACGGCCATATCGCTACCAGGAGCGTAGTGAAGTGTTTGTTAGTCCGCCTTGGTTTCCGTAGTGAACTCGTCTTTTGCCAATGATTGCCGAGATGGAGAATATGTCCATCCGTTTCTTCATGGAGTCATCCATTCAAAGGTGGGAGAACATGGTGTCCACTCGTGAATCCTGGAGTTTAATATCGGTGGTTGTGGTATCGTCGCAATATTGTGAAAGTCGACAGAGCCGATATCCTTGCCGGGTGTGATCCCCGCCACGTAAGCCATTCGGGAAGAGGAGAAAGCTTTGGCCTTGGAGTCAAAGAGGATTGAAGATTTGACTCGAGACTTGAAGAGTAGGAATTTTTGATGTAGCATGTCAGTAGTGGAAGTGATTAGGCGTAGTATGCCTTAAGCCACTTTTCATGGATGATCGCCTCTAGCTTTCCCATCTTCTTTGATAATCTTGTAGTAACCACTTGTCATACGCTTTAGTGATTATGTACGGCCCTTCCCATTTGGGAGAAAACTTCGGTGCCGATGCATCTTGCCGGATGTGTTTAGCGGTTTTTAGCACCGATCTCCTTCCTTAAAAATCCTGGATTTTACATGGTGTTGTACGCCCGGAAATCCTATTTCGTATGCTTGTGCATGTTCCTCCGCCCGGATCTTCTCGAGTCTATAATATCTAGTTCTCGCGATTCTCCGATTTGAGGGGAGTGAAAGCATCTCACGCCGGGCAGTCCCCATGCATAACCTACTTTCATTACATCGCCTTGAATCCCCTCCACGGGATTTGATATAAGCCTATCGTACTCTTCTGGATGTGACACCTGGGATGGTCGAAATTACATGATGACATATTCGGATAGTGCAGGCTCTGGATCCTCCGCGCCTCGTAAAGTGTTGAAGGCGTCTTCAGACAGAGAGGTGATGATATTCTTGCGTTGCACTCTTGAAGAGTAGAGGACCTCGTTGTGGGTATGGTGGACTGTGTCTTCTGAGCTTTGACAGTTGAAGGGATCCCGTGTATATCTTCCGTCCTCATGTATGGTTTACGTGTTTTCATCTTTTTGTAGTAGTTGCTGCTGCGGTGAGGTCAGTAAGCGAGCAAACTTTGCAGAAGGAGTGGCGTTGAAGCGAACGTTGAAGCGAAGCCGGCGGGAGAACGTTGATGCGTAGCTACTCGGAGAGAACGTTGATGTGGAGCTACTCGGAGAGAATGTTGGAACGACGTCTTGCAACTTTCAAAGCCTTGACGGTTACCATTTTGAAGTCTGAGGTCCGCGCCACGTTCGTCAAACTCGACATCCCTCAAGAGAACAGAGGCTAGAGTCCCGGGCCCATCTATCGATCGTGCTTTCTAGAGAGGTTGGGGTTTGGGAACGGCTTCCCTGGCCGGAAGCGCCGTTTCCCGATGCGGTGCGGTTGAGGGGGTGCAAATATGTCTTGACGCTACGCCTTGGAGAAACATAGAATCTCACATAACTGTTTCATCATAGATCGTACGACTTTGTGGGCGAAGTTCCCATTGTGCGGGTCCCGACGGGAGAAGGGTCTCCATGAACTCGGGAGAGTTGTTGATTTCCCTTGCTTTCGATTTTGAGAAGTCTTTCCTGATCTTCATGTGTGACGAAATTGGATTGCTTATCCCCTTTTACTGGGCGTCCAAGAGCAACGCGAGCCTCTTCATCTATAAACGCACGTCCGCCGAAGTATCTTTGTCTTTTCATCAAGTCAACGGTCTTTGCAAGGAGGTCGGCTTCTTCCGAATCTTCCAAGATCTTGCCCCGATGGTGGAGTAGCGTCTCCGGTGACGGTTGAAGTTGCCATGCTTGAAGGACCGTGGGGTGGCTAAGCGGCTCGTTTCCGTGATCGTAGCGTATCGTGCGAGATGACACGGTTTTGATCACGAAGTGCTCGGGAGCCAAGGCGCCTGTTTGGAAGGTAAAGGATGGCGCCGGGAAGGGCGCAAGATGTTAGCGCCGGAAGGATGCAAACCGTTAGCACGAGTGTGGTATCTGGCCGGCATGCGCGTGCGCATGTGTGTGCAAGCGCATCAAGTAAGTGCATCTAGGAAGAGCGCCTGGTAGGCGCTCGGATCGTCTTGGAATGGGCACTGACTTGGTGTGGACGCTGGTTATGCATGGACGTTGGCTTGATTTCGGTATGGTGTGGACCATTGGCTTGGCACGGTGTCTTTGGCTTGGTGTGGGCTCTGGACTTGTTCCTGCGGGCCCAGTTGCCCCTTCCCATACGTAGCTCAAACAAGAAATCATTTCCTTATTCAAATTCCAAAAAGTGTTATGCTTATGAGACGGATTGGCTCTCCTTTTTACCTCGTATCTTCGTTATCACGTCACGGTGTTAGCGGGTAGCGGTAGTGATAAAGTGGGCAAGCATATTCCATCTATGTACTCCAAATGCTTTCTCTTCAATTCGTTTTATTCTTGTGTCGGTTTCTCAGAAGAGTCATGGGAAGTCCCCAGTCTTCCGAATCGTTGCTGAGTTGTCGGATAACTGTGCCGTTAATACCTGGGCGGATCGTTTTGCTTCTAGCCTGTGAGAAGTCCCCGGCCGCCCCTTGTCATGTCATGATCGATAATCGAGCCGTCAAGTAACCGAGCCGGAGTGGATTGCCTTCCTCACCATCTTGACGCCCGGGTCGCAAGAATGAGATCGCCGGGTTGAAAGTTGACATTGTAACCGAAAGATCGAACCTCCCATTTGTGGTCGCCAATTGTTTATGGGTGAAAATCGTTTCGCCGATTTCGGTGAATTCGGTGGGTGAGTGAGAAATTGATTCAAACCCTAAACAAATGTGTTGCACGTGAGCACTTTGTAGATTCGAGAGATCGATTCAGTACAAGTCCGGCCTAAACCAAGAAATGGCCGTTCCGGACTTGCTTCGGTCACAAAGTGGAGGAGAAGGGTTGATTTGGGGAGGGAAGCAAAGAAAGGTGTTGAGGAGAGTAGTATCTCGACTTGTATCGAGAAAGTGAAAGCTTAGGAAGCTTGCAAGAGATAGAAGCTTTTGGGAGAGCTTGCAAAGTTGCCTTTCCGAGAGTGTAAGTGTAGTATATTTCTCCGACCGAGACTTGTTGTCCTGGGTGGAAATAGGTAAGACCTATTTATACAAGTCGAGATTGAAACGTACCCTGGCCTCATGAAGGAAGAGAGTAAAGGGTGAAATAATGGGAGGAGGTGGTAACCGCATGGTTTAATAGGCGAAAGGTTTTTCACCATTATTTCCTCTTTTATTTGACCGCTTTATTCCTTTTCACGCTTTCTTAATGTGAGCGTAGTGTACGCCGCATCTTTGTGGACCGCTAAACCAAAACCCTAAAGAAGCATCCCCAGCTTGTGTCGAAGTCTCGAGTGTTGGTTGCATCTTGAGTGCAAGTGGCGCTGCTAGTGTGGCGCGTGTGGCATGTGCCAATGGAATGTGCGGAATGCCTTGGTGGTAGGTTGCACGGCTTGCAAGTTAGGTTACCAGCGTGTGTGTTTGGCATGTGCGGAATGCCTTGGTGGTAGGTTGCACGGTTTGCAAGTTAGGCTACCAGCGTGTGTGTTTGGCATGTGCGGAATGCCTTGGTGGTAGGTTGCACGGTTTGCAAGTTAGGCTAACAGCGTGTGTGTTTGGCATGTGCCAATGGCGCGTGCGGCCATGTTGACCTAGTTGCAAGTCTTGCAAACCTAGGGCGCTATGTTTAGCGTGGGCCAAGGGCATAGCGGCTTAGAAATATGGCTTGCGGCACATGTTGGCATGTGCCAATGGCACGTGCGGCCATGTTGACCTAGTTGCAAGTCTTGCAACCTAGGGCGCTATGTTTGGCGTTGGCCCAAGGCATAGCGGCTTAGAAATATGGCTTGCGGCACGTGTTGGCATGTGCCAATGGCACGTGCGGCCATGTTGACCTAGTTGCAAGTCTTGCAAACCTAGGGGCGCTATGTTTGGCGTGGGGCCAAAGGCATAGCGGCTTGGAAATATGGCTTGCGACACGTGTTGGCATGTGACAATGGCACGTGCGGCCATGTTGACCTAGTTGCAAGTCTTGCAAACCTAGGGCGCTATGTTTGGCGTAGGCCCAAGGCATAGCGAGCCTAGAAATATGGCTTGCGGCACGTGTTGGCATGTGCCAATGGCACGTGCGCCATGTTGACCTAGTTGCAAGTCTTGCAACCTAAGGCGCTATGTTTGGCGTGGGCCAAAGGCATAGCGGCTTGGAAATATGGCTTGCGACACGTGTTGGCATGTGTCAATGGCACGTGCGGCCATGTTGACCTAGTTGCAAGTCTTGCAAACCTAGGGCGCTATGTTTGGCGTGGGCCAAAGGCATAGCGGCTTGGAAATATGGCTTGCGACACGTGTTGGCATGTGCCAATGGCACGTGCGGCCATGTTGACCTAGTTGCAAGTCTTGCAAACCTAGGGCGCTATGTTTGGCGTGGGCCCAAGGCATAGCGGCTTGGAATTTGGCGTTGTTGCCATGGTGCGCAGGGTGCGGCGTGGTTTGGCATTGTTGCCATGGTGCGCAAACATGCGGCTTGGTTTGGCATTGTTGCCATGGTGCGCAAGATGCGGCTTGGTTTGGCATTGTTGCCATGGTGCGCCAGGTGCGCTTGATTTGGCATTGTTGCCATGGTGCGTTAAAGATGCGCTTGGTTTGGCATTGTTGCCATGGTGCGCAAAGATGCGCTTGGTTTGGCATTGTTGCCATGGTTCGCAAGATGCGGCTTGGTTTGGCATTGTTGCCATGGTGCGAAAGATGCGGCTTGGTTTGGCATTGTTGCCATGGTGCGCAGATGCGGCTTGGTTTGGCATTGTTGCCATGGTGCGCGCAGATGCGGCTTGGTTTGGCATTGCCGCCATGGTGCGCAAAGATGCGGCTTGGTTTGGCATTGTCGCCATGGTGCAAAGATGCGGCTTGGTTTGGCATTGTTGCCATGGTGCGTAAAGATGCGGCTTGGTTTGGCATTGTTGCCATGGTGCGCAAAGATATGCGGCTTGGTTTGGCATTAATGCCATGGTGCGCAGTGGTGCGGCTTAGTTTTAGAATTAGGGGTTCGTGTTGAAAACCTGTCCGGGTATTTTGAAAAATACCTCTATTAATTATTTACACCTCGAGTTAAATGTTCTTAGTTAATGTGTTGCGGGTAACACTAGGTCATGGGGTTTTACGATTTTACCCTTGTCTAAAAACCACCATCAACAGTTTGAATCCTGTCGGGCCTGAAGGGGTGCAGGAGGTGCTACGCACAAGGCCCGTCTCAGGCCAAGGCCTTTTTTTCATGCACAAAACCAAGCCCAGTTGTAATCTATTTTTTTTTATTTTTATAGAAGCCCAGTTATAACTTATTTCTATCACCCACGTCTTCGACCACGTCTTCTATCGTTCTGTGAGGGGAAGATTTCTTAAAAATTTCCAAATTTCTCTCAAACAAAACTGAACCACCCCCACTCTTCTCTTGTCTTTTGTTTGCCAAAGATCGATTGATAAGGATAATCAATCACTCTTATTTAGTGAAGTAGGATAAATATACTGAAGTCGTCTTGGTGTACTACCATGGCCCAAGAAAGACTCAATGGGCAGGCTATGATATCGATTGAGCATGGTCTTCTTGACGACGTTGATATTGATTCCTTTATCGATGATTTTGCATCTCAAGACAACTAAATTTTTGTTGATGATATTTTGAATTGTATATATACATGTCATATTCGAATTTGATATTAATTTTCTGAAGTCTTCCATTTGTATTTTTGGTTTGCTAACAACTTTTGTCTTTATATGTCTTTCAGGTACATAGATTTTGGTTAACTAACTCACAGATGGGAGAAGTTGAAGTCATTTACAAAGATACATACGGTAAATCCTAGAAAAACAAGTCGACAATCTTTTTTTGGACCCTTTTTTTTGTGTTGAACTAGACAATATGTATAAAATCAATGCTTATAACCATAAGGAACTTGTTATGTTTATCCTAGCTATATATGTATATGAATCATCTCAGTTTCATATTCTCATTGTTATTCGAAATTGTCGGGGAGCAAAAATTTTGAACATAAAAGGCCCTGCGATTAAGTTCGCACCAGGCCCTAATACGCACAGGATCGGCTCTGGTTATGATTTATCTTAATATTTGACCGTAATTGTTGATGGGTGAAAACTACTCCTGCAGAATTTGGTAATTTGGGGTGTGGATGAGGAATGAATCTAAACCTTCAACAAATGCACTGCGCGGTGAGTGATTGTAGATTCGAGAGATCAATCTGTGCAAGTCCGCCTAAACCAAGAAATGGCCGTTCCAGACTTGTTTCGGTCACAAAGTGAAGGAGATGGGGTTGATCTTAGGGAGGGAAGCGAAGAAGGTGTTGAGATTGTGAAGATGTTGGCTTGCTTATGAATTGTGACAGAAAAGTGAGCAGGCTTACGGTTAATGTAAGGAGGCTCGGATGTTGATTTTCCGTCTCGTGTCCGAACTTGTGTTGTTCTGCCTCCTTGTTTGAAATAGGGCGGAGAACCTATTTATACAAGTCATCGAGCCTCATTCACGTTTCTCGTGGGAAGTGGAGGTAGTGGAATGATGGAGTAGTGGAGTTGTGCGTTGGTGATACACCACCCCGCCTTGCCCACTTCTCCTGCTCATCTCTAACCGTCCATGACTTCCGACACGTTCTTGTGATGGCGCGTTGCACGCCGCACGCCGTAAACCGCCGCACCAATACCCCAAAGCAGTATCCCCGCTTGTGACATGATTGATGTCGGAATGTGGATCGTGGATCCACGAAAGATAGCATGTAATGTCGAATTGAATAACTCGCAAGTTATTCGTAAAGTCGATACTTGTGAAGTATCGTGTGTATTTTATGTGTATCAGACATTACGGGTGTGGTAAAGTGATGGGTAATGACTCCTCACTAACCAAATAACTCCCGACTGTGGTTGTATAACCAAGTTGGTGAAGTCGGACGGATGAGATGATGTTTGAGACACTCATCCGCGACCGTTGATGAAATTAGGTTTTTTAAAGAGGTGCAACATCACTCTTCGACCTTGGTCGAAACCAAGCATGGGAAGGATTTTGAGAGGACCGACCATACATGCGTGTTGACGGCATGATGGTGTAGGTGCCTTATTCCGTTCCCTCATGAAAGCGCGATTCGGGCCACTCAATTTGACCTAAGAAAGAGGAGTGGTCGAGATAGATTTTGCGATAAGAGTTTGATACCGCAAGAAGCCGCGCGCCATACTCTCTTCCTCGGCGTTTTCCAAGACGACCTAGCTTGGTCGGTCTTGGCCGGTTGGTTTGGCGTGAAGATGGTAGGCTAATGTTCACGCCATGTCTCACCGTCCCATGAAAACGCTGATCTAAGCCACCCACCCGTCCGGTGAAGTTGAGCGGTCGAGATCAGTTTGCAATTTGGGAAGTGTAACCACGCATGTTTGAGCGGGCGTTTTGGATTAGCCGGGCATGATATGCCTTGGACGATCACATGAGGAGGTAGATGGGCTCACGGTGGTCATGCTGGTGTGACCGACCCTTGCTCAATCTAATCTCGTGACCCTCCATTCGTGCCGGAGAAGATGGACGCGCGTGATGGCTTGAGCCCTAATTTTGGCTTTCAAAGCCGCGCGACCATGCTCTTTTAGGCGACGAATTTGTTGTAACCAATCATGGTTGGTTTTGACCGATTGGTCAAGTGTGTAAAAGGTCACATGGTGATTGTGTCGACATGCTCCGGCCTTTGAGTCTACATCTACACCCTCCATCTATACCGCGAAGATGGATGGTTGAGACCGTTTTGCGGCACATGTAATATGCCGCAAACCCTAATTTAGGGTTTTTCGTCCATAATGCTTGGTATGGACGGTTTCTTGGCAAGCGAAGGCCAATGGTCGACCATGCGGGGTCGGCCGTGTGTATTCCATACCTGCTTGGGGGTGATGGAATTGATCTGGGGTCATCCAATCATGCTTGTGGAGTTGGATGATCGCGATCAGATCATATCCGGACCGATATGGTCGTCTGGATGCTCAATCGGCTAGTATAACACACCGAGAGGGGCTCAATCGGGCTAGTATAACACACCGAGAGGGCTCGGGCTAGTATAACACACCGAGAATCGCCTGTACAGTATTTCGTACATGGTTTCATTATAGTGCTTTGGAGGTTCGTGTTACTCAGAAGAGTAACACTCACCGTCATGCCACACCGATAATGATTCATTATAGTGCTTTGAGGTTCGTGTTACTCTGAAGAGTAACGCTCGCCGTCATGCCACACCGATAATGAGTAATGGAAATACAAGGCCGATATGAAATTCACAGAAGGGATTGTTGCTACATGCTCCAACCTCGGAGGAATTTCATGTATTCACAGTAATGGGATTGTTGCTACATGCTCCATTCTTGGTGAATTAAGTGAGGAGTATTCAACACTTTATAAATGGCTTTATCTTTTACAAGATGTCAGCGCATGAGTTTTCCCGGTTATTTACAAATTTAACCTTAAACGAAAATCCACCATCAACATTAAGTCCCCCGCCTAGCACATAATGGTTACACTATTGTGTGGTAGGCATGAGATGGTGACATACGTAAATGACCAAGCTAGAGTGAATACATATTTACCGGATAGTTTCACATTGTCGCGTTTCTCGGAACCGGTTGGTCTTGATTAAGGATGCGAAGGAAGCGTGACTTGATCCGGTGAGTCGCTTTGGTTCCTCTTGTACATGTATGATCTCGCCGCTCCTTCAGTGTGTACTTCCTTAGTTATACACGGCTTTCCTCAGGTATATTTGATAAGCCTCGTCGATTGTTATCCCGAATTAGTAGCCTTCATAGGTGGTAAGTAGAGACTTCTTTTCCTTCTGGGATTATGTCGACTTGTGAGATTATAAAGAATCATCTCAACGTGGTCGTTTATTCTATATCCCGGTATCTCGTGCACGCTTCCGATTTTCCGATTAATCGATCAATTGACTTGATTTTTTTTTTTTTTTTGTGCGTGTGCATAACCTCCTCTCCTTTGTAGTTTGCCATGGAAGCGGTGGACAATCATTCTGTTGCTTCCCCAGAAAGAAGTTTTGAAGTTTACAAGCCCGAGAGCCATGCACACAAAGAAATAATGGCTAAGATCGATCTCCCATTTCGCGAAGTCGGCCGCGCTATACAGGGGATGCCTATCTCACATCTTCGCATTGTCGAGGACGTATTTTTGCACTTTCACCGCAATTGACATGGAGGAACGGTGGAGGCGCGAGGAAACGTTGCAGACGCTAGTAAGCGCAAGGGCGAGAGATTTGCGCATGTTGAAGATGCGGAGAGTCGAGCATAAACGACCACCGGATGAAGACAAGTGTGATTACCCGATCCAGACGGCGTGATAATCCTTGATCTCGATACAGACGAACCCGAACATTCGAAGGCAATTTGCGTGGCCCCCGGTGTTGCTATGCCCTTTGATGCTCATGCCGATGATGTTGGGATGGAGTGCGCTGTCGCTGCCGCGGGGATGCCCGATGTAGAAGTTGAGGGAGATCCGGAGGGAGGTGCATCGATGTGCGATGGAGAAGAAACCAACGGTGGTGTTGGCGAGGCCGGCTCTTGATGATTAAAACCTCTTTTATTTTGTTTTTCTTTACAAGTATATTCTCGCATGCTCGAACATCTTCCTTGTACTCGGTGGCGGCTAAGTTCAAGGTTTTTTTCTTCCTTTTGATTATTTGAATAAAGTTTTCCTTTACAATCCTTTGCCAAGATCGCAAATCAACCTTCTCGGTGCGCAAGGAGCGCCTTCACATGTAATCCTTAGTAATAAAAGAAGTTATACTATAATGGAATATCCACGGACCGTGATGCACTATCTTCCCGGCTTTGCCGCGATGGCTCAAATCATTTTCCGCACACGTTCGTTTCCTTCTTCCCGTGAGATGTTTGCTTAGGGTTTCTTTTCTTGCTCCAAAGGGACTCGATTTAAGCCGACTCAGAATTTGTGTTTTTTAGGAGTAAAGAGGTTCTCAGATGAAAATAATGCTTCAATTGAAAATTGAAACCCTAACTATGAATGCAAGTATTGCAATCATTTTCTGGAGGAATTACAAATATGATATGGAATTGTAAAAGGAAATACGCTGGAAAAAATAGCACAAATGTTTTAAGGTGTACGGGATGTTGTGAAGTGGCAGCACAAAGATCTTAAGTTCGGTGGGGTTTGAGCCATCGTGAGTGAATTGTTATGCCTCCAGCTTTATCGGGCCGTTGATGAGCTTGCAAGAGCCGCCTAAGATAACATCTCATACTGTGTATGGTTCATCTTCTCTTTCTGGGTGAGTCGGGGGAGTAGTCATCTTCACCGTCACACTTCCGACATTGAACGTAGTCATCTTTGTCACCAAGTCTCCAATTCCAAATGGGTTTGGCCGTGCAGATACTTGGACTTTAGCTTTGTCGTCTTTGACCAAAACAGCTTCCACGCTCTTGATAAAACGCTTGAAAGGGGCGGCCTCCCATTCACATCTCTTAGCCGGGGTTGGTTTGTTGATTGGAGTCAGTCCCCAGGACTTGTCAGAATGAGGGGCAGTAGGTTGCAAGGAGAGTTGCGTGATGAGACTTACTTGAGATCGGAACTTTTCAGTGTATGCGGACAGGCTCTCTCCGGGAAGTTGTGTCATGTTGGAAAGTTGCTGGTACGGCAGCGGACATCATCAGGTGGTCCAGCAGGCGTGTTGGAGACTCTTTCGGGTATCGAACCTAGAGAGGACAGACTTCCAAGATGGCTTTGTTGTCATGCATCCAAGAGCGCCCTAGATCATGTCGTAGTTGGGATGATCTTTGACTATGTAGAACTTTGCTTGCGTCGAGGCATCACCGAATTTGACTTCAAGATCAATGTATCCATATGCATCTCTAAGGTCTCCCGTCGAATCCCCGACCACGCTTGGATGACGTAGCTTCTTGCTTCGAGATCTTTGCCGCTCTCAAGGTCTTGACAAGAATGATGTTAAATTCGAAGCCGTATCGATCAACGCGTTATCGAACTCAACGTTTCTCAAACGAGTGACGGTTAGGAGTCCCCGGCTTCATTGCTCATGTCTTTCAGAAAGACCGGGGCTCCTGACCGCCATCGAATGCAAACGTCTACCCGACACAACGTGGTTGAGGGCCGCAAATATGTCTTGACGCCGTCCCTTGGAGAAGTACAAGATTTCACATATGTGCTCCATCATAGATTGCACGGTCTTGCGAATGAGTCCCTGTAAATCATGCGCTTCCCGATAGGTAGAGGGTCTCGTGAACACCTTCGTTTCCAAGCCGGAGCTCGCGCGCCTCTACCTTTTCCCGAATATTTGTTTCAACCTCGTTACAATCTTTGGTTGGATGATGGACGAACCTCGTGGTAGCAACAATATCTCGGGATCTTCCATTTCTTCCTCGGTTGGAGGACGCCTGATAGGGGGTAGCTTTACGGCGTAAATCTTGGACCCACGCTTCCAAGAGCTCTATCACTTCATTCATGGGAAAAGGAAAACCCGTGTCTTTAGTGTTTTGCGCAGAGTTTTGTCCGTTCCTTTTCGAGACGAAGTCTTGTGTGCCGGAATGTTCGCTTTGTTTGTGGCTCTGTCACCGAAGCTTTCCTTTCTCTCCTCCGCCCACCACGCCATGTAAGGACCTAAGGCCGTATTGCTTGTTCGTGAGACGCCCGGCTTCCTCGACTTTCACGGTAATCTTCACTCCGAACAACTCGGTTCTTTCTAGCACGGTGCGCTTGTTGCGAGCGTTTGCAGCTTCGTGGAGTTCAGAGAACGTTTGAAAGCCCAGATTCTCTAACAGAGCGCGGTATATGGGTATCATCCCATTGATGCATGATTCCACCAATTGCCGCTCGGTGACATTTGGGTCGTGACAATCCAGTGCTTGGGTCCTGAACCTTTTAACAAAGTCGTTGGGATGCTCATTGTTCCGCCGGAGAATTCTTCCTGTGTCCGAAAACGTGATTTGTTCGACACGAAGAAATACTTCCCCGTAGAAAGCACTGACCATCTCGCTCCAATTGGATATGCTGTTAGGCGCAATGTTATTGTACCAGGTGTATGCTCTCCCCGTAAGTGATTTTGAGAATTCTTTTAGGCGTAAAACATGATTGTATTCATGTTCCCCCAAGGCTTCCAAGAATCGAGAAATGTGTTCACGAGCATTACCAGTCCCGTCGTAGAGGGAGAACTCGGGGAGAGGTGTAACCTCTTGGAAGAGGGATTCGCCGCATATCTTAAGGGTATGGCGGTTGGTGTTGGTGCGCATCGGGCCGATTTCCTTTGCTTCGGCTCTAGAGGAGTCGTTCCATCCTCACGTGTGATGAAGTTGGGTGGCCGGTCCCTTTCTCTCGAGCATTCAGAGCAAGCACGAACTCCCTCGCTCATGTGGGTCCGAGTGGAAACGCTTGCTCCGGTGAATTGAAGGCATCTCTTGTTGTCTCCAAAGATCGACATGAATCCTCGCGGCAATCGTTCGCCAAGGTCTTGAGGAAAGTGAGTACCTCTTTCTCGGGTTGCGGCCATGTCTCTGCTTGAGTCCCGGCAAGAATTTCCCGTTTCTCCATCAGTGTCCGAAATGGTAATGGACGGGTGGTCCTCCTCTTGCGCCTCCGCTCCTCGTCCCGATGGGGAGTGAAAGTTTCGCTCTGGGTGACTACCGGAGGCGTTACACTTGAGGAGATGCCGGGATTTGCGGGGCCGCTTCCGGCTCGGGTGATGGGAGGCGTTACACCTACCGGAATGTCTCCGCGCTCCGCTAGTGTTGGTGATAGAAGTGACAGCTCCACGAGATGTGTTGACCACGGTAGCTCCACCGACAGTACTTCAACACCAGGATTGTTATCCACACCGCTCCATCGTAATTGATTGTCGACCCAGCACCTTAATTCCACCATAATGAATTTTTGATTGAATTGATTCTAAGATCTACCCTTTTGAACCGACGAAATTGAATTTCGGAGAAATTGACTTTACTGGACCGAGAGATTAATCTCCCACCGTGGTCGCCAATTGTTGATGGGTGAAAACTACTCCCGCAGTAATTTGGTAATTTAGGGTGTGGATGAGGAATGAATCTAAACCTTCAACAAATGCACTGCGCGGTGAGTGCTTGTAGATTCGAGAGATCAATCTGTGCAAGTCCGGCCTAAACCAAGAAATGGCCGTTCCAGACTTGTTTCGGTCACAAAGTGAAGGAGATGGGGTTGATCTTAGGGAGGGAAGCGAAGAAGGTGTTGAGATTGTGAAGATGTTGGCTTGCTTATGAATTGTAGACAAAAGTGAGCAGCTTACGGTTAATGTAAGGAGGCTCGGATGTTGATTTTCTGTCTCCTGCCCGAACTTGTGTTGTTCTGTCTCCTTGTTTGAAATAGGGCGGAGAACCTATTTATACAAGTCATCGAGCCTCATTCACGTTTCTCGTGGGAAGTGGAGGTAGTGGAATGATGGAGTAGTGGAGTTGTGCGTTGGTGATACACGCACCGCCTTGCCCACTTCTCCGTTCATCTCTAACCGTCCATGACTTCCCGACACGTTCTGTGATGGCGCGTTGCACGCCGCACGCCGTAAACCGCAGCACCAATACCCCAGTAAAGTATCCCCCATTTTGTGACATGATTGATGTCTGAAATGTGGATCGTGGATCCACGAAAGATAGCATGTAATATCGAATTGAATAATCGCGTTATTCGTAAAGTCGATACTTGTGAAGTATCGTGTGTATTTTATGTGTACTACATTACGGTGTGGTAAAGTGATGGGTAATGACTCCACTAACCAAATAACTCCGACGACCTGTGGTTGTATAACCAAGCCGGGTGAAGTCGGACGGATGAGATGATGTTTTAGACACTCATCTCATGACCGTTGATGAAATTAGGTTTTTTAAAGAGGTGCGCAAGCATCACTCTTGACTTGGTCGAAACCAAGCATGGGAAGGATTTTGAGAGGACCGACCATACATGCGTGTTGACGGCATGATGGTGTAGGTGCCGTATTCCGTTCCCTCATGAAAGCGCGATCTCGGGCCACTCAATTTGACCTAAGCAAAGAGGAGTGGTCGAGATCGATTTTGCGATAAGAGTTTGATACCGCAAGAAGCCGCGCGCCATACTCTCTTCCCGGTTTCCAAGACGACCTAGCTTGGTCCGTCTTGGCCTGGGATTGGTTTGGCGTGAAGATGGTAGGCTAATGTTCACGCCCATGTCTCACCGTCCCATGAAAACGCGATCCGAGCCACCCAATTCGTCCTAAGTGAAGTTGAGTGGTCGAGATCGCTTTGTAATTTGGGAAGTGTAACCACGCATGTTTGAGCGGGCGTTTTGGATTAGCCAGAATGATATGCCTTGGCCGATCACATGAGGAGGTAGATGGGCTCACGGTGGTCATGCGGGGTGTGACCGACCCTTGCTCAATCTAATCTCGTGACCCTCCATTCGTGCCGGAGAAGATGGACGCGCGTGATGGCTTGAGCCCTAATTTTGGCTTTCAAAGCCGCGCGACCATGCTCTTTAGGTGACGAATTTGTTGTAACCAATCATGGTTGGTTTTTACCGATTGGTCAAGTGTGTAGGCGGTCACATGGTGATTGTGTCGACATGCTCTAGGGCCTTTGAGTCTACATCTACACCCTCCATCTATACCGCGAAGATGGATGGTTGAGACCGTTTTGCGGCACATGTAATATGCCGCAAACCCTAATTTAGGGTTTTCCGTCCATAATGCTTGGTATGGACGGTTTCTTGGCAAGCGAAGGCCAATGGTCGACCATGCGGGGTCGGGCCGTGTGTATTCCATACCGCTTGGGGGTGATGGAATTGATCTTGGGTCATCCAATCATGCTTGTGGAGTTGGATGACTGCGATCGGATCATATCCGACCGATATGGTCGGTCTTGATGCTCAATCGGGGCTAGTATAACACACCGAGAGGGCTCAATCGGGCTAGTATAACACACCGAGAGGGCTCCTGCCAGTATAACACACCGAGAATCGCATGTACGGGTATTTCGTACATGGTTTCATTATAGTGCTTGGAGGTTCGTGTTACTCAGAAGAGTAACACTCACCGTCATGCCACATCGATAATGATTCATTATAGTGCTTGAGGTTCGTGTTACTCGTAAGAGTAACGCTCGCCGTCATGCCACACCGATAATGAGTAATCGGAAATACAAGGCCGATATGAAATTCACAGAAGGGATTGTTGCTACATGCTCCAACCTGGAGTCATTTCATGTATTCACAGAATGGGATTGTTGCTACATGCTCCATTCTTGGTGAATTAAGTGAGGGAGTATCCAACACTTTATAAATGGCTTTATCTTTTACAAGATGTCAGCGCATGAGTTTTCCTGTTATTTACAAATTTAACCTTAAACGAAAATCCACCATCAACAGTAATTCAACCCGTAGTAGTTTTGAAATTATTTTTTTTTTACCCATATCGTATTATTATTCAGCAATATCTAACATGCTTTTATTGTCAATTTTTTGCAGGCGACTGTTGAAAGATTCAAATGTACAAGGGACGTGGGGAAGTTTTACCTTAGAAAGGTCAAGGAAGCCGTTCTCTCAAACTTAACAAGTGGAGTTTTGAAGTACAAATTTGTTATGAGAAGTGATAAATCCAACTATCTCATTTTTCGTCTCAATAGCGTTGTCTTAGTTTATTTATGGCAAATGTATGCATAAATGTAACCTGGTAGCTGTTACGACTTCATTATTCTCACTTTAACTCGCATGTATTTACCATCATACTAACAGAAAGTTGCTCATCGGCGCGCTGTACCACCACCAGATCACCAAGCCATCACCTCCATACTCCCACAGTCAGCAACATTGGGATCATAAGTCCAAATGTAGGAAGCTTTAACTGCCATCCTAAAATCAAAATGTTTCTCTTGAAAGGACAACATGATGGCATTATAATTTTGGAGCATGGCAAAATGACGATATCCAACATTTGCACATATTGTCATGCACAACCAGAATCACCGACACATATTCTATTCACATGTACAAGGGCAGTAGCAATACAGAGCAAACACTTCCCCCACCACCCAAGTCCATATCATCATCCACATTAGCACTTTATCTAGAACACCATACCGCATTAACATCATCCGAGGTATCCTCCTATAATTCTGGATTAATCCCATTAGGGATCACAACCTCCTTAAACGAAGGCAATGCAAATGACAACAGCAAAGGACATCGGATACCCAAGATTAGCCACTCCAAAGCCCAGGCTTAATAATACCCAAGCGAAGGTTAGAGCTAAAGGGTATTTTGGTAAATTACAATATTGTTGTTGTCTATAAAATGAAGGATAACCTTAGAATTTCATTTTGGTGTTTAAGAAAGAGTGAGGAGTGAAGCCGGCGGCGTGGAAATTAAAAACAAAAAATCCTTTGGAAAATCTCTCTGAAAGATCTGATTATAAGAATATGGTTTGTAATGAATGTAATTTCAGGTTTCAATGGAAAGTCTTATACATACCTTGGTGGAACTCTAAGATCTTATGATCATCGCACAATGATTTCTCCTCTCATAGTTTTAATTTACCAGTGAAATATTTAACCGCAGCTGATGAAAGATTGAACCGCAGTCGATGTATGTTTTTTTATCTAAAGATTTGTTTTCTTGACACTTTTGAATGATACTAAAACTCACCTGTGATTAATTTTACAGATTTCCGCTGTGATAGATATACTTTCTCCTGAAGTAGAAGAGTTGCGTGATCGAAAACGGCAGCCTGATCAATTTGTGTGAGATCAGTAACTTGTTTTGTTGAAGTGCTCGATGACGCAACGAGGTGAACAATTATTAAAACAAATTAGCTCAGTTCAGTGGTTCAGAAAATCCAAAAATTATGAATTGTAGAATGGAGTACTGAGTTTCCGATCAAAATTGGTATGGAAGTTATTAGCACTAACTCGAAGGCTGTGTTCATTCGTTCAAGAATGTTTACAATGAGTTTAGTTTATGCAGCAGCTTTATTTATGTTTTGTCAACCTGAAAAAGATTATTGATTGACTGTAAAAAAACTATTCTTACAACTCAAATAACAATCCAATTATGCAGCTTACTAGGATCATTATTCGATTTATGTTTCGTTCTTTTTCATGTCAACAGCATCTTATGTCATCTATGGTTCCAATGTTCTAACTTTACTCACCTAATTGAATGTGTTGCCAATGAATTTAAGTATCTTCTGATGCTTCTTCTTTCAATTCCCACAGTGGTGAAGAGTTATATTTATCTCTCAGAAATTGGGTTCTTCTCTGAATTGTCATCCTTCTCTGCATTTGAAGATGTCGCAAACAGTGACTCACCAACACTCCAGCGCAACTAAACATCTATTTCAGGATAAAAATTAAGTGAGCTAACTACTACTAACAACCCACTGGCGGAGGTCCTGGGACCTGTACAAATTACATTTGATCAGACTATCACATGGGCCCTTCATTCTACTTGGCTTGTCTTGGTCAGCATCCATATATCCTAGTAGAGAACACAGTAGATTAGTAAAACACATGAAAACAAAAATGATGTTAGTATACATCAGACATCAAATACTGAATGTACAACCAGAAAAGTGGCTAGACCTTTATCAACAAATTACGTTTGGACATAATCTATTTTTTAATTGTTAATTGAGTGCTTCAAAAAAATAAAATTTTTTTTTTTTTTTTTATTTTTTTTTTGCATCAGTCTTCATTTTATAAACATCCAAATGTGAATCAGTTTCCTACAAAATAAAAAATTAAGCTACTAATTAGTGAGAAACATGGAAATCAAACTTCCATCTATCTTAGAGCCTTTATTTTGTTATGCGTTGTGTCGCTTAAAAAAAATAAAATCATGATTATCGATCTTTATTATAATTCAAGTCATTAATATACCTGGTACCGTGTGGGAATGATTCCCTTACCAGTATGGTATTATGAGAAAGGCTGTCTATTGAAGAACAAGAGACTTAAATCAAAAGGCTGTCTATTGAAGAAAACCTTACGAAATTTTGTAAGAATAGCAGCATTAATTCAAAAGATACAAATTTAAAACTGAATTTAGACAAAATTTTACCTGCGAACTGGCTAGCACCAAGAAAGGGAAACTAGATATGGGATCACAACTTGTGTTTGAGAGGAAATATCATCATACTGAGCGTCTTGTTGTTGATGATGGATTATCAAAACATCAGATGCCATGATCAATCGATAGATCTCTAGTGATTTTTGAGGTGGCGGTATGAAACACACAAGAAGAAATGCCTAGAATGTATCTTACTTATTTATTTTTGATTCTGCAATGTCTGGTAGATTTTTGATGCAAATTTGTGCAGGCTACTATGGAACAATTTATAAATACATGTTCATATTCATAAAGACATAATACATGTTCATAAATCCAGTTGCATCCGAGATACTACACAAATTTATAAATCCAGTTGCATCCGAGATACTACACAACTCCGACCAACATGCCCAAACAAGAACATAACATATTTATTATATAATCAACAAAATGTAAATATTTCATAGAGCATCTTTACAAATCTAGAAGGAGAAATTAAAAATTCAAAGGCTTTTTCCCTGGACTTTTCTTACTTTTTTTAACTCACTAATTTAACCGACTGTCCATACGACTCTAGACATTTCTAGCAACTTGAATACTAGTTTTTACATTCCGGTAAACAGTAAATTCTAGAAAATGCATCAGGTCCAACAATTGATTATCATTAGTTATTATTACTTACAAGGAGTGGAAGCAGCTCAGGGATGAAGGTCATCAAAATCATCTTCAGCCCAAGTTGTTGCACATAACTCTTGTGAGGGTCTACAATTCGAAGAGATTATTACTTACCCCGGAGTTGCTGGTGAGGAAGCAGTGTCTAATCCCTGAGATAAATTCAGTGCACAAGAATAAACATAAACCAACATTTTTGATCACCTAAGAATTCTTCATCACTTAGGATCAACAAAATTAGTATTGTATGCAGAATCCAGGCCAACTGAACTAATAATACACTCATTAAGTAATTAAATTTGAAACCAATTTTAGTAGTTGTTTGACACTTACTCCGGTAGTTAACAAGGAACAGATACCATCCACGTACTTGCCAAGATATGAAATCCACATTTCCGATTCATATCCAAATTAACCATTTTCTGTTTCCAAGGTATATATGAGATACAAATCCCATTTTCCATTTATAACCCACATTCATTAACTTAAGTGGCGATGGCGGTGATACTGAAGATGCAATGGTGGTGGGATTGAAGATGAAGACGGCGCTGCCGTGTAGTGGAGGAGGAAGTGAGATTATTTTAGGTTTTTAAGATGGAGATTCAAATTACCGAAGCTAACCTTGTATGCATTCGGTCGGTATCGGGTTGTGGCACCCGACCATGATTTTGCAACCACTTTAGCGTAAACAAACCGGGACAAAACCGATGTGAATCAATCATAGCCGTGAAATTATGTCCATATAATCCTATCCGTCCATGGAAACTATAAAAATCCCTATACCTAACACATAATAATGAGATCCGATTCGGATATTTTCTTTTCATCAAGCGCGCCGCAACCACAAGAAGAATGGATTCTTGGAAAATTTATCTATCCATGAAAATGAAGATCAAGCCCAAATCATGGTTCAGTTTTCTAGATTGAATCACATAGCAAAACGATCTATCCTCTCAAAAACTTAAGTAAGTTTTTGTTTATATTCTCATCGTTTTCTTCATTTGATTTATTTTCATTGATATTCCATGCTGTGCTTTTCTTGAATTCAAATATGTTTCAAGTTGATTGTTTGTTTGTTGAAGCATGTTTAATTTCTGTTTGATTTATGTTTCATCATCATCATCATCCTATATCAGTTAATTGAAATAATAATTTTAGGTAAGGATTTTACTGTGAAGTATATTATGATACGTTTAGTTACTGAGCTTTTTGGGGTTTTCATGTTTTGAAATACTTCAAGCAATTTTAAGGACCCATGTTCTCCATATCATTGGCATGTTTAACTTTCTTTTTGTGGATTTGATACTTCTAAGCCATCGAAAAGACTTAAATTAGTCAAGGATATCGCTGAATTTTCTCAAATTGATTCTTGAATAACTAGCGGGGAATACAATTAGTAGGATGAACATACATACTTCATGTTTCACAATTCCTTCCTACTCTGTTGTAATTAATATTTTTATGGAACATATAATAACTGAAAGCATGGTAAGCATCTGTTAAGGGTTTAGTGTATGACAGTTACTTACATTCTCATTCTCATCATCATCATCTTATTTGTAGCACCCAAGTTATGAAAATCTTGGTGTTCTCGGAAAGGGAAATGGCGGAATAGTTTATAAGTTGAAATATAGTCCTTCAGAGAATTGTTCGCTTTAAAACAGGTTCATTAATCTTCATGCGGAAGAAGTTGTCCGGCGTTCTTTTCTTGAAATTAAATTAATGATGACTTGTCATTCGGGAGTTGTAAAATGCTTTGGCAGTTGCATTCAAAACTGGGATATTCAAGTTGTCTTAGAGTACATGGACGGAGGATCCTTATTAGGAAAACATATATCGGACGAACAACAGCTATCATGCATTTGCTATCAGATATTAGGGGCACTTTCTTATCTGCACAATAAACTTATTGTGCATCGTGATATCAAGCCATCCAATATGTTGATCGTGGGAGATATGGAAGTAAAAATCTACGATTTGGGGTCAAAAATCCTACAAGAAGTCGGAGGATTATGTGATTCTTCTATTGGCACTCGGTTTTATTGGAGTGGAAGGAAAGGCTCAATCCAGGGCAAAGAGGAGATTCATATGATGGAGTCGGGAGTTGTGTGGACCTTAGGGTTGTCAGTTTTGGAAATATATCTGGGTAAGTACCCAATTGAAAATTTTAGTGGTTTATGCGATTTGGCAATGGCAACTACGGATTTCCGATCTTTCATATCGGCGTGCTTACAGACAAATTCCGATAAAAGGTGGACTGCCGACGAATTGCTACGTCACCCATTCATTACCAAGTATAGTGTATCATTATAAAGTTAAGGTATAATGTTGATTTGGTTATGATTTATCTTAATATTTGACCGTAATTCAACTCGTAGTAGTTTTGAAATTATTTCATTTTTTACCCATATCGTATTATTATTATTTTTTTATTATTCAGCAATATCTGACATGCTTTTATTGTCAATTTTGTGCAGGCGACCTTTGAAAGATTCAAATGTACAAGCGACGTGGGGAAGTTTTACCTTAGAAAGGTCAAGGAAGCCGTTCTCTCAAACTATCTCATTTGTCGTCAGAATAGCGTTGTTTTAAGTTTTAGAGCAAATGTATGCAGATAGTGTGTGAAACTCTTTTTGTGATAAATGTTAACCTGGTTGCTGTTAGGACTTCATTTATTCTCACTTTAACTCGCATGTATTTACCATCATACTAACAGAAAGTTGCTCATTGGCACGCTGTACCACCACCAGATCACCATGCCATCACCTCCATACTCCCACAGTCAGCAACATTGGGATCATAAGTCCAAATGTAAGAAACTTAACTGCCATCCTAAAATCAAAATGTTTCTCTTGAAAGGACAATATCCAACATTTGCACATATTGTCATGCACAACCAGAATCACCGACACATATTCTATTCACATGTACAAGGGCAGTAGCAATATGGAGCAAATACTTCCCCCACCACCCAAGTCCATATCATCATCCACATTAGCACTTTATCCAGAACACCATACCGCATTAACATCATCCAAGGTATTCTCCTTTAAATCTGGATTAATCCCATTAGGGATCACAACCTCCTTAAACGAAGGCAATGCAACTGACAACAGCAAAGGACATCGGGTACCCAAGATTAGCCATGTTGGGGTGTGTACTCCAAAGCCCAGGTTTAATACTACCTCCGTCCCATTATTAGTTGACCTAGTAGCACAATTTAGAAATGATTTATCTCTCAAACTATACCACGGATATTCGTAAATTTTATATCATTGGAAAGGATTTTAAAACAACGAATATAAACATGAGTATCAAATTATATAAAATCAACTACTAATGAGACAAAATCAAAAAACAAATAGGTCATCTAATAGTGGGACGGAGGGAGTAATACCCAAGCGAAGGTTAGAGCTAAAAGGATATTTTGGTAAATGACAATTTTGTTGTTATCTACAAAATGAAAAATAACCCTAGAATTTCATTTTGGTGTTTAAGAAAGAGTGAGGAGTGAAGCCGGGCGGCGTGGAAATTAAAAACAGAAAAATCCTTTGGAAAATCTCTCTGAAAGATCTGATTATAAGAAAATGATTTGTTATGAATGTAATTTCGGGTTTGAATGGAAAGTCCTGCACATACCCTGGTGGAACTCTACTCTAAGATCTGATCGCACAATGATTTCTCCTCTCATAGTTTTTAATTTACCAGTGGAAGATTTAACGGCAACTGATGAAAGATTAGCACACATGTACACCTAATCAATCTTCCAATTGTTCATTGCTTTCTTTTTCATTCAAGTCAAAATTCATTTTGATGTGCATCGTTACCTAATCATCTCCTATCTACCAAATTGAAAACAAGTTTAATCTGATTATTAGCTAGACATTCATTTACTCAGCTCACCACTATGATTCTCCATAACCTTTTTTTTTTTTTTTTTTTTTTTTGTGACGAAGTCCCAACACATCCAATATGAAACACCATCTTCAATTGTGGATTCTAAACCACACCTGCGCCGTCGTTGGACAAATGTCTTCTTTCACGGACACAGTACTGAAGTTAAAAGAAGAATTTTTGAGCTGATCCTTGCACTGCAGCTGACCAAGCATTAGAAAAGAATTGTATATCCGACTGATCCTTGCACTGCAGATTAAACAACAAACCGAATTAATTGAGCCAATAAGTCTTGGTACTACTAATTTTAACCTAAAAATAGATTGAAAAGAGGAGTAAGATCTTAATTACGTTTGAGAGGAGATATCATTATGCTACGATATTCTTGTTCCGTTGTTTGATGATCATGATCACCACATCGAAGCCATGACCGATCGTATTTTTTTTGAGGCGCGGAGGGAATAGATTAAGAGGGAGAGGGGAGAAAGAAACCAAGAATGATAAGGCTAAGTCCTATGGGCTAGATTAGATTGCTAGATTGGTCAAAAAGTGTTGCAAATCATGAAAAAAGTGTGGGCAAAAAGTTAACACTCAATCTGGCTACTTCTCTCTCCTAGCATTTGCTCGCATTCGCACTATCGGCGAGATTGAAACGCTAAATGGTGCGGCGCTCAAAAAGTGCCCAAAATGCTGAACGGTTCAGCGCTGGAGGAATATTCTAAGGGATCCGTGAAGAAACACCGAACCATACAACGTTACTTTTCTTTTTTAAAAGTACAATTATTTTCTTTTTTAAAAGTACAATTATTTTTGTCGGTTGGAAAGGTAAAGCATGCATTTTTTTAATGCATATGAACTAGTGATACCGAGGTTTGATTTTCATTTATTTATATGATTGGTTTGGACTGGAGTTAGTTTATTGCTTATTTTAACCACAAATATTATTCGTACACTCGACAACAATGTTGTGTTACTGTGGGGACTGCTGACAAAAATGATAATCAATGAGAAAGAGAAGCATTAATAAAACAGTGATGGGATGGGATGGTTCAGCGTTTAATAAAGCATTTTTGAACGTCGTTTGGTTCAGCGTTCGACGCTGTACTATTCAGCGTTTCGCTGCTAGATTCGCCATCCCATAGGACTTAGGAGGTTGCCCAGGCTGACGTGGATGGCCAATCTAGTAGCTAGATATCTAGCCCATAAGACTTAGCCTAAGGATGCCCAAACTCCACTCAAGACGTCTAGAATCTAAATAGTAGGGTGAGAATTTAATTACATTTCTGTTACATCAAGAAGTGTAGGGTAAAAGTATCAAGATAACATTATCAATTGGGTGACATTAAATGAACTGCTGTGAAAAAACTAGAGAATAACTATTAGATTTATGATAAGAGATCAGAATCAGATGTAAATTAGAGAAGACAACAATTAAAGTGGTTCGGCATTATTGGCCTACATCCACACAAACCCCTTAGGGTGAAATTGTATTCATGATCATCGAACATTCCGAGATATATTCACAGGTACAATATGATTCTTATTTATAGGAATAAAGGGAGAATTCGTAAACCCTAAAGATAATGACAGAATAACCATTTTGACTAGGTTTAGTTTATCTAGCAAGATAACACAAAACTTGTTGTTGACTTGATCTTCTTCTTATCTTTTGTACACGTGCATTCAGTAACTGGATTCACGACTACTTCGGTTACCTTGGTGGCTAGCATACTTGCCATACATTCCAACACCCCCTCAAGTTGTACACGGAGAGAATCGTAGGGCACAACTTGAACAATCTCTTGATTAAAAATTTGTTACATACATCTCGTAATTGAACTTCAAGCGCAACACTTAATAAAAAACTCGAACTTCAATCAAAGGCACTTGAAACAAACACAGCAATGGAGGACACTGATCATCGTAACCACAAAAATTGTTGTAGACTTGAAACTGCTTGATTGGCTGAAGGGCTCAAAAGAGCCTAGATGAGCGAAACCGGAGTGTACCTTGTGAGGATATCTGGAAAACCCCAAAGAGTACTATGCCTGAATGACGTCGATAAAGACTGCTTTGTCAATGGAAACAAGATCTTCTCATTGATAAACAATAACCACTGCAATGGTTACAGATGCGAACCTTTGCCGATGTATGGTGGAACACCATGAACGGAAAGAAAAGCAATTGTTACTATGAGTTTCTAAAACATAAAAGATGATATCAAAATGATATTGGCGAGTAATATATAACCAAAACAAATGGTAAGAATATTATTGTAACAGAATGATGTCACACAATATCAAGAGAGAATATATATTCTGTATATATTAGGAAATAAAAGATGATGATTATTCCTGATAAAAATGGAAATATGGAAAACATTTCCAAAAAAAATATTTGATTACCGTAGTTTGGAAAGAATGGATATTTAGTTCATAGTGAACGATGAACTAAAATATATTAGATCTTGGATAGAGATCTAAAAGAGATATTAGATCATCAACCATAGTTTTCGTGACTGAAAACTGATTGCAAGAGATTTAGAGTAAACCCATGATAATGATAATTGGGTTGTGATTTAATGAACTTTGAGAAGATACTCAGGATGTTGAGAGAGAACAACAAATTAATTTGAGAGAACAACAAAGAGAGTTGTTGTTTTTATGATAGAGAGGAGATTAAAATTGACAAAATAAAAATAATATTGAGTCAAAGTAACCTTCGATGAGCCCCAAGATTAGTGAGCAAATAAGGAAATATCAGGTGACTAAATACCATAAATAGCGATAATCGGATCCAAACCATTCTGTTCCAAAAATAGAGGCTTGGGATAAAGATACAAATCATTTTGAATTTAATTGAATTATCAGATGATAAGATATTTTCCGAAAGAAGATAACGAGCGTTGTCAACCTAACTTAGTTAACAACATTATAAAATTTGCGGATGACTGCTCATCAGGCATGCCACAAACCAACGTGGAAATTAAAATGAAAGTGATGCAAATACATGATTATTATTGCTCACTGATGACAAAGAAGTGAAAATATTTCTTGAATAACATCAATCAAATTCATATCAGAATTCAATTGTAGAAGGAAAAAAATTGATTCCCGGGAAGGGAAGATATACGAAAATATATTTTATTTTCGAGATTTAATTGATTGAAATATTTGCTCAGAAAAACAACCATTGTTCTTCGGAAAAGAAAACTTGTTGAATTTATTTTGTTTTCTTTGAACATTCAACATGACAAGGGATAAAAAAGTGAGTTCCTCAGTAAGTGATTTGATCGATTATGAGAAAATGTAATGAAACATCATATAATAGAAAATCAGAATCAATGAAAATGATAAGCGGAAGGAATATTTGATAAGAAAAAGAAATTTGGATCTTTTCCTGCTCTGTACCATATTAGATTTATGATAAGAGATCAGAATCAGATGTAAATTATAGAAGACAACAATTAAAGTGGTTCGGCACTATTGGCCTACATCCACACAAACCCCTTAGGGTGAAATTGTATTCATGATCATCAGAACATTCTGAGATATATTCACAGGTACAATATGATTCTTATTTATAGGAATAAAGGGAGAATTAGTAAACCCTAAAGATAATGACAGAATAACCATTTTGACTAGGTTTAGTTTATCTAGCTAGATTACACAAAACTTGCTGTTGACTTGATCTTCTTCTTATCTTTTGTACACGTGCATTCAGTAACTGGATTCACGACTACTTCGGTTACCTTGGTGGCTAGCATACTTTCCATACATTCCAACAATAACTCCTTTGGAAATTCTCTCTGAAAGATCTGATTATAAGAAAATGGTTTGTAATGAATGTAATTTTAGGTTTAGTCTTACACATACCTTGGTGGAACTCTAAGATCTGATGATCATGGCACAATGATTTCTCCTCTAATGGTTTTAGTTTCGCCCGTCTGAATGATCTGCTGCAGTTGATGAAAGATGAAACCGCGGTCGATGTAGTAGAAGAGGCGCTTGATTGAAAATGGCAGCCTGATCAATTTGTGGGAGATCAGTAGCTTGTTTTGTTGAAGTGCTCGATGAGGCAACGAGGTGAACAGTATTAAAACAAATCAGCTCAGTTCAGTGGTAATAGATCTAGAATCAACAAGGTATGAAAATCCAAAAGTATGAATTGTAGAACGGAGTACTGAGTTTCCAATCAAAATTGGTATCGAGGTTATTAGCACTAACTGGAAGGCTTTTGAAAAAGCAAAATCAAGATTATATGTATTGGTAATCATATGTTCAAATACGTTTCATGTTGTTTATTCTATTTTTAGTTTATGCAGGTTGATTTGTGTTTCATCAACATGAAAAAGACTATTGATTCACTGTAAAAAAACCGTTGTTACAACTCAAATAACAATCCAATTATTCAGTTAAGCCTACTAGCATTATTATTCGATTCATGTTTCATCGTTTTGTATGTCAACTGCGTCTTATGTTGTCTATGGTTCCTTAGTTTGATTGATTCCAGTGCAAAAGACAGTTCTAACTTTACTCACCTAATTGTTTGGATATGCTCCCAATACCTTTGCAGGAATCTATGTATCTTCTGATGCTTCTTCTTTCAGTTTCCACTGTGGTGAAGAGTCATATGTATCTTTCAGAAATTGGGTTCTTGCGCATTACTGCTTATGTTTGAAGTTTATGAGTGTCTGAACTGTGGAGGAGTTACGATAGTTGTTTTTTCCACTTGGAGTTATTTCAACTTGTTTTACGGTGCTCAGAATTTTTGTTCTGGTCTCATGGGTGTATAAGAATTTCCACATCCTTGTTACAGTTGTTTGTAATTTGAATATACTGCCTCTGTTCCGTCAAAAATGGAAAGTGGGAAAATGTAAATTACGAATAAATGATGTTGCCCATTAGGCTATTACGGTGCCAAAATTACGTGACCTACTACATTAAAGATTGGTGCAAAATGAGGAAATCTTAGACCCTCTTGGTATCATGGAAGGAAGTTTGCTAATGAGCAAAGTATTCACTTGGAACCATGCGAATATTTGCAAACAAAGGCATGTATTGTAGAATTTATATACGAGTTGAGCGCCAGACACACATGATGCGCGCGCAAAGATGTAAACTAAAAATGATATAACAATTGCATGGGTATATATAGCATTTTCGATCCTCAATTTTTCTAGCAATTTGCATTCACCTAAACTAATTTATCATTCAAAAGGGATTAGCCAGGTTGGAGGGCGTACTGCAACTCTCCAAGGCCCATTCTGAAACCCACTGGAAGCATTTGAAGGTACAATTTGAAGGATAATTTGGTAAATTAACACTTAGTGTCGTCCGTAAAATAGAAAACCCTAGAATTCACATTTGATGTTCCAGAAACAATGAAAAGTGAGAGAGTGGAAGTGGAAAGAGATTAGTGAGGACGGCGGCACTAAAGAAACAAAAAAATTTCCAAGAAAAATCTCTCTGAAAGATCAGATCATCATCAGAATTGGGTTGTTGTTATCGTCATGAATACAATTTTGGGCATGTATGGGAATCCTTACACATACCCCGGTGTAGATCACCACACAATAAATCTGATTATCCCACTATGATTTTCCCTCTCATTGTTATAATTTATTGGGTAGAGCTTGATGGTCTAGGATGCCTTAGTTGCTTGATGGTCTAGGATGCCTTAGTTTCAAAGACAGCTTGGCTTCGAGTTGGCAATATCGTAGATTATACAATTAAGCGGAAGCGGGTATCGGTTCATACCTTGAACTTGAACTCCGATTAGTAAGAACAAGGAACAACAGCAGCAACAACAAAAATTTGACACGACGATCAGCAGGTACTACAATCACTAAAGATGAGCACAAACTTGATTCACAGACTAAGAACTTGAAACCTTTTCCCCGATGGTAACTCTCTTTTAGGGTTAGAGTTACCACTTTTCGAAAGGTAAAACTTGGGTGTGATATCGGTGGGAGTCACTTGTACTTTCTACACACATGTTAGAGATGCTTATATAGGTTCCAAACCCATGGAACCCTACCCGACTTGCCACATACAATATGGCAACCATATTCGGATCCAACCCGAATATCTAACATCTCCCGCTCGCAATGATAGATTCCATATCACAATGCAGATTTGGGTTACGATGCATATTTTAAGTCACGCAGCTTAATACTACAGTGCAACGTTTAAAGCTCCAGTACTACAATTAGTCGGCTACAGTGTACTTCCTTTTGAGTGGTTACTTATTCATACAAAAGTAGAGGAAGTACTCTCGAGACAGTCTTGATCTCAACTCAACTTGGATGCAGATACAAAAGACTTCTCATCAACTCAGAGTACTTTCTGTGTGGGTGAACAGTTTTGTTTGTATCTGTGAATCTTTAAAGAAACAAATTAAAGCATACCGACTCAAAACTTCCGTTGTTACATAATGAATCTGGTTCTCTTGTTGACTATCATCTTGACTTATGCCATTATGCAAGGGTGTTGTACTAAAAGACGTGACTGCTGCACCCTTGGTAAGTTTAAATAACTTCCACTCTCGGCAACATTTCATCCAACGCCCAAAGCAGCAGAGATATTCCCCCATTCTACTGCAAAGTTACAGGGATTAAGATGTAATCAAATTGAGATAAAGTTCAAGCAAAAAAAAAAAAAAAAGAGCCAAGACATGAATACAAACATATGTGCCTTCAGGAGTTCAAGACGATAGCACTTCAAACAGTAAAACATATATCCCACAACACAGCGTACAAACACAATCAGACACATGGCAGACAGCAGACATGAATGTGCACAAAGTTCGGATACATACACAGAGCGAAACCATGTTTGGGAAAGAAACTAAACTTGGAAACAGAAATTAACGTACATCCCTGGCTCAACTTGAAGTAATATACGTGCTTGGTGCTAAAGCTCAGTTCAAATAGAGTCTGCAGAATATCGTAAATATCTGAATGAAAAATCAAGCACGGCGAAAAATGCAATGAAAAACACGTCGATATGACTAACGGTAAGAACTTAGAGGGGAGAAAGTCTACAAGTATGATATTGTAACTCAATTTTTTTACAAATCTATTAACAAACTAAGACTGACTGTACAAATTTAAAAAATCTTCCTTGTGGTGTCTATATAATAGCTGTTTATGGACCCAAATTTACAGAACAGAGAAGGCATAAATTACTTAAACTGAAAATGCAGCACGGCAATTCAAGGAGCATTGACAGAAAGATATCTTTTTATGCAACTACAGGAGTTCCAAAACTACAAACAGAATGGCATCTACCCAAGAACCACTCAGATGTACAAATCATTATCATTGGCAGCCTTCTGAAACAATCCTGATCAATAGGCACGGCACTTATTTAGACTGAAAATCATCTTATTGTGTTTTTCTATAGTGATAGAATTAGTAAGAAGAAACAGAGAGAACATCTTACAAAGGTGAATTAGGAATTTTCTTTCATGCCTAGAAAAGAGACCTTGTCATGTTTGCCGTTCTCTCTAGGCTTTTCCATTATGAGATTGAGAGACAGCTCAACAGTCACATTACACAGCTCATCACCATTTAAGCTTAATAACACAATTAGACTTTAAACCAGACTTTAATCTGGATTATTACTAACCATCTTAACTTAGTTAAATCAAGGAATCTTAATATGTTGCTAAACCATAAAACACCAACAATGTTTACCCCTTCTAACGAGGTATCATTATTGGCACGAGGAGGGAGTGAAAGGTTAATATTACCGCTGTTTCTGTTTCCGTTTATGGTTGTGAACTTGAAGCTTCCCAACTTCATGGAGGTCCGTTACAAATTGCATTTCGATCTATTGTCACTTACATTCTTTTCTGCAAGATCCAGCTTTCTAATCCTCCTATGCCAAAAAAAAAAAAACAAACTTGCTAGAATTCCCAATTTCCACCGATTAGCAACAACCAGAAAACCTTGGACGCAAAGATTGACTACACACATGAGCAAAGGAAATTTCCAAACCTACACCAGAAATACAAGAGACATAGGAATAAGTTATAATTCCAAGCAAATCAAACCAAATGAAATTACAAAATAAAAAAAATCTACACCCAAACAAAACCCTTGAAATTACCCTCAAACATCACAGCAAATTCTTCCTAAACAAACACACTTTGAATAGAACCACAAATTCCACCCAAATATCTAGATGATTTCAGAAAAACCCATTTTGGAAAATCCAAAAAGAAAAACAAAAAACGATTACAAAAATGTTAGAAAATAACAGCATTCAAAAGATCCAAGCCATCTTTAACTGAATCAGGGTAAGATTTTACCTGTGACCTAATGGTGGATACGTCACATTGGATCCTTCCTTTACTGGTGTTTTATGGTAAACTACTGTTAACCAGGTTAGGAAAACTAGTTATGCTGAGAGGAGATATCATTATGTTGTCTTCTTCTTGATGATTATCAACATCACAAGCCATGATCGATAGAGATCTGTGCTGGTTTTTGAGGCGTGAAACAGAGAAGAAAATAGGGAGAGGGGGAGGCGGTATGAACCTAATAAAGAATGATGCCCTAGAATAAAAGATATCTGAAAAGTTAACCTTGATTCAATAAATAGTACTTAGTAGGCAAAAGTAAATTACACTTTGGTTACACCACTAAAATACACACAAGTGTAGCATTTTCTCATGCTTTTGCACCACCAAGTTTTTGAACCACTTCTAGATTTTGAACCACCAAGTTTTTGAGTAACGGAAATAGATTTCTAACTGCAGATGCCTGGGCAGATTTAAGATCACTGAGCATGTATTGGTTAATAAAATAAATTTTGAACCACAATGAAGTTCTATATTACCATGCCGATTTGGGTTACAAGGGTTACAATTCTAAATATTGAACTAATTGCTGAATTTGTGTCGCAGTGCATATTTTAAGTCACTCAGCTTATACTACTTCAGTTGATGGACAAGTCGTTCCACGTTTAAAGCTCAAATACTAAGGTCTAGGTCATCATAGAGCGCGGTACCACCAAAAAGATATGCAAAAATGGAGCATTTCGATGGCTCAAAGAACATATCAGATAAAGATTTAGGTGCACCAGTGATGTAGGTAAGCCAAAGATTTCGACGGCTGAAATCAGTACATGTGAAGATCATCAGTCAAAGAACTTTCATCTCCAAGGGGATCTGATCTTCTCATAGACTTCAAACTCAAGCAGCCTTAAGATCAAGTTCACAAATCTTCTTAACTCGGACAGTTTCACGATTAATCGATTACCCATTTTTTTCAATACATTAGTTCTCAAACATCCAGGAGATATCAATATCTTGCCGTTCCTTGACAATTAGGGTCTGGTTCAACAATCTTCTGTACATTTTTGTCTGATAAGGTGCTTTTGTGACTGGAAGTCTGTTTGCTAGTTTTTGAAGCCGAGAGATACCCCTTTTACTGTTTAAAAGAAGCAAAACAATTATCAGTAAAGTGCACAAAGAATTGGTGAATTACTCCTAATTTTATTATACTTAACAAGTGAACTGAATATACATCATCACACACAGTATAAATATTTCCTAGCACTGCTATACTGATAGAATTAGCATGAAGATATAGGACTAACATCTTATGACATATAAAGGAGAATTAAGAATTTTCTTTGATGCCTAGCAAAGAGACCTTCTCATGCTTTCAACGTGCCTTTCTATCCTTTCCATCATGAGACAGAGAGACAACTCTATGGCGACACATACAGCCCGTCACATATTGAACTTACAGCAGCATTAACTTTAAAATAAGCCTAAGTACCCAATCAGTCCTTGTTACTAAGTATTGTTATTGCATGCAACTTCTATTAACATGCACGAGTGAAAGTTTAATATTGTTACCATAACGTCTGCAAGTGGCAAAATTGAGCTAAACCGGAAAGCTAAAAGCGGCTCCTGAAGGATCATCTCGACGTTGTCAATATTCTCGGCCAGAGGATTAAGTGGTAGCTAGACTGAATATATAATGACCTAGATTAGCTGTGCTCTCTCCGTTAGGTTATGAACTTGAAGCTTCTCAACTTCCCCAGAGGTCCTTCACAAATTGCATTGCATCTTTCACCTGTGTCCTTTTTTGTGCATGGCTTCTCTTGGTCACCTGCTATTTATCAATATAGTACTGAAACCATATTTGTCAAATAATAAATGTACAATCAGAAAAGTGATTAGACCTTTTATCAACAAATGTTAGAAGCACAAACTCATGAAACCATATTTATCAGTGTAATAAGGGAAACATGAATTATAGCATCTCATCACATGTTACAAAGTTCACCTAATCTATCTATAGTCCAATCTATGTTGTAAAAGGCGCTAGGCAAGGCGAGGCGCCAAGCCCAGCGCCCAGCGCCTTTGGCGCCTAAGGCGCCCCAGGCGAGGGCCTTTTTTTTAGAAAAAAAAAAAAGGTATAATTTGGCGCCTGGGCGCCTTTTTTTCCCAGGCGCTTGCCTTTTACAACATAGAGTCCAAGTTTATTGATTGCCATGAAAAAGCATTCTAACATAAACAAAAACAGTTTATGCATCAGCCTTCATTTCATTCAACTCAAAAATGTGCATCCTTAACTAACCATCTACTATCTACCAAATCCAAAAGAAGTTTAATCTGATTATTTGACATTCATATAATTATGAACTCGCCACTATGGGCAATAATACGTTTGGCCATCCTCAATTGTGGATCTAAACTATACCTGCTCCCTCATTGGATAAATATCTTACATCTAAATGACTTCTTTGCACCTCTATCTATCTTTGTCTTGTTCCACAGATAGATAACGAATTTGACAAAATAAAGCACCCAGATGGCCACCACTGTCCAAGTTGACTTGTCCACTTCAGTTTTATACTCTTTGTAGGTAATGCTTAAGCTAAATATTCAATCAGTTGCTGAAGTAAAAACTGGCAACCATGATCATTCCAATTTATAAAAAATTCAAGTTGAAATTAGCATTAAAAATGTTGGCTACCTGAAAAGCATAACTGAACCACGCTGGAAGATGAGGATCGGACTTCACGGTTAGGAATGTCAATTCCAGCCCTGTTATCACACAACAAACAGAAATCCATTAGTCATCCATAAACAAATAAGGAAGAAACTGACAGTAAATTGACCAAGGAAAAAAGAAAGAATAAACCTGTCGATTAATCTCTGAAGTAACTTCTTATGACGTCCTTTAATTATCATTTCCTTTCTGGTGGGCCCTACTGTTTAAGAGAAGAAGAAGAACAGATAAGCAGGCAATGGAATTTAAGAAAGTAAAATTGGCATCTTATCTTTATAGACATAGAAATCAAACTTACAAGACAATACATGAGAAGATGTGGATACCCACTTGATCCTTGCACTGCAGATGTAACAATAGAAGCGAATTAGTAAGAGTCGGTAAGTCTGGTAAACTACGAGATTAAAAAATAAACCTCTAAATTAGAGGAGTAAGTAAGATCTTACGTTTGAGAGGAGATACCATCAAGCTATTTTCTTATTGCTGTTGTTTGATGTTTATTAACATCAGACGTCATGATCGATCGAGATCTAAGGTGGTTTTTGTTTTTGAGGCAGCTGAAAAACAAAGAAGACGAGAGGGAGAGGCGGTAGACAATAAAAATGATGCCCTAGCGACTAAATACTAGGTCAAGAACTTAAAAGTTAATTACACTCTGGTTACACCTCTAGAATATAGAGAAGTCACCGATCATAATTTTGCGTGAAAAGACCTATTTCCGATGGAGATTTAGGATGATTCACGCAACACATATTTCGGATGAAGAAGCCAAACAAGAATAATATATTTGTAAATTTTAGATCACGGGGCACATTTTGATTCATGGAGGGGAGATTTTGAAATATTTGATGTCACGAGGCAGATTTAAGTTACAATGTTCTTAGCAAACTTCAATTCCCAAATGTTATTATATCAAGATCTAGGACTAGGATTACCTTTCTGCAACTTGCATTTAGATTCTTGTCTTTCGTAGTTGTACCAATAAACCCTGGGCTTGGGAATCAAAATTCAGATGCAACCAATCAAAATCCGACATAACTATTGGATTCTATATATAGTAATATTGATCAACAAATATATAAATATATAACAAAAGGTTGTCACTTCTCAAAAACCTACTAATTGGGATACTAACTGGCGGCCCAACCGCCAACTAATATTATATGGTTGTCCTACCCCCGACAACCGCTTGATATCCTAACAGACATTACTGCCAACAACTGGAAATACCAGGCCATCAGATCCTTACTCCTACAGTCAGATGGAACCCAATAGCAGCTCCCTAAACACAGGTAAACATACTGTCAAAAGTGCTTACTTCCTCATCCATACACCTACAAATGCCACGTACAAAAACACTATCAAAACATAACGGCTCATGGTTTTGCAGCTTTTCCGTCCAAGAAATATGGCGACATCCAACCTTTGCAAACATTGCCCACACACAACCCGAATCAGCAACACACAACCTATTCACATGTACAAGGGTAGTAGCAACATGGACCAAATTCCTCACTCAACTGAGCAAGGATCCAAAACTGTACAATCTACTTTCCCCACCACCCCTCACCATACCAACACCCACACTAACACTTCGTTCGGACCACCATACCACACTTCTCGAGACTACCATGGTATCCTTCATTAAAGATGGACCAATACCATTAAGAAATTCAACTGGCACTAGCAACAACAAAGGACATTGATCTTACAACAGCATGATCTCATTGATCTTCCTATGAAGGGTGCTAGATACACTTGTTCTAATGGGAAATCTAAGCATGTCATGTCTAGATTAGACAGATTCCTTCTTTCTCCTTATTTTGAAGCTCGCTTTCCTTTTGCCTCCTAACTTGCTAAAGATAGACCTACCTCAGATCATATCCCTCTTCTCCTAGACATTTTTGATCCTTCCTTGGGTCCTAGTCCTTTTAGGTTTGAAGTTATGTGGTTCTTGGAGAATGGTTTTCTTAAATTATTAGAGGATTTCTGGAAATCTTTTTATTTTGTAGGTACAGCTAGCACAGTTTTATGGCTTAAGTTGAAATCTCTAAAGGATAAATTGAAGATATGGAACAAGGAGGTATTTGGGATCACTAACTCTAAGCTCAACCTGATTCTTGAGGAAATCCAAGATATTGATGTTTATGCAGAAGAGAACATCCTGTCTGAAAATATGGTGAACGAGAAGATCAAGTTGAAAACTGAGTTTGAGAAGGTTACTAAGATGGATGAGATTTTTTGGAAGATCAAGTTTAATACAAAATGGTTGAAATAAGGTGACAAAAATACTTCTTTCTTCATTAGTCAGCCTTCTGCAAGAAGAAGAGCAAGCAGGATCAAACAACTTTATGTCAATGGTGATTTAACTAAAGATAGAAATAAGCTCAAGGAACACATTGTGGGATATTATGAAAATCTGTTCACAGAATAAGAAATTATAAGGCCATAATTGGTGGATATTGAGTTTGAAAGCATTAATCAAGTTGAGTCAGACATCTTAGAGGAAAACTTTTTAGAAGAAGAAGTTATGAATGCTATCAAAGAGCTTGGTCATGACAAGGCTCCTGGCCCAGATGGTTTCCCAATTATGTTCTTTCTGAAGTGTTGGAGTTTCCTCAAACAAGACATTATGGATACCATTACTGAATTCTGCATAATTGGTAATATTGATCCTAAACACAATTCCACTTTTATCACTTTAGTTCCAAAGAAAGATCATATTGAAACAATAAAGGATTGTACACCTATTTGTTTGTTAACTAGTATCTACAAAATCATTTCTAAGGTGCTTGCTTCTAGACTTAAACTTGTGATGGACAAGTTGATATCTCCAGTTCAATGTGCTTACATTGAAGGAAGACAGATAATTGATGGAACCCTAATTGCTAATGAGCTAGTAGACTCTAGACTTAGATCAAAAAAGGCTGGCATTGTTTGCAAAATTGATCTAGAGAAAGCATTTGATAGGATAAATTGGAAATATCTTGAGTTTGTTTTTGCCAAAATGGGTTTTGGTAGAAAATGGTGTAACGGCTCAAGTTCTCGTTATTCTACTTCTTCATTCTCGGTTCTTATAAATGGGAGTGCATTTGGCTACTTCAAGAGTTCAAGAGGAGTTAGACAAGGTTGTCCACTTGGCTTCTCTTGGTCAGCATCCATATATCCTAGAACATGTGAAAACAACAATGATCTTATGGTGGGTTTGGATGTAGAATTTTAAAGGTGGAATTTATGGGTCCAGGGGATTTGGTAGAATTAGGTTTCCCTTTGTATGTTTGGTTACCCGAATCCTTGGAATCACGTTTCCTACGGGATTCAGTTTTCCAGCAAATCCTCTATATGGAGTCCGACCCCTCCCCCCGTAAGATTTGCTGGGAAACTTATCAAGGGATTTGTGGACCCACTTTTTTTTAACTTTAAATCCCATATATATGCAATTTTAAGATTTGAGGGTAATGCCAAACGGTACAAAGACTTTAGTACAGGAAAACTCTATAAATCCTAGGAATTTTAATTGAGTTGCCAAACACACAAGGAATTTACATGAATCCCAGAATTTATAATCCCATAGAATTATAAATTCTTGGAAACGGTGAATTCTGCAAACAAACCCACCATTAGTATACCTAAGGCATCAAAATCGAATGTACAACCAGAAAATTGATTAGACCTTTATCAACAAATTATGTTCCACATAATCTATTTTTTAATTGTTAATTGATTGCTTCGAAGAAGCGTTATAAGAAAAATTAAAACATGTTTTTGCATTGAGATATAAGTCCTGACCTCTTTCTCTTCTATAAGTCCTTACCTCTTTCTCTTCTACAATGATTATGATTAAACAAATGCATGTATGTCGGTCGTTCATTTCCTTGGCATTTCTCTTCGGTTTAGGTCCTCAACATTTTTTCACTTGAAACTCCAAAATGATTAGCCATGTGGGGCAGTGTACTCCAAGGCCCAGACCTAATAATACCCAAGGGAGGGTTAGAGTGAAAAGGACATTTTGGTAAATGACAATTTTGTTGCCGTTTATAAAATGAAAACTAACCCTAGAATTTGATTTTGGTGTTTCAGAAAGAGTGAGGAGTGAAGCCGGCGGCTACGGAAATTAAAAACAAAAAATCTATGAAAGATCTGATAAGTACATGGGTTGTTGTTGTTGTTATGAATGCAATTTTGGGTTTGTATGGGAAGCCTTACACATACCTTGGTGGAACTCTAAGATCCGAGCATGGCACGATGATTTCTCCTCTCATGGTTTTAATTAACCGAAAGATCCTCTACAGTTGATGTATGTTCTTTATCTGCAGATTTGTTTGGTTTTACTTGTACACTTTTGAATGTTATTTAAACTCACTTGTGATGAATTTTACAGATTTTCACTGTAATAGATGAGGCATTTGATCAGAAAAACGGCGGGCTGATCAATTAGAGGGAGATCTTGTTTTGTTGAAGTGGTCGATGTGGCAACGAGTATGTTTTTGTGAACAACATCAACAAAAATCTCAGTTGTTCAGATTAGGGTAATAGATCTAGAATCAACAAGGTATGAAAATCAAAAAGGTATGAATTGTAGAGAGCATATACATCAGGCACATAACATTTTTGTGGTTTATCGCCCTTTTGTGTGTAGCACGTGTCAGCAATTATACCCAGATTCTCAATGTTATTGCTCCAAATTTCAATTGAATTTGTGAAGTTATAGTCAGTGTAAGTGTTTGGTTAAACGTTAAGGTCTAGTGTTGATTTGGTTCTGCTTTGTCTTAATATTTAACCGTTATTTAACCTGTAATAATTTTGAATTTTTATTTTTGATTTGTCTAACAGGCCTTTTAATGCAGATTCGTGCAGGCAGACTATTGAAGCTTCAAATGTACAAGCGACACCCAAGAAATGTCTAGGAAGACATGCTCTCAAGCTTAACCAGAAGAGTTTTAAAGTAAACTTTTTTTTGAACAAGTGATAAATCAAACCATCTCATTTGTCGTCACAGTAGAGTTGTTTTGGTTTATTTATTTGTGATAAATATAACTTGGTACGACTATGTTTATTCTCACTTTTTCTCGCATGTATTATTTTATAGCTAGTTATAACTTGAAATGGGTGCAAAACAAATATATGACAGATCATCAAATTCGAATAACTTGTAAAATCTGGCCTGTGGAAATATTATTTATGTGTTGGGTAATTTAGCAGCAAGGAAACCACCAAGAGCTGAAAAAGCCATTACGATCAATTAACTAAAAAACTCCAATCTTCCTTTGGGGTTAAGAAGCCAAGTGGTTTAAAACTACTCCTCCCAGGGACCGTATTACACATTGGAAAATTGTCACAGATAGCTAAATACAAACTGAAATTGTATATGGGTGTCATACACACAACTGTATTCGTGACTTTCTTTTTTCTAAGATTTTTTTAATCTTTCTCTTCAATAAGAAAAAAATTATACAAAAAGGTTGTCATTTCTCTCATGCTGCTGTGTGGGGAATCCTGCAAATCATCTACAGAACAGCTTCAAACACTAACTGGTTGCATGGCCAACCGCTAATCACTGCCTCTACCTACGCTGGCCAACCCCTGGCAATTGGTTGATACCCTAAATTATTACCTTTGGCATTCACTCCAAAGAGATTTCTATGGGAGAATAGGAAGAAGAGAACCTCGAAGGTATGTGATTTGGAGATCCAGATGATCCTAGCACAGAAGATGAAACAAGAGAAGCAAATTAATTGAGTCATAAGTCTAGTAAACTATTAATCCTAAAAATTAAATGAAATGAAATTAGGAGGAGTAAGATCTTACGTTTGAGAGGAGATACCATTATGCTATCGATCTTTTTATTGTGTTTTTTTTTTTTTGAAGATCTTTGAACGTCAAAAGCCATGAACTACATTGGTGGCGGCAGTGGATCTGAGATGGCGGATATACACGGGAAAAGAGGGAAAGGGATACCGTAGCTTTGACGGCTAAATCTAAATAGACAAAGAATTAGAAAAAGTTAATTACACTTCCATTACACCACTCTTACTGTTAAATTACTGAGTGGAAAAGTATGTTTTACTCTACGAAGGTAAATTTTAGATTGCCCAACAGATTCAGAATGGCATTTAGGATCACTAGCCAGATTTTGAACCCACGACTCATAATAGTTAAACTTTAGCTTTGATAGTAGTTACAATTCAGATTATGAGAATTATATTACTTTGCATTTTGGAATAGCAAGCAAGAACAAAGCAATAGATTATGAGATGCGGTGAGGTTGTAAATGATCACGAGGCATGTTTGGTTCATGACGAGATTTTCAAACACAAGGAGAGGCTCCATGTGACGATGCAAATTTGGGTTATAACGGAAAATCAGAACTTAAATGACTGCACGCCATTCTTAACTTTCATCTTCCTAAAATCATTGATAAACATTTAAAATCACTTATAGTTCATTCAAGATAATAAAAAAAATGGAAATACCATTACTCATACATAAACCAATTCCATCTTTCTAACCCCTAGAAAGGTTATCCATTCATCACAATCATGGCTCAAGAAATAAAATAGATCAGAATAAAAAAAAATGCAAACTGTCTGTTACCTGAAGTCCCGTTTCAATACCCCAACTCTAGCTTGTTGTTTTCTCTACAGGTCAAAAATTACAAGAAGGAAAACCATTAACAACAAATTAAAGAGAATGAAATGAATTTAAGCCTCTGTCTTTTAAAGCTTGTTCTCTTCTTTCCACATTTGGAACCACTTGGTGAGTATGGACTTCAAGCTCAAGTTAAAGCCAAAATCTCATGTTCCACTTTTCTTTTGGTTCACAATTAGCAATACAGACATTTGAACACTAACTAGTACAAGTATAGCTAGTTGGCAACTATGACACGATTATTTGCTCATCAATGCCATTTTCTCACAGAGCAACCAAATATGAGATCTTTCTGCTCTTCTTCAAAGACTCATCCATTGAGGTTTATATGCCAAGTTTCTGGACCACTTTTGCTGCCCATCATGCACCTTGCATTGTTCAAATATCTAATCCCTTGACTTTCTGCTGCAAGTGATTCAGAAAGTCCTTGAAGTTCCATTTTTGCACCACTTGTGATTGCAACAACGTAGCCCATAGTACTTGAAATACGCTTGCTCCAGCTAGAGCAAGACATTAGGAGCTAGGACTGTCAAATGAACCACAATGATTATTACAATTATGGTATTTTTCAGAACAATCTTTATTATATAAGGAAAAAAAAGGATTTATATTAATTATAAAAATAAAATGAAGAGGAACAGTATATACTAGGTGTGCATTGTTCCTCTTGTTGGTGATCATCAATATCAGAAGCCATAATCTATTGGTGCTGGAGTTTTGTTTTGGGACAACACAAAACAAAGAAAAGAGGGAGATGGAGTGGAAGAGGCAGTAAGAAACTAAGAATGATAATACCCTATCTCCCACATCTAACTGATCCCTCGTGCTTTTTATATCTTTATCTTGAGACATTTATTGCAGAGATACAGGCTTGTCAGAAAATGTACCATTTCTTCGTAACCACCACATGCTAGCTAAATTTGGGATTCACGGTATTCCCTCTTTTTGTTTTCAATAAGATCAATTGCTTCTAATATCACAGTCTGCCTATTAAGTGTAATAATATTCCTCCCTCACAAATTGTTCACAAACCACATTGAGTCGTGACTTACAAATTTTCTTATACACACGACACTGTAAGCAAGACATTGAGTGCAAATACACACAAACGACGGACAGACATGTACACGCAAATATAGCATACAGATACAGAGTGCAATAACCATGTTTAGGAAAATAAACTAAAATTGGAAGCAAAGACCGACATGGTCATATAGCTCAGTTCAAATATTGGTTTTTGGTCATATAGCTCGGTTCAAATATTGTCTGAGACTGCAAAAGACCGACATGGTGATAGTGTCCAAACACGTGGATATGACTACCAATAAGAAACTGAGAGGGGAGAACTCACATTGGATGGAAAATACCCAACTGTTAAAGAGACCCAATTACGGAGAGTGGGTGGTGCTGGTTCAAGTAAGTTTGCTTGCAATCTGTTCACCTATAGAATTTAACTAAGCTTTCTTAAGGTGAAGGATACATACAACAATAATGTTCTTAGAGTTGGGCACAACTAAAATAGACTTTTCCCTACAAAAATCATAGACTTACATCAACACCACAAAGGTAATGAAGTGCATAAGATATTTTACCTCTTGTGGTTTTCTTCTCAGGCTTTTTCCCCATGTTCCCATTGGTTTCCTCTTATTGTACTTCATTCGGTAGCTAGGAAAAACTAGGCTAAACCTATTATCCTCTTCTGGTTATATAAGATTAACCTTCCAACAACCTGCAAACGAACAATTCTTCTTTATTATAGGGCACTAGATAGTGAATACGATAAGGAATAACTTACTTCATTGAATCATTGAAAAGAAAGAAACAAAACATTCTTTTTACATTTCAATTATTTGCCTCACTTTCTTTCTTGGCCTACTACTCTATAATGAGTTGAACTCATTGAACCAAATACAAATACTAACAAGTTGTACAGCAGTGTCGAAACAACAAATCTCAACATGATTCTGCTCTTAGCTCTGAATCACAAACAAAAGCAATATCGAATGAATATGAGAGTCTAAGAGAACTAAATTTAGCACAATTCATGTATCATCACTTTGAGTTCTTTTTTCTGTGTATAAATTTCCATAGTTTTGATTCAGCACTTAGAGTTCTTTAATCCGTCAAGCATAATTAGAGAAAGAAATTATGAACATGAACAAACTTGCAGTCTCTCAAGTATCAACACTTCGAAATGACAAGATCAGATTACGGGACTAATGATAAGACACCAGGCACTTCAGAACAACAAACTAATTATCTTGTTCCTCTACTGCTTGATGGGGACTGCAATGCCAGAATGGTTAATTCACAGATGACCAATAAATAAACACATTGCCATGTCTCCCTCTTGATTGCAGACAAGATCTAAAGCAATTTCCAACCTAGAGCAGAAATACATGAGAAATAAGAACAAGTTACACTTCCAAGCAAATCAAACCAAATGAAATTACAAAGAAGCTTTCAACTACAAAAAAACCTACACCCAATTATTAAAACAAATTACCCCCAAAATAACATCAAATTCTTCCACATATGTAGATGATTTCAAAAAAACCCATTGCTTTGAAAAATAAAACTGACATAAATGTTTAAAGATAACAGAATTCAAATTAAAGATCCAAACATTAAAGGTTAGATTTTACCTTTATCCACTTTAGAGAAAAAAATAGATGACCAACAGAAGGAGACACTACTTATGTTTGAGAGAAGATATCATCCTGCTGTATGTCTTGTTGTTGTTGATGATGATCATCGAAATCAAAAGCCATGATCGATCGGATCTGTGGTGGTTTAATTTTGATAGAGGCGGCCGCAGAAAATAGAGAGGAGGAGGTGTAAGACGAAACGAAAGATGATGCCCTAACACTTAGAGACGTATAAATAGCAAATACATAGGAAGTAAGTTACACTCTGCTTACATCACTAGGATATACAAAAGTGGCGTGGAGCGAGCATCAATAGGAAATTTGAAATATAGTGAGAGATTTCATATCACGATGCAAATTTGGGTCACTCAGCTTTTCCCTTGGGTTTATAGAAGAATTTAATTTCTACATTTGAAGCTCTGCTCGGGTACTTTGATCTACTTTACAATCCATATAGCATCCTGGAGACATGGCAATGTGTTGTTTTTTGCTGTCCGTGAATTTGAATTTAATAATGTGTGGAAGTTGTTTTAGTTTCCTGGCTTTCTAGTTGGCATCAACAATGGCATGTTGTGCAATGGCAAAAGTCTACTTCGTTGGTGTCCGACTGATCTCTTGTTTTTAAAGCTTGTTCTCTTCTCTCCACAATACGCTTAACTGCAGAGCCAAAATCTCATGTTCCACTTTTGTTTCCATCCGGTTTGTAATTAGCAATACCCAAATTTATGTCTTCTACGCTTCATCGTTCCTTATGCACTTTGCGTCCTAAGCGAACCAGAGCATCCAACGGTCTTCGTTGGAGATGCCCAAACGAACGCAGCCGATGTTGGGCGAACATATCCTATATTGACGCTAACCCAAGCTTGCTGCAAACACAATCATTTATGATTTTATCATGCCTTGTATATCACAGGCCCACCTCAGCATCCGCATCTCTGTTGCATGAAGTTCTCTGATGTGCGGGTTTCTAGTCGCCCAACATTCCGCTCCATATAGCATCACATGTCGGATCGCCGTTTTGTAGAACTTTCCTTTTAATTTAGCTTGGGCCTTACGGTCACATGCCCACACTGCCTGGACTCTATGTCGAATGTCCTCGCCGATATCACCATCACTTTGTATGTGGAAAATCAGGTTATTAGTGTAAAATTCAAGTTCCTTATAAAATGTTGTTTTCAATATCCAGATCCAGTTTAAAAATGAAGTTGTTAGCTAAGAAAGGGAAGTTTAGAGTTCAAATGACATTTTGGTAAATGACAATTTTGTGTCGTCTATAAAAATTAAAATAGAGCCAAGAATCAAGCCTGGGACCACTTAAAAGTGTTCGGATAAAGCTGGTTCCTCCAGAAGTGCAGTTTTTCATTTACACTGCTGTGGAAAATTGCATTCCAGACAACCTAACAAGAAGAAGGTCTATATATACTAGATTACTGCTGCAGCAGTGTAGGGCGACCAACGACATATTTCACGACTTTTATATTAGGGACTGATATTATTATCAAATGCATAAATATTTGCTCATTACTATCAGACTTGTAATGTTCTTGTCAACCACAAAAATAGGGAACAGCTTGGGCAGTTTTAGAAATTCTCATTTTTTCTTATCCCACCAACAAACGCACGCACATGCGAACTGGTAGTGTTTGAAATATGGACGGGTCCATGAATCATTGTTCTTTTGCTACAGAACAGACCATCAATTTCACAACTCTTCTATCGCTAGCACACACCACATGTCCTATGAGTCTCGATCTGTTTCCCGTGTATCCACGTGTGACGTGTTCATATCATATTTTGATATTTTCTTGAGTAACGAAATCCATGGTCCTCTAAATCCGATAAAACCAAGGTCTCTCTGTTTAAGAATAAAATCTAAAAGCTGCTTGTTCTAGTTCGGTTTGTGTATCTCAACACAAAAAATACAGAATCATTGCTTCCTAGTGATGGGTTCTTAACTAATTTGTTTTTCCATCAGTGTTTGAGAATTAGTTAAAAACTATGGAAATCACTAAACTTTCCCAAATCTGAGGTGTAGAAGAAGACATTCTTTCCATGACGATTTCAATATCACAACGTCTCTAGTGAAAGCAATCAACTTGGAGGATCAGAGGTCCTAATAATCTTCTGTAAATTGATCAAATAAGTAATTTTTCTTTTGTATTTAATATAATCATCTTCTTCTCCATTAATTCTTCTTCGTTCTCTGTAAAAAAAATTGAATTCGATTGTAAATCCGTTGAATGGGATACTCAGATTAATTTTCCTTTTCAATTTCACGAACTTTCCATTATTTTTGTGAAATTCTAAATTTTCTGTGCATTTGTTTCACGGTTTTTTAATGTGGGTCGAATGTGGGGCATGGGTCGGATCAAGTGAAACCCGTTTCCGAAAAGTTCATCTTCCTTACCCGTTTTTCTGCTGCTGAAATTTGTTTAAGGTCCGATTCATTTGATCGATTCAGTGGATAATCAGATGAACTATGCACTGAAAATATGTTTATACGATTGCAGTTAAAAGAAGTTTGTGAACGATTTGATTGATTATCTGAAGATGAATCTCAATTTCATGAAATTAGAACCAATTTTATTTTCTCTGCACATTTTCTGTGACAGACAACTTTGGTTATTTTTCATCACATAGGGACTCCCTTTGGTCGTCCAATAAGCTGATAGCTACAACTTCTTTGTGTGTGTGACTTAAACTACAACTTCTATTACACATTGGAAAGTTGTCATTCATAGCTAGATACCAAAATGTATTTGGAAATATTAAAAAAAAAAAAAATGTTGTCATTTCTCCCATGCTGTTGTGTGTGGGAATTGGGAAATCCTGAAACTCACACACACAATAGCTTCAGACCTTAGTAAATTATGGAAGGGAACAGAGAAAGAAGAGGCTAGGATCATTCAAGCGGTGTTGTTCTTCAAATAGGAAATGCCCAAACAACTAACCAACTGGCTGCCCAACCATCAACCACTGGCCAACCCCTGACAAACAACAACTGGAATTACCAGGCCATCATCTCCGTATTGCCACAACAACACTGGGGATCAGCTCTGTCCATCTTCCCCATCCAAACATGCCAGATCGAACCAACCCAATGGCAACTCTCTAAAACAGGTTATTTCCTCATCCATCCCGCTATCAATGCCTAACATGCCACAACAAGTCCAAATGAGCGCTTTCATATGACCAAAATCTTCACACACTTGAGCAGGGATCCTGAACTGTACCATCTACTTCCCCCATAACCCCGCCTGCACCACGTCTAAAACCATTATACAGCTACCTGCTATTGAATATCTAGTTGGCAGAAAATGCGCAATTTCAAACAATCATTTCTATCACCAACTCAAATTGTTTATGCAACATATTATCTTTGGCTCGGGAATTTGTTAAAGCAAGGCACACGAGAATCCCGATTGTTCCACTAAACCAAATAGCATACAGAACAGCCACCAACAGAAAAATGTAAATTTCTGTAGGCTAGTAATTTCCACCTGTGATGATGGCAAAGATAAACAGTAAGCTAAGCTTAAGAACACAATTAGACCTTTTCTCAACAAATGTTAGCAGCAAACTCATAAAACCATATTTACCAATATACTACAGTGAAGGCAAACATGCATTCTACCATCACAGTAAAGGCAAACCAGTTCATTTTCACATTCTTTATAGGAAGTTGCCTACCAAAAAAATTAAGATAAGTACATACCAATCCAAGTTACTATTACCAATATACCTTAAAATGAGACGAAGAGGAACAATAATACACTGCTTACGATGGAGAGGAGAATTCATTATGAGATATGTTGTTGAAGATCGTCAACATAACCGTTTTCTAGTGCAGCGCAAGGACGAGTGTAAACTGTATTTTGTACACTAAAACGAAAAACAAACAATGAAATCATGAGATGACACAATAAAACCATTATATTAGTTTTTATAAGACTAGTTTACACTGTCTAGTAAATCAAGTTACAAACATATTACCTGCTAGAATTGTCCAATGTCAGAATAATTTTTCTTCAGTTGGTGTAATGAGACACTAGACAAGTTAAAATTCCAAGCAAAGCAAACCAAATGAAGTTACATAAAAGCTTCCAGCTAATAAAAAAACATCAACCCCCAAATAAAACCCTAGAAAAAAAAAACCTTTGATATCTAGATGATTTGCTAAGATCGGAAATGAAAACAAGAGAGTGAACACTTTCAACAAAAGTTTTAAAAATGAAAACCTGTGACCCAATGGTTTTAAATTTTCTTACAAAAATGTTTGAAAGTAGCAATATCAAAAAGATCCAAACTAACTTTAATTGAATCAAGGTAAGATTTTACCTGTGATCTAATGGTCGCTACTTCAGCTTCCAGTGTTTCATTTTACAGTGAAAACAAAAACCCTCTGTGGGACGCCTCAAGTTTGAGAGAAAATATCATCATGCTGAGACCCGAGTATCTTGCTGTTGTTGATTATCGTCAACATCAGATGCTCTTTTTGAGGCGGCGTGAAATGGAGAAGAAAAGAGGGAGAGGGAGGGAAAGGCAATAATAAACTAAAGAGATGCCCTAGAACACGGACGAGTCAACAAGTAGTAGGGTATACAAAAGAACGAACTGATACGTTAATTACACTTCTGTTACACTTCTGCTATTTACCTAGGGTCGCTTCTAGATTTTGAATCACCAAGCATATTTTGGGCAATGTGTTGAGAGACATTTTGTATCACAGGCGAATTACAAATCACATGACAAATTATATGGTTATGAAATTATGTGACATTGATAATAATTAGAAAATTTTAGATCACGAGGCATGTATTGGTTAACGTAGCAAATTTTAAAACACAAAATGAGGGATTCCACGACACGATGCAGATTTGGGTGACACACTTAGAATGCTACATATTGAACCAATTGCGGAATTTGAGTGCATATTTGAAGTTACTCAGCTTCATTAAGGTTTATATGCCAAGTATTTGGACCACTTATACTGCCCCATCAATGCCATGTTCGCACATAACAACAATCCTTAACTTTCTGCTCAAGTGATTCATAAAGTCTTTGAAGTCCATTTTTGCACCACTGGTGATTGCAGCAACGTAGGTACGCTTGTGCTCCATCCAGCGCAAGACAGTGGGAGCTACGCTGTCAAATTAACCACAATTATTATTACAGTTAATTTTTTTTTTATAAGAATCATTATATAAGAAATAACAAAAAAAAAAAAAAGATTTATATCAATTCTTAAAATAAAAATGAAGAGGAACAAGATAGAAAACAAAGATATAACAATCATTACTAGGAGTGTTTTGTTCCTTAGTTTGATTAATTCCAATTTAATAGTGGTGCACCTATTTCTTAAAGCTAGGAATCAGTTCTAACTTTACTCACCGAATTGTTTTTCCCACAGGCTGGTCCAGTGGCTGCTTGGTTGAGGTGTTTATTCTTGGCCGCAACCTTTTTTCAGTGTCCTACGACGAGTTGAAAGCAACTGCAGTTAGGCGTTTAGCTTGTATTATAGTTACTGAGTTTTTTGAATAGGATTGGGGGTTTTATGTTTTGTAATACATTATAGTAATATTGAATGATAATTTGAGGATTGAGGATGAACACATTTATTAATGAACACATAATAACTAGCAGGAATACAATTAGTAGGATGAACATACATACTTCATGTTTCACAATTCCTTCCTACTCTGTTGACTACAACATCTAAGCATTTGACCAATTTTCTGATCAACGTGTTCGCATCTTATTAGTAGTTTGAGTATACCGAAAGTATGGTAAGCATCTGTTGCAAGGGTTTAGTGTATGACGAGACTTGCGCATCCTCTTATGTAAATTGGTACATTTGATCTACTAGAGTCTTATTAGTTAATCCCTGATTCAATATCAAAGTTATAACTTCGGTTAAAGTGGCATGTGTTTCCATCATTATAAGGCTAGCTGGCCTTGGGATCACTAAATATATTAATGCATAATCATTTATGGAATGTGCTTCTCCATAAATCAGGTAACTCAGAATGTCCAATTCTGCTTTAATTACCAGGATATATCCAGTTTAGCAATTCTTGCTAAGATGTCGAAGTTTAGGCTTTCTTAATTGTATTTATGGAACGATATCAAATACAATTAAGCGTGCATCGGAATACATCTCAAGTGATCAAGGAAAAATCACTTGTAAGCGGCAGAAAATGGCTAAATATCAAGACTTAGAGAAGGTTCTCTATGAATGGGTTCTTCAATACCAGGAGCATGTAAATCTAAGATTGAAGAACAAGCGAAAGAATTAATGAAAAAGCACTCGAGAACTCCTCAAAGGACTATAAATAATCAGAGATGAAGTCCAATGTTCCATAAATGTGAACGAGAAAAAAAAAACTTTGGAATCTTATTTTAGTAAGGCACCAATAATGTAATGCTATTGGAATGATTATTAATTTGTATTTCAGTTGGGCCTTATTGGATACTTAAAATTTCTATTATCTTATAAATTTAGTGAGGTTATTAATTTAATGTTTGGCCTAAGTTGGGATCGGAAAAAAATATTATCTTAGGGAAGTTATTAATTTATGGAAATTTTACTGTATAGGGAACATGGTGGAATACCCAAAGGATAGAAGTTTTTTGTTCATGAGGGTAAATTATGTTGAGCGTGCTAGTTCCGTGGGCCTTTTGTTGTGCTGCAATGAAGTTGTTACTCTTGATAAGGATAAAAAGGGCACAACACACACTTTAGGGTTTCATTTATAAGCCAAGTTACCCTCTTTCTATCTCTTTGAACCAAACTACAACTTCGCCGTCTTCGTCTTCCTCTCAAATCTGAATCTCTAAAATCCAGACAGAAGCTCTTTCCTTTTGATCCTCTTTGACTAAGAAATGGATTATTGGGAAATACACATAAAATCTACCAGCACTATGATTTCTCCTCTCAAAAAGTAAGTTGGAAGTGTGCGGAGATTGAATGGAATCAGTGGCTAATGAAAGGAAATGATAGATGGGCTGGTCTGTTCTTGAATGAAGAGGAAACATTTCAGCTGATCTTGGTGCGTTTCTTTACACACAGCTTCGTAACCAACCATCTATTGCATAAATCCCGTGGTCTCTTCTCCATCTTCCACTTCTTATCAACTTCTTTCTTACGGTTGATTATTAACCTTCCAGTGAAGATTCAAACTTCTTCAAAAGATTCTGCATTAAAGTCTGGATTGTAACCAAACCATCTACAAGCTAAATTTTTTTTTGATCAATACAACAAAAAATTTTATAGAAGAGAAAGAATATACAACCATCTACAAGCTAAATAGTAGTCGGAAACGGAATTTGAAATTTTTGTCTATATTTTAAAACGATTGAGTTTCCGGATTTAGTTGCATATCAACGATCCTATAAAAAAAATTCGATCAGCATATATGTAATACGGTATGTATGATAGGATCTTCCTGAACCACCAATTTTTGGTTATTTATTGGTATATGATATGAAAGAGCCTCGTAGCTTGAACATAAGAGCCTTGTAGACAAACTGCTTTCTGAGAAGCATTTGCATTGCGAAAATGCGTAGATCAGAATACTTTTCAACATTCACCCCATCAAGAGTACTTTCACGCATTTTTATTGCAAACATGCCTGGATCAGAAGGCTGTAGTTATTGCAAACATGCCTGGATCAGAAGGCTGCAATTATTTATGTAGTAGTCTTATAAAGAATTGAGATTGCGTGCAAGATATTTGATCTTGGGTTTGATAGTTATGAATTACACATTTAAGTGCAATATATGTTTGGCCTAAGTTCTTGAGATTCAATTTCAGGGTTCTATTTTTGATTTTAATTTTTTCGATCAAATATGTAATGATCCGCGTCTAAATAGTATGATATGATCTTCCTGAACTCCCAATTTTTGGGTATCTGTTGTTACTCTTATATTTTGATTTTAAAATAGTAATAGTACTTGGTTCTGATTTACAAATGTTTTAGTCTTAGAAAGGTTTGAGATTTGATCTTGGGTATGTTGGTTCTGCAGACTTCAAATGTTTGGTAGAGTTCCTACACGACAAGAATGCGTTTATTTAGCGCTGAGATTATGATAGCCTGAATAGGAATCGATGTTGTTCGTTGATCCTGAATAGGAAGGAATTCCTATCATTGTTATTTGGGATAGTGTTAGTCACTGTTTGTTGGTTGAATTACTGAAATTTCCTAATTTTCCACGAATCTAGCATTTCCAACTCCAACCAGCAAAGGTGCAAATGCATTCTCAGCAAGAACTGACCTTGTGTTGATGTTGGCTAAGGTAGGGAAAATTGGGGATATGTCCCATTTTCACTAATTCGTTTGGGGATCTATCCCATGACGGAAAAAATTAAGAAATCTATCCTAGAAAGAGAAAAGAACCGTTAAGTACATGATATCCCACATGTGTGGGCTTATACATGTGGATGATAGACATTTTTGCCATCAACCCTACGTATTCTTCCGCAACTCATTATTCTTCCCTACCATCATCAAAACAATCAACAACATCTTCCTTATCCAAGTAACCATTATGCCGCCATAACCAATCAAATACCACGAGCTGCAACATGATCTATCCATCATGTCCGCTGTCTGAAGGCTTTAAACTAAACCCAATTCTCAGACCACGGCGTCAATGCCCTTTCTCTCGGTCAATTTCTCAAACAAAAGGCGTGCATTATATCCATTCTCTAGAGGTAGCTCTCTGCTGTTTCTCCGGTTCCGTTCTCTACTAACTTTCACCGTGTTCTTCAATTATCAGTTCCTTTCTTATTATGTATACCCAGGAGAAGAAGATATGAGCAGGAAATCAAAGTAAAATTGGCGTGTGATCTTTATAAACATGGTAACAAAGACACATGAGAAGATGTTGAGACTATCTGATCCTTGCACTGCAGATGAAACAAGAGAAGCGATCGAATTAGTAAGAGCCGGTAGGTCTGGTAAACTATGAATTCTAAAAATTAATTAAATTAAGAGTAAGTAATATCTTACGATTTGAGAGGAGATATCATCTTGCTGTTTTATTATTGTTGTTGTTTAACGTTCATTAACGAGATCTGTGATTGCTTTTGTTTTTGAGGCGGCGTGAAGAAGAAGAAGAAGAAGAGGAAGAGGCGGTAGACACTAAAAATGATGCCCTAGCAAACACGGACGACTAAATAGTAGGCCAAGTACTTAAAGGTTACACTCTGGTTACACCTCTAGAATGCAAAGTAAATTTGGGTTAGAAAGACGGATTTCCGATGTAGATTTAGCAAAGTAAATTCATGCAACGCATATTTCGGATCAAGAAGGAAAACAAGAATAATAAATTTGTAAATTTTAGATCACGAGGCACATTTTGGTTCATGGAGGGGAGATTTTGAAATATTTGACGTCACGAGGCAGATTTAAGTTACAATGTTCTTATCAAACTTCAATTCTCCCAATGTTATTCTACCAAGATCTAGGACTGGGATTACCTCCTTTCTGCAACTTGCATTCTGATCCTTCGTATCCTGTAGCAATAAACCTTCGTAGCCTCCTTTCTGCAATTCTCCTAATGGCTTTGGTGGGTTTTTAGCCATCTTTTTAGGTGTTGAGATTTTCTCATTTTCACGGATTTTTTTTTTTTTTGATCGGTTTTCAAAGGGTTTGGCTGATAGCCCATGTAGGGGGTTTTCACGGAATTTTAAATCAAAATTAAGGTGCAACCAACTGGTTGTCACTTCTCAAACAACTACTATTTGGGATACCAACTGGCTGCCCAACCTCTGACAACTGGTCGATACCCTAATGGACAGTACCAGTGTACCACCAACAACTGGAATTACCAGGCCAGTGGCTCCATAATCCTACATGCAATGCAATCAGCTCCATAATCCTCTATCCATCTCGGTAATTAACAGGTAAATACACTGCCAAAAGTGATTATAGTTCCTCATCCATACAGTACTGCCCATACACAACCAGCAACACACATACTATTCACATACAAGGGCAGTAGCAACATGGATAGCCAAATTCCTCACACAACTGAGAAATCTACTTCCCCCACCACCACCATACCATCATCCACATTAACACTTCTTCCGGAACACCATACCACACTTCTCGAGACCACCATGGTATCCTTCTTTAATATCATTAAGCATTGCAACAGGCACTGGCAACAACAAAGGACATTCGATACCCACAAATCATCTTGGAATCTGGCTTGAAGCAACTGGTGCATATCATCGAAGGAAAAACACAATCACTATGCACAACACGAGGTGATGCATCAATATAGAGATGGAAACCAGCCATCTTATGCTTTAGCAACCAAACCTGCAGCAGACTAAAAACAGTTTGTTAGATTTTCATCCCTTAAATCAGTATAACTGAACCATAAGTATGATATAAACTTTAACTTATGCTGAAAACAGAACTACTCCTGGTATTATTACTCTACAAGTGAACTGCACATAAAGCATCACATACAATATAAAAAGCTATTAACAGTGCTATACTGATGGAATTAGGAAAAAGAATTTAGAAAGAACATTTTATGAGGGAGAATTAAGAATTTTCCTTCGTGCCTAGAAAAGAGACCTTGTCATACTTGCCATGTGTCTCTCTAGCCCTATTCATCATGAGATATAGAGACAACTTGAAAGCTACATAGGACAGCTCATCACTACCTAGTCTGTGTCTCTTATACAGACACAGACTGCAACAACCATGTTTATGAAAATAAACTAAATTGGAAGCAAAAAAAAGTGTACATCTCTGGCTCAATTATAAGTAATAAACTAGTTTGGCACTACCGATAAAAAACTGAGAGAGGAGAATGCACATCAACACGACAAAGGTAATGAAGTGCATAAAATATTTTACCTTTTCAAGTTTTCCTCTCAGGCTTTTGCCCATGTTCCCATTGGTGGTTTCCTCTTATTGGTGCTTCATTCTGTACTTAGGTGAAACTAGGAAAACCCTATTATCCTCTTCGGGTTATATAAGATTAACCTTCCATCAACCTGCAAACAAACAATTCCTATTATTATAGAGCACGAACAGTGAATATGATAAGGGTATAATTTACTTCATTGAACAGAAAGAAACAACACATTCTTTTTACATTTCAATTGATCTGACTCAATTTCTCTCATGACCTACTACTCTATTTTAACTCATTGAACCAAATACAAATACTAACAAGTTGTACAGCAATCCTGAAACAAATCTCAACATGATTCTGCTCTTAGCTCTCAATCACACACAAAAGCAATATCGGAATATGCGAGTGTAAGAGAACTAAATTTAGCACAATTCATGTATCATTTACCGGAATAAAGTTTCATAGTTATGCTTAAGCACTTAGAGTTCTTTAACCGTCAAGCATAATTAGAGAAAGAAATTTCGAACATGAACAAACTTGCGATCTCTCAAGTATCAGGACATCCAGATGACAAGATCGGATTAATGATAGACAAAGACACGCTACAAACAACAAACTAATAAACTTGCAGTCATAAATATAGCATTGCTACAAACTTAATGGGGACTGCAATGCCAGACAACAACCGGGGACTTGTCGATCAACAACTCTAAAAATGAAAGAAATGATGTTTGGAAACAGATATTCTTACCAGATCCTTAAGGAAGATTCCCTTGTGAAGTACAAGTACTCCGCATTATTTATAATCCACCCTCAGATTTCAAGAAGAGAACCAGCGGTTCAATAGTAGTCACCAAGTGGAACATCGATTTTTCCAGTCTCGGCTTTCAAATCGATCCGGCCATCGTGAGCCTTGATCATCAAAAATTGTCGGGGTTAAAATTTGAACGGAAGAACAGAGAAATATAAAACGAAAAAAAGAATTTTTGAACTCATCGGGAATTTTTCAACAACCGTGAAATCTCGTTTTCTACAATAATGCTCTTTAACTTCTCGATTCACGAGAAACTAACCTTTTGGTTTTTCTACCCCATAAATTGTTCTTGATTCGTGGTCTTCCACCTTTTTCCGAATTTTCTTTGGAGTAACCAAATAACATATGGGGCAAGTGAGGCTGAATCCAAATAGCACTCCTCAGTGGGGGCTGATATCCAAATAGATACCTTTTCGGACGAATCCTTTTTCTTCTCACCTGTAAGCATGTTCGTGACTTCCGGGGGCAATCCCAAGCAAATCAAATACTAGAGAATTAGGAACAGGTTACAATCCCAAGCAAATCAAATCAAAAATGACAACAAATTCTTCCACATATCACAAAAACCCATTTTCTAATACTTTCAATAATACTAACAAAAGCTTTGGAAAAAAAAATTACAAAAATGTTTAAAAATAACAGCATTCAAATCAAAGATCCTAACTTACGCGGAATCATGAACGAAGGTAAAATTTTACCTTTAATTTTGAGAGAAGATATCATCATGCTTAGTGTCTTGTTGTTGTTGATCGATTATCAACATCACAAGCCATGATCGATCTGTGGTGGGTTTGAGAGAGAGGCGGCGGCGGAAAACACAGAGGAGGAGAAGGAGAGGTAGAGTAATATAAGAATGATGGAACCCTTAACACTTTGACGACTAAATAGTAGGGCAAATAGACACAAAGTTAATTACACCTTTTTTACATCATTATATGGTGGAGCAATTCTCGTACGACTCCTGTCCTGTGGAGATATGAGCCGTGAGATTTCATGTCATGATGCAGATTTGGTTCACCATGGTATATATTGAACAAAATGTAGAATTTGTCGCACAAACAATGCATATTTGATAGTCGCTCAGCTTTCCCTTTGGTTAATAGTAGAATTAACGTTTCACATTTAAGCCTAGTTTGGTAGTGCTGTGACTTTTAGAAAAGTGCTTTTCTACTGTGCTGTGCTATGCATCGCTGTGTTGTGCTTTAAAAATAAATCGGCATGACGTTTGGTAAACTATAATTTAAAAAGCAGTGTGCAATTACGAACTCTAATTTGGTAAACTTTATTGGTGTGCCGTGAGATTTCATGTCATGATGTAGATTTAGTATAAATTGACCTAATCACAGGGTTATTACGGTAAGGTAAAATTTGTCGCACAAACAATGCATATTTTATAGCCAGCTTTTCCTTCGGTAGATAAAAGAATTAACGTTTCACATTGGAAGCTCTGATCTACTGTGCAATCCATATAGCGGCGGTACTACTTAAAAGAGAGGCTAGGAGACATATCGATGTCTTTTTTGCTGTCCGTGAAGACTTACGATTTCATAGTAAAATTTGAACTTAATAATGTTGGGCATCAATGGCATGTTGTGCAATGGAAAAAGTCTACTCCTTTGGTGTCCGACTGATCTCCTGTTTGGACTCAGTGAGTATGGACTTCCACATTTGGACTCGGTGAGTATGGACTTGAAACTCAGAGCCACAATCTCATGTTCCACTTTTGTTTCCATTCGGTTTGTAATTAGCAATACACAAATTTAAACCCGAGTAGTACAAATCTAGCTAGATGGTACTTTGACACACAATTATTTGTTCATCTGTGCCATGTTCTCACAGAGCAACCAAGATATCTTCTTCATTAACTGCACTCCCATTTTTTTGGGAAATTAAACCAAGTTCCATCATAATTAGCCAGCATTAGTACCCGAGGAAACTGAAACGGAGCTCTTGACATAAGTATGGAATGATAGTGAATTTGAATAGTATTCATCCTCATCTTCCATTAAAGTTGTAGACATTTCCTTCTTTGGATCATATAAAACCAAAGCCTTTCCCCAAGGACCATAGCAGCGATAACGAACCTCCAGTAGCATCTCTCCACTTTTTAAACACCTTATCCTTATCAAGCGCAAAGACCATCCCACTTCATCCAGTGATGTCAGTTTTGGAATACTGTAAATTTTAGTCCATGACTCTTTTTTTCCATAATCCTTCATCAACCAAACTTCAAAACCAAGGTTTACACCACTATAAAGCACAGAAAGACACCCATCCAACACATCAATACGTTTAGTGTCACCAGGTTCTCGAAATTGAATTTTCTGGTGGTGAGATTTCTCTAATGAGCTCATCAGTCATACCTAAAGCAATTAAGGCTTTGGACGAAGAGGATGACTGCCAATGAAGTGCTCCATTACAAAACACCGCGTACTGGATATCAGATTGCGAAGATAGTAGCCAAGGGATATTATGAATCCGTTTGACTTGTTTCCATGAATCCGATTTAAGTGAATAGATCTGAACTGCAGATAGGTTACAGTTTAAATCGCTTGTAATACATACAAACTTGTAATCATCAGTTTCGGAATCATAACCAAACCCATATCCCATCTCTGGCATGTACTTGTGTAAAGAAGAATCAAATTCAAATTCATCAGGTAGAATTGGTATTTGTTTGCACTCCCCGGTAGATGGGTTCCATAAACAAAAATCAATACCCCGATCATTAATGTGTAAGCAAAACAAGCCATTACAACAACCCACAAAACTAGTTCTACGGTAACCAGATTCAACATCTGGGCAATGAATCTTCTTCATACTGTCAAGTAATGAAGATGATGATGATAATGATTTGCTATCTATATGGTACATACTGCTGTTATATACAAGCATGATGCTGTAGTTAATATTTAGCATCTCAATAAGTTTAGGGTTATTATATAGGACGCTCCAAGGTTTTGATACACACCTGAATTTCAAGAGAGATTTGGGAGGTAACCTCGAATGGATGTCCTTGATAATTTCTTCTGGAAGATGCGGCATTAATGGCTCTTCATTCATGGTTTCGTTCTCGTCCATTTCCGGATCTGCTTCTTGTTGTTGTCGTCCGTGTTTGAGTACTTGGCTGATCATATGTTCCTTCCGTGTGTGGTATTGCAGGGATGTTGTATATATGTTCAAAGAATCAAAATGAAGTTTCTGAAAGATGCAGGAAATTAATAGATAAAAGGAAATCGGTGGCCTATTTATTATTTTTTATAAGTGACATGCATGATAAAGCGTGAATAACGGCATGCTAACGCGTGTATTCGGATCTCTTGTAGACTTGTACCTAATTTGTCAGAAATTGCCAAACCGACATTGAAATAATTTTTTCTTGGTTTATTTTCTTTATTTATTTGTATCGTAGAACATTAATTTGTTTTTCCAAGCACTCACATTAGCTATCTTTTCCACAATTTTTCAACACAAAATTGGTTAAAAAGGAACGCGAAATTGGGGGATATAAAAAGAAATTTGGGGATATTGATTACTTCTCCCAACCCATGGTGTCTGCTAAGGGGTGATTTTGGGGTGCAAAAATACTAAAATATCCTCCCTTCAAAATAAAAATCAAAAAACTTAAAATCAAAAAACAAAATCATATCCCCAATTTCCATCTCCACTTCTTATTAATTTCTTTCAGGGTTAGAGCTTTGAAACCCAAATATCCCCCATTCCCTTCAAATTCTAAACTCTCCCCACTCTCTTTCAAATTCTCTTCTCCTTCTCTGCCGGCTCCTCACTTTGGAAACGAATTATTTATTTTTTTAATTCGGAAGTGATGAAGGTCATGCTGTAAGTGATGAAGACCATGCCGGAATTGATGGAGACCATGCCGGAAACTGGTGTCGGCATGCTTGGTATCTAACATTCAATGCCGTAACTAAGTACCGGCATGCTCAATATATATCTATCAATGCCGGTAGTCAAGTGGAAAAAAAAATTCAACTTTCTGGATACTTTACATCATGTGCCGGCATAAAAATTAAAGCAACATACTATGCCAGAAACCGGTGCCAGCATGCTCTAGAATTAACTAATTGTGCCGGAAGTGGACTGATTAAAACCATAAAAAATCCAAAACGGAATATTTTTTTACATTGCCGGAAGTGATGAAGACCATGCCGGAATTGGTGAAAAACCATGCCGGAAAATGGTGCCGGCATGCTTGGTAACTAACATTCAATGCCGTAACTAAGTGCTTGAAGATGCTCGATAGAATCCATCAATGCCGGTAGTCAAGTGAAAAAAACAGTTCTGGATACTTTTCATCATGTGCCTAAGATAGAAATTTAAGCAACATACTATGCCTAAGCAAGGTCTGGCATGCTCGAAAATTAGATAACTGTGCCAGGAAGTGGACTGATTAGAAAAAAAAAAATAGGTTTTGAAGATCAAAACCAGAAAAAATTTGTTTTTTGGCAAACAATTTATGAAAATTTCCAGCAAATGCCGGCATGGTTTTTTGGTTGAATACAATGTCGGCACCGAGCTATTTCAGCTGCAACAATGGTGGATTCAAAGAAAAAAACTCAAATTTTCAACCTCTTACAGACAATTCTCTCTCTTCACAATCATCCTCCACTTTCACCAAAAAAAGTTCCCTCCTAAATTTTGTTTCCATCTTTCTACTCTCATCTCATTCACCCAAATACAAATACACACTAATCATTTAGAAAATACTTAAGATTTTTACTAATTATTGTTAACCACTAAACCTGATTAGTGAGGGGTAGATTAGGATTTTAAAAAAGTACTTAGATAAGGGGTGACCCCGAATTGATATATGGATCCAGTTTTTGTCCTTTTCTTATATCCCCCAATTCCTTTTTATATCCCCCAATTTCGCATTCTTAAAAAGACCAAAATCAACAAATCCTAGGTGAAAAAGACATCTAGATTTTGATATTGTTTAAATGGACAAAAATACAAAAATAGCCAGGATGTAAACAGTTTCATCCTACCCATTTTCAAATCCATTTTTTTTTTTAATTTACATCAGGATGCATCCAGTTTCATCCTTACTATTTTTTAAGTTTAAGTCAGGATGAATACAGTTTCATCCTTGTTTTTTTTTTGTCCATTTCACCCATATTAATTTTTACTCGTCCATTTGAACTAGGTTGTAAAAATATTTGGACAAATGACCCATTTTCCGTATTCAATTAGTCGAAGGAAAACTTAACTCGCCGTACGTGTTTGGAATTTTATGGAAGTTCAATTCAATTCGGAAGTCGAGTACCTACCTGTTTGTAGGTGAAAATGGTTTCTGCTGATTTCGGTAATTTTGGGTGTACGGGTGAGAAAGAATTTAAACCCTAAACAATGTACTGCAAGGGAGTACTTTAGGTTCGAGAGATCAATCAGTACAATTCTGGCCTAAACCAAGAAATGGTCGTTCCAGACTTGCTTCGGTCACAAAGTGAAGGAAAATGGGTTGGTTTTGGGGAGGGAAGCAAGGAAAGTGATGAGACCGAATAGTTGATTCTGGAAGAGTAGTTGTGTTACTACGACTTGTATCATAAAAGTGGTAAGGCTAACAAATGGTAAGCTAGAAAGTATTTTCTGAGTGTTGTATATTCCCGAATGAACCTGTTGTTCTGTGGAAATAGGTAAGACCTATTTATACAACTCGAAGTAAAACGTACCCTGGTCTCATTAAGGATTGGAAAAATGGGTAAGTAAATGGGAGGAGGTGGTAACCGTATGCATGGAATTTGATGTTCTATAAAATCGTTAACGCATGGAATTGATGTTCCATAAAAACATTAACCTATGGAATTGATGTCCCGTGAATGTTTCACTTTTAACTCCCTGTATTTACTAACCGCCTCACCCTTATGACATTTCCTTATGACGGGCGTAGTGTACGCCGCACGCAGTAAACCGCCAATCCAATACCCAAAGAGGATCCCCCAGTTTGTGATATGTGTTGATGTCTCGAATATTTTTGTGGAAAACATATAGCATATGGTTGTTGCCTGGCAAGTAGAGCTTGGGAGACTTGGTAGCTTGGTGACCTTCGATGGTCGAGATTTTGTATCTTAAAAGGAAAGGTAGCCGTTGATCTTTGCACGCTTTTGTTCGTTGGTGGCCGCATAGGGAAGGCCAGCATGGTGGCACGGCTAAGTTAGCATGTCATTGGCATGGCATGGTGGCGCGGCTAGGTTGGCATGCCACTGGCGTGGCATGGAGGCGCGGCTAGGTTAGCATGCCGTTGGCGTGGCCAAGCTTAGGTTTTCGGGCCAAAGGTTACCATGCGTCGTCTGGTAACCTTGGATGGCTAGGATTTGCTCCTGGGATTGAAGGGGGCTGCCGATTGTCGCACGCCTTCGTTTTGGTAGTCGCGTAGGGAAGGCCAGCATGGTGGCGCGGCTAGGTTGGCATGGCGTGGTTTGGCGTGGCCAAACTTAGGTTTTCGGGCTAAAGGTTACCATGCGTCGTCTGGTAACCTGGGAGGGCTGGGATTTGCTCCCTCGGGATTCAAGGGGACTCGTCGATTGTCTCACGCCGTTTTGGTAGCGTAGGGAAGGCAAAGCATGGTGGCGCGGCTAGGTGCGTTTGGCATGTGGGCCAATGGTTTGGCAAGCCGTTGGCACATGGTACGGCTAACATGGCTAGGTCTGGTTTGGCTTGGCATATGGGGCCAAGGGTTTGCCATGGGCGCATGGCGTGGCTAGCTTGGCTAGGTGCGGTTTGGCTTGGCATGTGGGGCCAAGGGTTTTCCATGGGCGCATGACGTGGCTAGCTTGGCTAGGGTGCGGTTTAGCTTGGCATGTGGGGCCAAGGGTTTGCCATGGGTGCATGGCGTGGCTAGCTTAGATAGGTGCGGTTTGGCTTGGCATGTGGGGCCAAGGGTTTGCCATGGGCGCATGGCGTAGCTAGCTTGGCTAGGTGCGGTTTGGCTTGGCATGTGGGCCAAGGGTTTGCCATGGGCGCATGGCGTGGATAGCTTGACTAGGTGCGGTTTGGATTGGCATGTGGAGCCAAGGTTTGGCGTAACCAAGCTAGATTCGTGACCAAGCTAGGCTTTGGGCCAAAGGTCGCTTGGTAACCTCTGGACGGCTAGGATTTGATCCACAGGATCAAGGGCGACTGCTGATTGTCGCACGCCTTCGTTTTGGTAGCCGCGTAGTGAGGGCCAACATGGTGGCGTGGCTAGGTTGGCATGCCGTTGGCATGGCAAGGTTTGGCGTGGACAAACTTAGGTTTTCAGCCAAAGGTTACCATGTGTCATTTGGTAACCTTGGATGGCTAGGATTTGCTCCTGGGATTGAAGAGAAACCGTTGATTTTTGCACTCCTTCGTTTTGGTGGCCGCGTAGGAAAGGCCAACAGGGTGGCGAGGCTAGGGTATGGTTAGGCTTGGCATGTGGGCCCAAGGGTTCGCCTTGGGCGTGGCTATCTTTGGCTAGGTGCGATTTAGGATTGGCATGTGGGGCAAAGGGTTTTCCATGGGTGTATGGCGTGGCTAGGGCTAAGGCAAGGGCGTTTGGCTTGGCATGATGTGACTAGCATGGCTAGGTCCAAGGAAAAGTGCGTTAGGCATGGCACGGCTAGCTTGGGTAGGTTTGGTTTAGCTTGGCATGTGGGGCCAAGGGTTTTCCATGGGCGTATGGCGTGGCTAGCTTTGGCTAGGTGCGGTTTTGGCTTGGCATGTGGGTCCACGGGTTTGCCATATGCGCATGGCGTGACTATCTTGGGCTAGGTGCGTGACCAAGCTAGGGTTTTGGGGCAAAGGTCGTTTGGTAACCTTAGACGGCCAGGATTTGCTCCTGGGATTGAAGGGAAACCGTTGATTGTTGCATGTATTCGTTTTGATAGTCGCGTAGTGAAGGCCAGTATGGTGGCGCGGCATGGGGCCATGGAGAGGTGCGTTTGGCACGGCGCAATATGTGTGGCTGGCATGATTTGCCATTGGCACGGAGGTGCGGCTAGCATGGTTGGCATGCTTTGGCGCGGTCGGTGTGGCTGGCATGATTTGCCATTGGCACGAGGTGCGGCTAGCATGGTTGGCATGATTTGGCGCGGTCGGTGTGGATGGCATGATTTGCCATTGGCACAGAGGTGCGGCTAGCATGGTTGGCATGCTTTGGCGCGGTGTGTGTGGCTGGCATTATTTGCCATTGGCACAAAGGTGCGGATAGCATGGTTGTCATGTTTTGGCGCGGTCGGTGTGGCTGGCATGATTTTCTATTGGCACAGAGGTGCGGATAGCATGGTTGGCATGCTTTGGCGCGGTCGGTGTGGCTGGCATGATTTGCAATTGGCAGCGAGGTGCGGATAGCATGGTTGGCATGCTTTGGCGCCGATCGGTGTGGTCGGCATGATTTGTCATTGGCACAGAGGTGCGGCTAGCATGGTTTGCATGCTTTGGCGCGGTCGGTGTGGCTGGCATGATTTTCCATTGGCACACATGGGAATTAGGGTTTGGCTTGTCGTAACCCTAATTTGAAAACGATACCCCGGTAATTATCTAAGGACACATTAAAGGTTTCAGTAAATGTGCCCAGTAAATGCTTGTTACTTTTAATATTGTGACATCACTGTCTGCTAGGGTTTAGTGTTTTACGATTTTAACCCTAAGCTAAAATCCACCATCAACAACAGTATAAATAGTTACTAACTATACTGATTGAATAAGCAAGAAGAACCAGAAAGAACATTTTATGAGGGAAAATTAAGTATTTTCTTTCATGCCTAGAAAAGAGACATTGTCATTAATGCATGAAAGTACCAAATCAATTGAGATCACTATCATTATTACGTATATACCAACTTATATTAACATGTACGGTGTAAAAGTTTAATATTGTTACCAGTAACGTTTTGAAGAGCCAGAATTGAGCTAAATGGGAAAGCTTCAAGAGGCTTGTGAAGGATTATTTGGACGCTTTCTAATCAAGGAGTAAATGTACATATTCGGCTGGAGGATTAACTGGTAGCTAAATAACAATTTATCGCCCAGACAAGCTGTGCTCTCTCGGATAACTATGTTAGTTGGTTACATACTGCCTGAAAGCTTCCCTAAGATGTCAATATTATCACCAACGATATATGGGACACAAATTACTAGTTAATTCTGTCTATTTATTTCACTCACAAATCAGAGCAGAATTTCTTAACTTTAGCCCTAATTGGGTTAACAAAGTGCTGAAATAGGTGGATCCCCATATGAGATCACCTTCTTACTTAAAGCCCTTGTATCGGTTCCCAAGTTCAATGTTTATACGCTCCTAAAATCATTATAGCGTATCGTATGACATAAATTATGCCTTGTTTGCTGAAAATAGAATTACTCGAAGTACTATTAGTTTCTACAAGTGAACTCAATAGACAGCATCATACACAGTATAAATATATACTAACAATGTTATATTGATGGAATACCAAGAACAGTAATATCCAACGAGGATGAATCGAGAATTTCTTTGCATGCCTAAAAGGAGACCTTGTCATGCTTTCCATGCGTCTCTCTAGCCTTTTTCATCATGAGATAGAGAGACAACTCAATAGCTACTACATAAAACAGCTCATCACTACTTAAATTAGCATTAACCTTAGTTTAAACATAAATACAGAAATAGACCTTGCACCAGACCTTAATCTAGATTATTACCAGCCCAGCTTTGTGGGTATAAAATATCGCACGCTCGTTTAGTAGGCGAAGTAACTCCTCAAACAGTAAGCGAACACGACCGCACATAGCATATTTGAGATGACATCACCAGATCACGAGAAAGGTGTGAAGATCTATGCGGCAGTAAATATATCGTGCGACAATGATAAACTCATGTGCGACCTTGACGCACGTCAGATCCGAAATTAGGGGATTTATTAGCTGTCCTCCACTATGTAAACTCCTATATAAGAAGCAGAGCGCCTTTGTAAATGGGGGTGAGATCCTAGACAAGAATTTTAGGAGAGAGAAAGATTATTTGCTATCCAAGTTAGGGTTTTCTCTCCTCATATTTGTACTTTTTCTAAGATTTAATAAAAGTTCTTGAGATTCTTATGATGATTTCTTAGATAAATTCATAGATTATCATTAGGGTGTGGTTGTTGGATTTCCTACAACTACATTTTGGCACTAGAAAACAGCTCGGAATGATATACCCTATTGGTGAATTTCTTGAAAAGCAAGCTTAAAGTTATAGTTTATCATCGCTGCAATAATCTCATACTTTCTGTAGCTTCTCTAACGATCATTGGTTTCTTTCTTGATATCTTCATGGTCTAATGGTTTTTTGAACATGATTTTTCCCAGCAAACTAAAAGTAAATTCTTCAGCTTCTCTAGAGGATTCTTGGGCAGTAGCAATGATTCTTCTTATTGTTCTTGGAACAGTAGTACCAATAGTAGTTGCTTGAAGACTTGTTTAGGTTTTCCATTGGGTTGTTGGTTTCAGGATTCATGGTTTCACAAGGAGGTATATGAGTGTTTATGGGTAAAAATCGTTTTCGCCGATTTTGGTAAATTTGGTAGGTGAGTGAGAAACTGGTTTAAACCCTAAACAAATGTGCTGCACGTGAGAACTTTCTACATTCGAGATCAATCAAGCATAAGTCCCTAAACCAAGAAATGGTCGTTCCATACTTGCTTCGGTCACAAAGTGGAGGAGAAGGGTTGATTTGGGGAGGAAGCAAAGAAAGGTGTTGAGACCAGAATAGTGCAGGAGAGTAGTGTCTCGACTTGTATCGAGAAAGTGAAAGCTTCGGAAGCTTGCAAGAGATGAAAGCTTTTTTGGAGAGCTTGCAAAGTTGCCTTTTCCGAGAGTGTTGTGTTTTTCCCCGACCGAGACTTGTTGTGCGGTGGAAATAGGTAAGACCTATTTATACAAGTCGAGATTGAAACGTACTGGACTCATGAAGGAAGAGAGTAAAGGGTGAAATAATGGGAGGAGGTGGTAACCGCATGGTGTTTATTGGTGAAAACGTTTTCACCATTATTTCCTCATTTATTTGACCACTTTATTCCTATTCACGGTTTCTTAATATGAGCGTGGTGTACGCTGCATGCTTTGACCGCCAAACCAAGACCCTGGAAAGCATCCCCCAGTTTGTGTTGATGTCTCGAGTGTTGGTTGCACCTTGAGTGCAAGTGGCGCTGCTAGTGGCGCGTGTGGCATGTGCCAATGGCATGTGCGAAATGCCTTTGTCGCGGGTTGCACCTTGAGTGCAAGTGGCAATGCCAGAGCTGCTAGTGGCGTGTGTGGCATGTTCAAATGGCATGTGCAGAATGCCTTGGTGGTAGGCTGCACGTTGAGTGTAAGTGGCAATGCCAGAGCTGCTAGTGGCGTGTGTGGCATGTGCCAATGACATGTGCGGAATGCCTTGGTGGTAGGTTGCACGGTTTGCAAGTTAGACTACTAGCGAGGGTTTTGGCATGTGCCAATGGCACGTACGGCCAAGTTGTCCTAGGTTGCACGGCTTGCAAGTTAGGCTACCAGCGTGAGTGTTTGGCATGTGTCAATGTCACACACGGCCATTAGGGACACGGCTAGGTAACGAAAGCTACCAGCGAGCGTGTTGGCATGTGCCAATGGCACGCTCGGCCATTAGGGCCATGGCCTGGTAAGAATAGCTACCACCGATGCGCGTTGGCACATGCCAATGGCATGCGTGGCCATTAACGTCACGGCCTGGTAAGAAAACCTACCAGCGATGCGTGTTGGCATGTGCCAATGGCATCCTCGGCAATTAGGGCCACGACTTGGTAAGAAAAGCTACCAGCCATGCGTGTTGGCATGTGCCAATGGCATGCTCGGCCATTTGGGCCACTACTTGATAAGAAAAGCTACCAGCGATGCGTGTTGGCATGTGACAATGGCATTCTCGGCCATTAGGGCCACGGCTTGGTAAAAAAGCTACCAGCGATGCGTGTTGGCATGTGCCAATGGCATGCTCGGCCATTACCACGGCTTGGTAAGAAAAGCTACCAATGATACGTGTTGGCATGTGCCAATGGCATGCTCGGCCATTAGGGCCACGGCTTGGTAAGAAAATCTACCGGCGATGCGTGTTGGCATGTGCCAATGGCATGCTCGGCCAATTTGGCCTAGGTTGCACGGTTTGCAAGCCTGGCGCGGACGCTACTTTGGCATGGCGCGGCTAGGGCCAAGGTAAAGGTGTTTGGCTTGGCGTGGTGTGACCAACCGAGCCGGGTCCAAGCGCAGTGCGTTTGGCATGGCGCGACTAGCTTGGGCTAGGGTGTGGCTGGCATGATTTGCCATTGGCACGGAGAGGTGCGCCTAGCATGGTTGGCATGCTTTGGCGTATTTGGTGTGGTGACATGATTTTCCATTGACACGGGGTGCGGCTAGCATGGTTAGCATGCTTTGGCGCGTTTGGTGTGGTGGCATGATTTTCCATTGGCATAGAGGTGCGGCTAGGGCCAAGGTAAGGGTGTTTGATTGGCGTGGTGTGACCGCCGTAGTAGGGGCCAAGGCAGATGCGTTTGGCATGGCGCGGCTAGCTTGGGCTAGGTGTGGTTGGCATGATTTGCCATTGGCACGGCAGGTGCGGCTAGCATGGTTAGCATGCTTTGGCGCATTTGGTGTAGCTGGCATGATTTTCCATTGGCACAGATGTGCGGCTAGGGCCAAGGTAAGGGTGTTTGGCTTGGCGTGGTGTGGCTAGCGTAGCTAGGGCCAAGGCAGGGTGCGTTTGGCATGGCGCGGCTAGCTTGGGCTAGGTGTGGCTAGCATGTTTTCCATTGGCAAAGAGGTGCGGCTAACATGGTTGGCATGCTTTGGCGCATTTGGTGTGGCTGGAATGATTTGCCATTGGCACAGAGGTGCGGCTAGCATGGTTCGCATGCTTTGGCGCGTTTGGTGTGGCTGGCATGATTTGCCATTGGCACAAAGGGGAATTAGGGTTTTGCTCGTTGTAACCCTAATTTGAAATAATACCCCCTATTAATTCTGATTACATGCATTAAATGTTCTAATAAATGTGTCACGGGTGACATTAGGTTATTCAGGGTTTTACGATTTTACCCTTTATCTGAAAACCACCATCGATATTAAGTCCCCTGCTTAGCTCGGAACAGGGGCTTTGTTGCGAGGTAAGTATAAAATGGTGACAGACTATCAGCAGTAAATCGTAAAGAGAATTGAGGAGGCTTGTCTGACCTTTTTATAGATAGGATTTGTAATCTTTGCCTACGCGATTTTTTGCACAAACTCGGGAGGTCGGCACGATTGGGAATTCAACATCATTGAGAGACAGAAGTCGGCGGCATTGAGAAGTTGAAGCGAGTTGGGAAACTGAGCGTGCTAGATGGTGGGACCGGCGCAAGGAAGGGAAGCTGAGCGTGCTAGCTGGCGCGACTTGGACGGTCATTGGGAAGTTGGCGTAATTGGTGGGACCGATGCAACTTGGGCGACATTGGGAAGTTAGGCGCAATTGCGGGACCGGTGTGGCTTGGCTGCATCTTGGGGAGTTGGCGCAACGGGTGGGACCGGTGTAACCCAGGCGACGTTGGGAAGTTGGGCGCCCTTGTGGGGCCGTTCCTTATCACGCACGATTTTTGTAAAGGAAATCCTTCCCTATTTCAGAATCTTCATGACCATATATATAAAATCCCTTTTTCTCATCTTGCAATTTGTTCTTCATCTTTTCATACTAGCGGCAGAGTCACAAAAAAAAACCGTCTTCCAGGTATGTCTTCCAGTACTTCTCTTATTTCCCTTTTCATGTAGGTGCAAACCCTAAGAGTATGCGTTTTTCTTTTATAATCCTTGCAATGATGTTGCGCATATGATTTCTTGGTGTGCTTCTTTGTAGAAAATATTGTATATATGCACCCAAGGGAAATCTTTGCATATATGATTCGAACCCGTAGAAAATGCTCCATATATAATTTTGAACCCGAAGAAGGATACCATAGACGCATTCGAGCTCGTAGAAAATACTGCGTATATAGTTTTGAACCCGAAGAAGGATACTTTGCAGACTCACTTGAGCCCGTATAAAATATTGCGTATATAATTTTGAACCACTGAAGAAAATCTCTGCGTGTGCAGTTTTGAACCGTAGAGAATACGTATATGAATCAAGAAGAAGAATTATATAAGCTTCACATGACTTGAACCCATAGGAAATATTGCATATATGAATTTTGGACTGAAAGAAAATATTGCGTGCAGATTTTGAACCCGTAGAGTACCCCTTTATTTTTTTCCAGGTTTCCTTTTGTTGGGTGCAGTTATGTGTCAGGGAGATAATTTCATCTTTCTCCGTTTGTTTTGTGCATATATCTTGTTATCAATATCCTAGGGATGTTTAGAGTTCAAAGGAGATTTTGGTAAATGACAATTTTGTGTCGTCTATAAAATTAAAATGGCAGTCGTAGAATTTCATTTTGGTGTTTCAAAAAGAGAGAGGGGTGAGGAGTGAAGCTGGCGGCGTGGAAATTAAAAAATTATTTAGAAAATCTCTCCGAAAGATCTGATCATCAGAAATGGGCTGTTGTTGTAGTTATGAATGTAATTTTGGGTTTGTATGGGAAACACACCGATGGAACTCTAAGATCTAATGGCACTATGATTTCTCCTCTCATGATTTTAATTTTCTGGATATGAAAGATTCAAACGCGGTTGATGTATGTTTTCTATCTACAGATTTTATTTTTTTTAATTATTTTTTTTACGATACAATTTTGAGTGTTACTTAAACTCACTTGTGATGAATTTTACAGAAGAGGCACTTGATCCGAAAACGGCAGCCCGATCAATTAGTGGGAGATCTTGTTTTATTGATGAAACAAATATGTTTTGTGAACAACAACACCACAGATCCAGAATCAACAAGGTACGAAAATCCGAAAGGTACGAATCGTAGAATGGAGTACTGAGTTTCCAACCGAAATTGGTAGCATTGTTAGGTAGTTATTGGCAAAATAAAGATTAGATGTATCGGTAGTTTATTCGTTCAAGCATGATGATTTGTGTTTCATCAACCTGAAAAAGATTTTTGATTGACTGTAAAAGAACCATTGTTACAACTCAAATAACAATTGAATTATTCAGCCTGGAACCATTGTTACAACTCAAATAACAATTGAATTATTTAGGTGTTGACTGTAACAGTATAGGTTGTTTTAGTCTCAACTGCGTTTCATGTCATCTATGGTGTTGTATACATTGCTTCCTTAAGTTTGATTGGTTCCAGTGTGTATTTGTATGGACAGAGAATCATGCTGGGTCAAGTCGGTGGTTTTGCCGGCGAAGAAACTTTCTAATTAATCAACAAATTAATACAGATGTACGCCAAGTATTCGCATAATTTTGATTTTGTTCGTCTTTGGCTAAGCGGAAAGTTTCTTTTCCAACAACAGAAAAGGTATGGCTAGAGCCAAGAATCAAGCCTCGGACCACTTAAAAGTGTTCGGATAAAGCTGGTTCCTCCAGAAGTGCAGTTTTTCATTTACACTGCTGTGGAAAAAGAGGGTCTATATAAGAAGAGGGTCTATATAAGCTGATAGCTACAACTTCTATTACACATTGGAAAGTTGTCATTCATAGCTAGATATAAAAATGTATTTGGAAATATCAAAAAAAAAATGTTGTCATTTCTCCAATGCTGTTGTGTGTGGGAATTGGGAAATCCTGAAACTCACACACACAATAGCTTCAGACCTTAGTAAATTATGGAAGGGAACAGATAAACAAGCGGCTAGCATCCAAGAGGTGTTGTTCTTCAAATAGGAAATGGCCAAACAACTAACCAACTGGCTGCCCAAGTTCCAACCATCAACCACTGGCCAACCCCTGACAAACAACAACTGGAATTACCAGGCCATCAGTTCCGTATTACCACACCAACACTGGGGATCAGCTCTGTCCATCTTCCCCATCCAAACAAGCCAGGTCGAACCAACCCAATGGCAACTCTCTAAAATAGGTTATTTCCTCATCCATCCCGCTACCAATGCCCAACATGCCACATCAAGTCCAAATGAGCCCTTTCATATGACCAAATTCTTCACATACTTGAGCAGGGATCCTAGCATACACCAAATAGCATACAGAATAGCCACCAGCAGAAAAATGTAAATTTCTGTAGGCTGGTAATTTCCACCTGTGATGATGGCAAAGATAAACAGTAAGCTAAGCTTAAGAACACAATTAGACCTTTTCTCAACAAATGTTAGCAGCAAACTTATAAAACACTATTTACCAATATACTACAGTGAAGGCAAACATGCATTCTAGCATCACAGCAAAGGCAAACCAGTTCATTTTCACATTCTTTATAGGAAGTTGCCTACCGAAAAATTTAAGATAAGTACATACCAATCAGTTCCTAGTAATAACCAAGTTACTATTACCAATAAACCTTAAAATGAGACGAAGAGGAACAGCAATACACCACTTACGATTGAGAGGAGAATTCATTATGAGATATGTTGTTGAAGATCGTCAACATAAACGTTTTCTAGTGCAGCGCAAGGACGAGTGTAAACTGTATGTACTATCTTTTTTGTACACTAAAACGAAAAACAAACACTGAAATCATGAGATGACACAATAAAACCATTATATTAGTAAATCAAGTTACAAACATATTACCTGCTAGAATTCTCCAATGTCAGAATAATTTTTCTTCAGTTGGTGTGATGAGCCACTAGACAAGTTACAATTCCAAGCAAATCAAACCAAATGAAGTTACATACAAGCTTCCAGCTAATAAAAAACATCAACCCCCAAATAAAACCCTTGAAATTACACGAAACATCTCAACAAATTCTTCCTAGAAAAAAAAACCTTTGATATCTAGATGATTTGCTAAGATCGGAAATGAAAACAAGAGAGTGAACACTTTCAACAAAAGTTTTGAAAATGAAAACCTGTGACCCAATGGTTTTAAATTTTCTTACAAAATTTTTGAAAGTAGCAACATCAAAAAGATCCAAACTAACTTTAACTGAATCCAGGAAGGTAAGATTTTACCTGTGATCTAATGGTCGCTACATCAGTTTCCAGTGTTTCGTTTTACAGTGAAAACAAAAAACCCCCTTGAGACGCCTTAAGTTTGAGAGAAGATATAATCATGCTGAGACCTGAGTGTCTTGCTGTTGTTGATTATCGTCAACATCAGATGCCATGATCGATCGAGATCTGTGATGGTTTCTCTTTTTGAGGCGGCGTGAAATGGAGAAGAAAAGAGGGAAAGGCAATAAGAAACTAAAGAGATGCCCTAGAACACGGACGAGTCAACAAGTAGTAGGGTAAACAAAAGAACGAACTGATACGTTAATTACACTTCTGTTACACCGCTAAGAGATGTACAAAAGTGAAGCCTTTTCTCCTGCTATCTACCTACGGTCGCTTCTAGATTTTGAATCACCAAGCATATTTTGCGCAATGTGTTAGGAGACATTTTGTATCACAGGCGAATCACAAATCACATGACAAATTATATGGTTATGAAATTATGTGACATTGATAACTATTAGAAAATTTTAGATCACGAGGCAGGTATTGGTTAACGTAGCAAATTTTAAAACACAAAATGAGGGATTCCACGACACGATGCAGATTTGGGCGACACACTTGCGGAATTTGAGTGCATGTTTTAAGTTACTCAGCTTCATTAAGGTTTATATGCCAAGTGTTTGGACCACTTATACTGCCCCATCAATGCCAAGGTTTATATGTCAAGTGTTTGAGACCACCAAGTACTACTGCACAGTTATTGATGCTCCTGGACATCATGACTTTATCAAAAAAATGATTACTGGTACTTCTCAGGCTAATTGTGCCGTCCTCATTATCGATTCTACCTCTGGAGGTTTTGAGGCTGGTATCTCAAAGGATGGTCAGACTCGTGAGCACTCTTCTTGCTTTCACCCTTGGTGTCTATGATCTGTTGTTGTAACAAGATGGATGCCACCACCCCAAAGTACTCAAAGGCTAGGTACGATGAAATTGTCAAGGAGGTCTCATCTTACTTGAAGAAGGTTGGATTCGAGGGAGACAACATGATTGAAAGGTCCACCAACCTTGACTGGTACAAGGGACCAACTCTTCTCGAGGCTCTTGACAACACCTCTGAGCCAAAGAGACCCTCAGACAAGCCCCTTCGTCTTCCCCTTCAGTATTGGAGGTTATACCATGGATGTTAGAGTACTCCTTGATTGCTTAACGGATATGTACAACAAACTCCTGACTGAGCTCAGGAAAATACCGTCTTACCTGTCAAGTAACTCTCAGTTGAATGCTGGAGTTCGTCGAAAATTCATTGATATTCAAATTGGTTATGGTGAAATTTGTCGTCAGTTTGGTATTACATTTGTGGATACGCAATTTAAGCAACTTATCAAGTCTTTTGATGATGCTACCCGAGTAGGTGGTAAACGCAATAATTCAGCTTCGTTGTACAATGAGTTTGTCGAAATGTTCAATGTGTATGATAGAGCAATGCTTCAAGCAAGGCACACCCTTGAAGCTGCTGCAACTCAAGGCGGTAACCATGGTGCTAGGCCAAGGCGTCAAAATTCCTAACTGAAGGTATCTTCATTGTTGCAGTGATGAACTGATGAACCTGATAATTACAAAAACAGTTTTTTTTAGATATTTCTGTATGTGGGACCATTTTTTGATTATGTTGCTGATTCTCGTTTGATGAGACAGTCTAGAATCTTATCAAAACATTCGTGATACCATAAATATCAATGTCTAGTATTTTACAAAAAAAAATGGACCGAAAATTTAACTTGTTCTAAAATTACACCACACCGTAAGGTAAATCAAGAAAATAACTCAGCTGTCCATTTATTCACAAAGGTGTTATAAGCCCAATAGGATATACAACAGTAAATCAAACTTGTCTTCCATCATCAAAATGAAAATCATGATAAATTATTAGTCCTAAATTAGATTTACCTAAAAAAAAAAATGTCATTGTTGAATTAAACTTAAATAAGTTTAGGTATGTACGTACCTGAGGCATTTCTATGGGGGAAGAGGAGGAAGAAATACTTGAGTTATGTGAATCGGAGATCCAGATGATCCTTGCACTGCAGATGAGACAAGAGAAACGAATTAATAAGAGCCCATATATATATAAATTTAAAATGAAATCAAGAGGAGTAAGTTAGATCTTACGTTTGAGAGGAGATATTATCATGCTGTGATCTTCTTGTTGCTGTTGTTTGATAATCATCGACATCAAAATCCATGATAGACGGTGGTGGTGGCGGCGGTGGATCTGTGATGACAGAAACAAACAGGAAAAGAGGGAAAGGGAGAGTGGAATAAAAAGAAAACTAAGAATGAGTGAGGATGCCCTACCTCGGATGTCATGTACCTACATCTGTGGGCTAGGACAGATCATAGGCTTAACCAGTGAATCGTTAGCAAGAACCGTTTTTTTTTTTTTTTTTTTTGGGAACTACTGAAAAATGATGGGGACTACTTTGTGATAGTAATGTCTACCCTATACTTATAAGGGGTGTCATAAGGTCTGGAAATCACTAACCTACCCTTCACCTATATATATATAATCACCTCATCCCATCACCACCACCTATATATATATAACCACCTCCTCCCATCACCACCGCCGCTCACCACCACCAACCACAGCCTACCACCACCGACCACCTCAAATTACCACCACCGCCACCTCTATATATAGCTTAATTTAAATCATTAACAAAATAAAATCAAAATCAAAATTATAACAAACCCGTTACTTTTCATTTTTTTTTTCCGTTGAAAAAATGAGAAGTAATCATCAAAATGAGTTGAAAATGGAAGTTACATAGAGAAGTTCGGCTAGGAATTATGTGAAAAATTTTGTCGAACTAGCCGAACTCAACTTTAATGGAGGTTTTTGTTTTCAAAGAAAAATTAGGTTACGTCGAAAAAAAAAAGTCCAAGCCGAACATGTAGTTCGGTTACGTCGCAAAAAGTTCCGCCACATCGAAAAAAGTTCGGTTACATTGCAATTTTTTTCTCCTAACCGAACTTTTCTCAAAAAAACCCGCATATTCAGTTCGGTTTTCGTCGCAAATATTTTTCCTAGACGAACTCCTAGTTTGGTTACATCGCAATTTTCTTCTCCTAACCGAACTTTTCTCCGAAAGAAAACTCCATTAAAAGTCGAGTTCGGCCACTGTGTTTTCCGAAATATTAGCCAAACTACACTTGCGGAGTTGGTTTGGCTACTGTTCTTGATTTCGCAGGAACTTTTTTTAACTAAACCGAAATTAATTTGCAAATTGTTAATTTTTAGGAATGTTTTGGCCAATTTAAGCACCATTAACTAAATTTGAAGTATCCATGAGTACCCAAAATATCATACTCTTGTTGTGGCTCTTAAAGAAAAAGATCTTAACTTTTTTCTTCCAAAACTCTCATCTTCATTATCATCTTCATCTTCTTCTTCTAAACATTAATTAACTCACTAATTATTACACTAATTTAATTACAAAGGGCAAGTTTGGTATTAAAAAAAAACTTAGATAAGGGGTGACTCATTATTACTTCTAATATCCATCCCGAAAAATGGAGAGTAGTCCCCCACATTTTGAGTAGTCCCAAAGGGCTTGCTAGCAAAAAGGGCTTGCTAGGTTGTTTGGGTGTTGCATAAGAGTCGTGAGGTAATACAAAAGGGTTTGCTAGCAAAAAGAAAAAATAAACTAGAAAATGGCTTATGTTATCTGGTAGTTATCTGGTAGTACTCCAACATATTCAGAAAATATACTTTCTTCCAAAGTGTATTATAATGCTATTGAGACACCATTGCAATTAGCAACTTTCTAAAATGGACGATCCCCATACTGGTAAAATTCAGTATTTCATGGCATTGGCTGTATTATGCGTTGCTTCAATGACTGAAGATTAGAAGCTGCTAACATGCTTGAATCTCGCCTACTAGCCAATGCTGCTGCTTAACTGCATCAATTCAAATGTTTCAAGACTGGGTAGTAAAAATCTCTCCTTGGCAGGAGTTGAGAAACGAAACCTTTGGGAGTTCTGGGTGATTCAAGACTGGGTAGTAAAAATCACTAATAACCAAACCACCAATTTTAACTTCACAACAATAATTACCAAAAACTCCCAACGGTGTTAAGACACACAGAACCGGATCAGAACCGACTTGAATCAATTATAGCCGTGGAGTTATGTCTTTTTAATCCTATCCATCCGTCGAAAGTATAAAAATCCCTAAACCTAAAATCATAACAATTAGATTCATATCTTCTCTTCTCAGCTGCCGCCGCAATCTATCCATGAAAATGAAGATCAAGCTCAAACCACCATGGTTCTGTCTTGTTGATTGAATCATATAGCATAATGATTTATCCTCTCAAGAACTTAAAATGACTCGCTGATGTCGGTATATAAAACTTGAATTATGTACTTTGGCATCTGAATGTTTCTGGGAAATCGAATGCTAGTCTCCATTGCTGGAAGTGGAATCCTGCTGGAAGGGGGTCACATACTATTATAACAACAGGTTTGTTCCTTTTTTATCTCAGTTTTTTTCAATTGCTTCGTCTTGTGATTTTATTCGAACAAGTGATCTCCCTTTGCCTGCTAATCTATATGAATTCCGATTTTGTTTACCGTGGAGTGTTGATTAACTGATAATTAAGGCATTTAACATCCCATTGAACTGTTCTGGTTTGGTTTATATTCTATTTGTACAGATCCGTGTTAAACCGAGGAAGACAAACTATCCGTAATGCGCCAGCAAGAAAGAAGTCTTGAAAATTGCACCGCGATGAGAGACGGAAAGAGATGAAGTCAGAGGTCCTTGCTTTGTCAACTGTTGTGCCATATTGCCCCTTGCTTTGTTTCACTTACCCTTCAGATTTGTGATACACAAGTGTAGGGCAGTATTTTCAATGCATCTTCAAAGGATCTAATTAATATGCTTTTGTTGATTCAGGAAACATTCGGATTTCGTCTAATGAAACAAATACTTGGCGACTCCTTATGGACCATTTTCAGACTGAAATTTTACAATCTGAGCAAAATTGGTTCTGCTTATATGTTCTTTATAATGAGATGTAAGTATCTGTGATGAATATTGCAAAGTAGGTTCATGTAATCCTTTGACTATCTGTATCTTATTTCTAAACTGGATAAAGCACAGTTTATTCAAGGAATGTCAATTAGAAAGTCTTATCCAGCTTATCATGTACATGTATTTGGTGCATGAAATCGGAAGACTTAGAAGGTTCATATCTGCTATAAATATCCATCCTTTGTCATGGAGAGGTGCACTTCCTTATTTGCCGGTAGATCATCATTTTCACTCTTCCAGAGACAGTCCTAATGGATAAAGAATGCCCTAGAGACACAATCTTGGAAAGATACCTTCGAGGATCCTACATCTAGAAACAATCTAATTGAGGTACTTCTATCAGCTAAATTAACTGGTGAAGGACTTGCTTGTTGTTCGGTTACTTTTTAAACCAGATACGACTTCTATGAACATTACGTTTTGGTTCGTTATAGCGGACTCCTACTAATATTACTAATATGTTTGCTCTTAGTTCTCGTGACACTTTGTTTTCCTTAACGTTTTGTCTAATGTACTATATCTATCTTCATATCTAGCCTGTACTTATGTTTTTTTTTTTTGCTTTCTATCAACATAGTCACTGCCTGAAGGTATATTGCTCCAGGTGCATATTGCTGGTGTTTGTGATTTTCCTTTAGCGAGCGGTAAAAGCTTAGCTCATCCTTTGGCTTTACCATCTGTTGATACCAACAATGTGAAGGTACCCACTATTTTTATCTTTAGTTTTTAACCTTTGCTTGTAAATTTGTAATAAATAATCCTTCATAACTGTTCTAGTCTTTAGAAAGGCAACGGATGACCTTCATATCTTTTTGGTGGTATTAATACTGGATTATGTTGAAAAGAAGATTGTCTGGGATTGGATACCTATTTGGCTATACCTCACGTCATCATGATTCCTTGCAAATGGTTCTCATAATTTGGTAGAAATATACTGCGATTTGTGAAAAAACAAGTTTTCCTGGAATAGAAGGCTGATATCACTTCTTTACGGATCTTAATTCTTAACCTTTTTGTGATTGCAGAACCGGTTTTCTAGCACCCCTTTAACAACATAGCTCTAGAGCATAACATGAAAATCGATGTACAGTGTTTTACACTCTACATGGTCTTCTGCTTCTCCGTTAGCAGGTTACGGACTAATTCTTCGCAACTGTACAGGAACAACTCTCAAGGCTTGCTCTGGATGCTTCACAACCACCAGTCCAGAAGAAGCCGAAGCTTAGCGTTAAGAAAGGCGTCTGAGTGGGCAACAGAAATGTCTTCACAAATTTTTTGGATTGAAGGCGACTGCAAAATACTCATTTAAAATCATTTAAAAGCTCAAGGAACCCCAACACAATCAAATGTCAGAATGAAGAAATACCAATACAGACGAAACATATCTTGTCTCCAGCTCCAGATTCAACTTTTTTGGGTTTTCTGTTCATCTCTAGGAACTAGGAAGGGTAATAGAGTGGCTGACAAACTAGCAAAGCAAGCACGGAAGTCCGGCCGGAAATAAGACTGGAACTCCAACACTTCAATACCTAATTTTATCTTGAAGTTGTTTTCAGATAGACTTAATATGGATCAGGGATGTTGATCTTTCTCCTGTTTATCTAGAATCTATTCCAGCTCATGTAGGGGGATATACCTACATCATCTCCTGTTGCTATGTGAGCAAGATTTGATGGTTCTGAATCTTGACATCTTTTTTTTTTGATGGTTCAGAATCTTAACATCTTTTTTTTTTTTTTTGATGGAAATGCATTTCATTTTCACGATGAGCCATAAATATAATTCTGATTCTTGACCATCATTTGAAGACTGTTTCCGATCAACAGCCGATAGGCAAACATACCGGCCGGTCAGAGACATAAAAAACTTTGATTAATAATAGAAGACTTCACCATGAAGCAAATTTAAGGGGCTGAGTCAGCTAACTCTTTGAAGGTCTGTTGATCAAAGTCAACAGAACACAACTCATAATATGAGCAGAAGTTTCTCACGTATATGCCTACCTACCACATTCGCAAAAGAACCAATTTCTCAATAATTCCACAACATCTTAGATATCAAAAACACACTATTTCTTCACAAACCCAAACTTAGATATGAAAAACACACTTATTCAATATGGTTTAGTGGTAGTCATCATCAATTTCTCCTTATGGGTAGACATGGTGAAAATGTAGATTCCCTAAATGGGTATGATGCAGGTTGGCAGGTAGACTTTAGAGCACCTTCGTAGGAGTTTCCTAGTTCCACTACTTCCACATTTTACTTCTTGCGGTCCAAAAGTTCTTCCAAAATTTTTCATCAGAAACATGAAGTCTCTACAGGTGATGATTCTCTCAACGATGTCCTTCTTACTTCTTCTACTTCCGTTACTAGTTGTTGAATACTCATCTTTGAATCAAACTACTTCTTCCATCAGCAACATGACAAAAGGTAATTCATCTCTATCTTTGAATGATACTTCTTCTGCCAGCAATGGAACAAGTGGTTCATCTATTTCTCCTTCTCTGAATGATTCTTCTTTCATCACCAACATCACAAGAGGTTCATCTATTTCTACTTTTTGGAATTATTCTTCTAGTCGTTTGCTTTCTCCCTCTGGGAACATTGCTTTTGGTTTCTACTTAGCCCAATCATGTCCAGATTCTTCATCAGATTGTCCTTATCAATATGGTCTTGGTATCTACTTTGTCAAATCTCCATCTACAACCTTGGTTTGGACAACGAATCGTTACTATTATAAACCATCTTCAGTTCTTTTAACCTGCGAAGGAAAATTGGTGCTTCGATCGCTGCCAGATAACAAAGAGGAACCCTTGATACCCACCATACAAGAACCAATTTCATATGCAAGGATGCTAGATAATGGAAATTTTGTGTTATATGGTAATTTATCTCAAATCCTGTGGCAAAGTTTTGGTTACCCTACTGATACCATTCTCGGTGGTCAAAGTTTAAGACCTGGAGTTGATCTTATCTCTGGTGGAAGCAGATTATCAATTCAGGAGATCAATGGTGCAGTGACAATATATTCAAAAACTTCAGAGAGTATAATATCAGATGCACTTGAGGATTCACTGAGGAGACCAGTAATCCTAATTTTAAACACTGCTGGTCAGCTTTATCTTGTTGGTTCTGATGGTGTAGTCCTTAAATATCTTTACCGGAACAAAAATCAACAACAAGAAGAAGAAAGTACTGTGAAGGAGGGTGTTCATATGTATAGAGCAAGACTGGATTCAACGGGGCATTTCAGTCTGTACAACGAAAGAATTGACGGAAATGCAAGTGATAATGAAGAATTTTCTGTTCTAGTAGAATCATGGCCAGTTTATCATGAGTTTCCTTGAGAAATGCCTATTCGCAGTACTGGCACTTGGAGGTTTTGTTGCGCTGATAGTCTGTTTTGCTTGTTGCTCGTTTTGTTGCACTTTGCTTTTTCTTGTGTTTGCCGCGCTTTGCTTGGTGCTGGCTTTTATGCCCGTATGAGTATCTTGAGATATGCAATCGCAGTATCCTTCAGAACACATATGTATTAAGATTTAGATCGTACAATATCAATCTATGTTTTTCCATAGAGAGGTCTTTGCACTCTATCATGATATTTGCAACTATTTACTGTTAAACGTTTGTATCGTGTTCAGTAGATGCACGATCTATTAGTTATTGCACTCGTATATGGTTGTTGTTCTTGCCCGTTGCTAGTATGCTTTTCGTGTGTAACATTGCTTGATGATCAATAAACAAACCAAATGACTAATGCCCATGGTTAATGATTGGGCACGTGGGGATGGAATCAATCTTTCCAAGGCTAATGCCCATGGTATTCCCGAGCAAAAATTCTAGAAACTGTAAAGTATAGGTAACATCCTCCGCAACATTGTACATCAAATGAGCTCTTACTATTTGAAAGTAAATAGTTTCATGACGGTCTTAAGGTTGATGCACGTAACAAAATGTCAGCATTAAGCTACCACATTCATTTCCAATTTTTTGCTCACTTTTATTATTTTTTCATATATTTTTCCCACTCTAAATTAAAAAATAAATAAATTAAAATAAGCCATAAAAACCTTAAAAGAAAAACCAAGAACACAAAAGGAAGTCACAAGTCGTTGTCATATTTTTCATATCTTGGTAAAATTTTTGTTGCATGATCTTGCTGATCGTCACAACTAGAAAGTCGAAAGTACTCACAAGTCGTTGTCATGGCGCTCCTGCTGCCTCTTTGGAGGAGCCATCTCTTCAGAAGAGTCATTTAAGTGTAGCCTCAAACTTATAACCTTCTTTAACAGATCTTTAATTGAAATATCTCCTACATGAGAGAAAGTCACCAGGAGGTTTTGCACCACTGCAAGTCTGATTAAGATGATATATTCTCTGCTCCAACTTTGCACTTGATGTGGTTTCTGGTAATGCACACTAACTTGGCGCAAAGTAAGGATGCTGCAGAGCCTCCAGAGCTGTTGGTCTATTAAAGTTGAGCATAGCTAAAATCAAAGGACGTTTATCATTTTTGTGCTTTCTAAGTTCACAATTTTCATTTTTTCACTGAAAAATCGAAGACGTACATCAACAAGACAAAGATAATGCAGTGCACAAGATACTTTACCTCTTCAAGTTTTCTTATGTTCCCATTGGGTTCCACTTATTGGTCCTTCGTTCCGTAGTTAAGTGAAATAGGCTAACTCTACTATCCTCTTCTGGTTATATAAGATTAACCTTCCATCAACCTGCAAACAAACAATTCTTTTTTTTATTATAGAGTACAGACAGTGAATACGATAATGGTATAACTTACTTCATTGAACAGAAAGAAACAACACATTCTTTTACATTTCAATTGATCTGACTCACTTTCTGTCATATGACCTACTACTCTATTTTAAGTCATTGAACCAAATACAACTACTAACAAGTTGTACAGCAGTGTCCAAACAACTCTCAACATGATTCTGCTCTTAGCTCTCAATCACACACAAGCAATATCGAATGAATATGCTTGTCTGAGAGAACACAATTCATGTATCATCAATTAGAGTGTTCTTTTTCCCGCATAAAGTTCCATAGTTATGATTAAGCACTTAGAGTTCTTTAATCTGTCAAACATAATTAGAGAAAGAAATTATGAACATGAACAAACTTGCAGTCTCTCAAGTATCAGCACTTCCAAATGACAAGATCGGATTAATGATAGGACACCACACACTACAAACAACAAACTAATAAACTTTCAGTCTCTCAACAAACTAATGGTTCAAGTCATAAATATAGCTGCTACAAACTTAATGGGGACTGCAATGCCAGACAACAACCGGGGGACTCGTCAATCAACAACTCTAAAAATGAAAAAATGAAGTTTGGAAACAGATATTCTTACCAGATCCCTTGTGAAGTACAAGTACTCCACATGATTTATAATCCAGATCCTGCCCTCGGATTTCTACTTTCACGCCCTTCAACCCCAAAAGTCTCGTTCGATCTAATTTCACTTGGATTCTGTTCTCCTAGAGCTAGATCCAGCCTAAAAGATGAGAACTCTCGAGTCTCTCACTAGGCAATATATACCATCTTGGCTGGACACTTGATCAAAAGCAATCCCCCGACCTAAAGCAGAAAATACAAGAGAAACAGGAAGAGGTTACAATCCCAAGTAAATCAAACAAAAAATCTCAACAAATTCTTTCACATATCTACATCATTTCGCAAAAACCTATTTTTTTTTAATACTTTCAATAATACTAACAAAAGCTTTGGGAAAAACATTAGAATAATATTTTAAAATAACAGCATTCAAATCAAAGATCCTAACTTTAACGGAACCATGAATCAAGGTAACATTATACCTTTAATCCGCCGGCGAGAAAAGAAATAGAGGAACAACAATAAGCTAAACTACTTATATTTGAGAGAAGATATCATCATGCTTAGTGTCTTGCTCGCCTTGTCGATGATCATCAACACCATAAGCCATGATCGATCTGTGGTGGGTTTTGAGAGAGGCGGCAGGGGAGGGAGAGGGAGGGGAGTAGGAAGAAACTAAGAAGAATGAATGATGCCCTAACTAACACACACGACTAAATAATAAACACAAAGTTAATAATTACACTTTTTTTACATTGACTCACTCGGACAACTCGTGTGGAATTACTTGTAGATTTTGAATCGGAAACTGTTTTTAGTTCATGGTGCAAATTCTGAAGTACAATGAGAGATTTCATGTCACGATGCAAATTTGGTACATATTGAACTAATAGAAGGATTTGTCTGGCATAAACTAATAGTATCCCTCCCTGACAAAAGTGAATGGTAACAAGCCTCTAAATTTGGATGCACCAATATTTTCAAACCCAATAAAGTGGCTCTACAACAGAAGGAGTGGGTCAAAATTAGAGTTTTGAAATTTTTTGATGATGAGGCATGTTTGGTTCGTGAAGATATTTTGAAACCCGTTGAGAGATTTTTTGATCGGAATATTTCGACGCACTATAAGGTGTGAATGTCCATTCCCAGCTGGAGGATTAAGTGTTAGCTATGTTCTCTCCATTAGGTTGTGAACTTGAAGTTTCTCAACTTCACGGAGGTCATTTTACAAATTGCACTTCGATCTCTAACCAGTGCCCTTTTTTCTACTTGGTGTCTCTTGGTCACCTGCCATATATCCCAGACACATGAAAACAGCACTTTTGTTAGCATCAAAAAGATCTCAAACATTAAATATTTATCAACAAATGATTAGACCTTCTATCAACATATGTTAGCAGCACGAAACTATATATATCGATGCATAGGGAAACATGTATTATAGCATCTCGCATTACAAAGTTCACCAAATCTGTCTTCCAATTGTTCTTTGCATTCAAAGAAACATTAGACATTCATATAAATTTTATTCTTCTTAGCCTTCTTTATTTTTGCGATGAAGTCACAGTACAACGTCGGATATCAGACACTTTGGACAGCCATCATCAATTTTGGATTCTAAATCGCATCTGCTCCTTCATTGGACAAATATGTTACATCTGAATGACTTCATTGGACAAATATGTTACATCTGCTCCTTCATTGGACAAATATGTTACATCTGAATGACTTCTTTGGTCAGCACCAATAAAACCACACAATTTCCTTGCATTCTTTCACACATAACGAATTTGACAAATACAACATCCACACAATTTCAGCAGTGTCCGAGCTGGTGTGCAAGAAGTCTAGTCCCAGTAAGATTTCAACAGGTAATCTCATGGAGTTTGGTTGTATATTGGGGTTAAGCTTTCCATCTTCGAAAGCAAATCGTCATGAAATGTTTAGTGGTGTGGCAAAAAATCACAAGGGTTTAAATGTGGAAGAAATTGATGAAAATACTACTTAAATGTAGCTTGCGCTTTTGTTTTAGTTCGCAAGTAACAATGGTTGTTTAGTTTCTAAGGTCAGTCAAAAGGTCTTTGTTGCTTTTTGATTATCCTTGAACTTTTTTCTTTGGTTGGGGTTGTTTCCCCTGTTTTTGGTGTATTCTCTCGCTCACAGCTTGTGTGCTTCTTAATACAATTCCTTTTGATCGATCAAAAAAAAAAACATCCAGATGGCCACCATTGTCCAGGTTGACTTGTCTACTTCAATTCAATACTCTTTCCAGGAATTGCGTAGCCTAAAAATTTAAAAAGTACACATATCAATTGGTTCTTAAATATAATTAAGCTATTAATCAACAATAAGAATACCTTAAACATGGAAATTAAACTTACCTTTAGCATAAAACTATAAGACTCTTTGCACTGTCGTCGACCAAAGAAGAAATGGAATTAAACAGCTGACAAGAATCGGAGATCCATCACATGTTGTGGAAGATGAACTGATCCATTTGAATATTCCACCGATCCTTGCACTGCAGTCGAAACAAGAGAAGCCGATTAATAAGAACCTCTAAGAAACGATTTTTATTGATTTTGTAAATAAAATAGAAAGAAGAGGAGTAGAAGATCCAATACTACTTACTTTTGAGAGGATAAATCATTATGCTTTGTGATCTTATTGTTGTTGTTGTTGATGATCATCGACATCCCAAGCAAGCCATGATAGATGGATCTGTAGTGGTTTTTCTTTTTGAGGCGGCGGAAAACTAAGGAATAGAAGACGGACAGGGAGAGGGGAGAAAGAAAAGAATGATAGCGATGCCCAACTCAATACTTGTTGAATTTAAATAGTATGGAGAAAAGTTAATTACACTTCTGTTACATCAAATTATCAATTGCGTGACGAACTATATCGCGATTTGGATACCTAATCGTAGAATGTGTGCCACAGCAAAAATGATTTGTGGCACCCAAATTATGTGCACCAAATGCACCCAACATGAGGTGGCATCCACAAAACCTTGATTTCTCTCTTTCCCGTTAGCCGTGATCTACTGATCTCATTTTTATTAAAGAGAAAACCCATATTCATTGTTCTTCAGAGTTCACTGTATTTCAATAGCTTAACATCTCAAATAATAATAATAAATAAAATCTTCTTGCTTGAACAATATATTGCAAATTGAAGTTTTAATTAGATCGAACCCACTTTTTCTTACTCAGGACGCAAAAAATTCACCCATAACGTCTAAACCCACCCATTATCAAATCCCACAATTCTTCTATTTTGTTTAAGCTTGAGCCAGGATTCCAAGGAATAATCTTGATCATTTTTCTCTTACCTTTTTGAATTATTTGTTCTTGCTCACAAAACTTGATCCTGTTCTTGGGTTTGTTTCATGGAAAAAAAAAACTTTTGAAAATCGGATCATTGAGTGGATTGTGTGATGATTTTTCCCAGTTTTTTTATCACATCTTCCCGATGTATGGTTGTATAGCAGATTGAGAAGAGATTAAAGAAAAAATGATGCAAGGAAAGAAACGTGTAAAAATGAAGTTGAATGCTCATGGGGATGCCACATCATGTTGGGAGCATTGGGTGCACGAAATTCAGGTGCCACAAATCAAGGTTGGTGCCACAGTGCATAGTTTAGTTAATAGACAAATTTTTCAAGTTTCTTAGGTGGAACCATTTGAATGCAAATTGGTATGCAAGTTTACTTGTATAAGTGTCATTCATCACTCTCCATCACGCATTTTCGTCGTCTCTCAAATCATGATCCTGGTAAGTTAGGTTCTAATGTTTTATTGCTAAAACTAATATACCCATAATACAATGATAGTCACGAGTTTAATCTTCCATTTTTGGTAATATATCCAGTTGTTTATGGGTAAAAATCGTTTCTGCCGATTTCGGTAATTTCGGTAGGTGAGTGAGAAACTGGTTCAAACCCTAAACAAATGTGCTTGCACGTGAGCACTTTATAGATTCGAGAGATCAATGACTGTACAAGTCCGGGCCTAAACCAAGAAATGGTCGTTCCGGACTTGCTTCGGTCACAAAGTGGAGGAGAAGGGTTGATTTGGGGAGGGAAGCAAAGAAAGGTGTTGAGACCAGAATAATTCTAGGAGAGTGGCGTCTCGACTTGTATCGAAAGTAGAAGCTTGGGAAGCTTGCAAGAGATGAAAGCTTTTGGGAGAGCTTGCAAAGTTGCCTTTCGAGAGTGTAGTATTTTTCTCCGACCGAGACTTGTTGAATCGGGGTGGAAATAGGTAAGACCTATTTATACAAGTCGAGATTGAAACGTACCCTGGCCTCATGAAGGAAGAGAGTAAAGGGTGAAATAATGGGAGGAGGTGGTAACCGCATGGTGTTAATGGATGAAAACGTTTTCACCATTATTTCCTCTTTTATTTGACCGCTTTATTCCTTTTCACGCTTTCTTAATGTGAGCGTAGTGTACGCTGCATGCTATGACCGCCAAACCAAAACCCTAGAAAGCATCCCCCCAGTTTGTGTTGATGTCTCGAGTGTTGGTTGCATTTTGAGTGCAAGTGGTGCTGCTAGGGGCGCATGTGGCATGTGCCATTGGCATGTGCGGCATGCCTTTGTTGCGAGTTGCACCTCGAGCGCAAGTGGCAATGCCAGAGCTGCTAGTGGCGTGTGTGGCATGTGCCAACGGCATGTGCGGAATGCCTTGGTGGTAGGTTGCACGGTTTGCAAGTTAGGCTACCAGCGTGTGTGTTTGGCATGTGCCAATGGCATGTGCGGAATGCCTTGGTGGTAGGTTGCACGGTTTGCAAGTTAGGCTACCAGCGTGTGTGTTTGGCATGTGCCAATGGCATGTGCGGAATGTCTTGGTGGTAGATAGCGGTTTGGAAATATGGCTTGCGGTACGTGTTGGCATGTGCCAATGGCACGTACGGCCATGTTGACCTAGTTGCAAGTCTTGCAAGCCTAGGGCGCTATATTTGGCGTGTGCCAAAGGCATAGCGGCTTGGAAATATGGCTTGCGGTACGTGTTGGCATGTGCCAATGGCACGTACGGCCATGTTGACCTAGTTGCAAGTCTTGCAAGCCTAGGGCGCTATATTTGGCGTGTGCCAATGGCGTAGCGGCTTGGCTTTGGCGTTGTTGCCATGGTGCGCAGTGTGCGGCTTGGTTTGGTATTGTTGCCATGGTGCGCAGTATGCGGCTTGGTTTGGCATTGTTGCCATGGTGCGCTTGATATGCGGCTTGGTTTGGCATTGTTGCCATGGTGCGATATATGCGGCTTGGTTTGGCATTGTTGCCATGGCGCGCATGATATGCGGCTTGGTTTGGCATTGTTGCCATGGTGCGCAGTGTGCGGCTTGGTTTTGGAATTAGGGTTACGTGTTGAAAACCTAATCGGTATTTTGAAAAAATACCCCTATTAATTATTTACACTGAGTTAAATGCTCTTAGTTAATGTGTTGCGGGTAACACTAGGTCATGGGGATTTCGATTTTACCCTTGTTTAAAAACCACCATCAACATTAAGTCCCCTGCTTAGCTCGGAACAGGGGCTTTGTTGCGAGGTAAGCATAAGATGGTGACAAACTATTTGTTGTATTACTACAACAGTTAGACAAACAGATGGATAGAATTGGTGATAAACACCTCCTAAATCAATAGATTCAGGCCAAATCTGAGTTCAGAGAACACAGCCATGAAGAACAAAGTTCTTATTTGATAAATGATAATAGACTGATTTCAAAACAGACCGACTCAGACCTTATAAGGACAAGTTACTCAGCTAATATCCTACGGACACTAACATTCCATGTGGGCTAATCTAAACCAATCATTACACTGAACTAAAGACAGACACTAATACTATATGGGCACTCCTAAATAACTAGGAATGGCACACATCCTGGTAGCCCCTACATTCTATACTACGACATTCCACTCCCCTTGAAAACATCCTTGTCCTCAAGGATGAGAATAAAAGAACCAAAGATGAGGAGAGCTGTCGCTTGATACATCTTCAGGAGCGTGATAGGACCAACACAAGGGTTTTCCCAGATAGCAAAAGGACTCGTAGTGTTGTAGTGTCTTTAACTCGCATAATGTCCAATGTGAAGCCCGTCAAAACTTTAACATGAAGCCTGGCATTCAACTGTCCAGTTCCCTTATATTCACAACTCTCGGCTTGGGAAGCACCAACACAAACACCTCTTGAAGAATCAGTCGTGGTTGCTGAGGCAGGAACATGAATCTCTATGTCTTCATCTGTACAGAGAACCCGATGATCATGCATTTTGATCCATGGTTCTGTCCAGCTAGCAATCTTGGTTGGGAAATAGCCAAGACCCTTTAGTTGACTCAGAAGGATTCCACCTCTATCTACATGTCCCTCATTACACAAGCCATTTGGAAGCAATCTGAACTTCCACCTCAAGTAATCCACCCATATCCACACATAGGAGAATTTGAATTACCTTGAGCAAGAGTGGAGTTTGTTGAATCCATCGGAGAAATGAAACGGTCCAACTCACACTAGCAGCATGTCTGGCATCTATATGATATAATTTGTATTTCCATCTCAAAAAGTCCATCCATAGCAGCATATAGGGAGCTTGTGATGCAGTCAAAACAGCACTCCTTGAAGCAGCATTACTAGCCGTGTATCCAGTGTAGTCAGGGAGAAGTACAAAAACAGAATTGGTTTTCCAGTCACATACCCACTCGCGTTTCTCATCAATATTAGAGAAAGTGTCTTGTAGTTGTACAAAATGTGCAGTAAGGATCCACACAGAAATACACGCCAGTACACGAGCAAGTTGAGCATTATCATTTTCTGTCAAGTCCCCCCTCGAGAAAACCCAGGTGCATTTCCACATTAAGATTGCCAAAACTAAGTCCAGTGTATCGTGTACTCGAACAACAAACTCCAACTGAACATATCCTTTTAACACCGTCTCTTCTACACCACAGTCTAGTCCAGTGCCAAAATGAACTGCCATACCCCAGACCACAGTTACTGCAGAATAATGCGTTGTAGATGCAATCTGCAACATCTTGGAAGTTGTCAACAAGCTTGCTTGTAATGTTTCCAGAGCACTTCTTGTAGCTGTTGCTAAAATGTAGCTCGGAACCGTTACAACATGTAACTGCCACTTAATGTGTTGCTCGAGATTAGCTGATCCTATAAGCTGCTCAACAACCTTGGAACAAGGATGCACCACATCCGTGATTTTCACCCCCGCAACAAGAGGCTTGTTCCAGCCAGAACAACATTCATTACTACCACAGAATGTAGAACTAGGTTCTCCTATCTTGCTGGCACGAAGAGCGGAAAACACAAACTTATAGGTAAGTCTCTTGCAAATAATCTGTGACTCAACATTATATTTCTTAGTAGCAACACAAATCTGCAAAGATGTTTGTAAACCACCTCCCAACTATAAGAGTAGAGGATCACAGAAAATGTATCTACTACTATGATGTAGTTGATCGAATAATTCCCTCATGATGCATTGCATGATGACCTGTCACTTGAAGTACCAACCAAGACCAGGGAGGTTTACCAGGATGCCACATTTTCTCACACAACTTGCAACCGTCCAGCGTTAACTCAAAGAGTAAAGCAATATTGTCTATATCCCATGAATTGTAACATACATTGAGTATCAATGAACAAGAACTACCAACACAGAATTCTGAATTATCTACAGAATGAGTAGTTCCCCGAAGAAGCTCAATTCGCTTGCCACGATCAAATAAAGAACAAGTGTAAACAAAACAAGCATAGAAACAAAAACCACCATCATTCCAGCTAGCATTTTTCAGACTCCACAATACAGGTGGAACCAATTTAAACTTCCACTTGAAATACTCCACTAACAGTCTCCCATGAAAAGTTTGATGTACCGAGAGCAAGATATGAGTGCTCAATCTGCTCACAAACTGCAAGAATTCATTATTCTTCAATAATTCACCATAAGGGACCTTGGTAGCATTAGGTAACCCATTTCGAAACTGCAATAGAATATCAACTATACAACCATTTGCCGGAACAATAATTCTACCACCAGAGAATACATAAGCAGGCAATGGATAGTTCCATGAGAAACCAATTCCTAGTTGAATTTGCAAACTGCCAGTAGATGTGAGCATCGTCAGAGAAGTACACTCTTGGAAACAATATAAATGACCCCGTGGATTGATGATTACAGTCACTTGGATGAGAGATTTATATGCAAACCTATAATCTTTACTAATCAATCCATAAAAATGAACATCATCAGCATTGAAACTCCACAAAACATTATAAGGAAGTTGACCCAAAAATTCATGTGTCATTGGAGTTTCAAATGTCCTAATCCACATGAGTATCAAAATTTCATTTCCTTCAGGCATTTTAACAAATAGCTGCCTCTTATCATAAACTTTACCATCATTAACACATAAGAAATGAACTGATTGCATAGATGAAAAATCTAATTTATACCCAAAGCTAAGAATTAATCGAAGAATCAATTTAGAAGCACATTTACCTCGATCGAATAACAAACGAGAATCATCAAATTTGATGTGAAAATAAGCCATACCTAGAATTTTGTTCTGGAGAAGACAATATTGCTTTACTCTTTGAGGGGCTACCAGGATTAATTCTTCGAACTTTGTTCTTCATGGAACTATCCATTGCCTGGAGAATGTAGGGGCTACCAGGATGTGTGCCATTCCTAGTTATTTTGTTCTGGAGAAGAAAAACCCGTTCAAACATTCGACAGTGTCCTGGTTTTCTGAAAAAATTTCTGACGCAATTCCTTTTGTTAAAATCATCTTCCTCGCCTTTCAAATCTTCTTCTTCAACAACCAAAAATGAAGGAATCAAATCGATAGTTGCATCTACATCAGAATCAACTACTTCATCAATAGCAAGAGAGCTTGACTTGGTTACTCCTGATTTTGTAGAAATTTCTTGACCACCAACAGTCGAAACCAATTCAAAGGCAAACCCCTTGATTCACACTCGATCCTCGGAGTTGCTCTTGAACTTTCCCCTGGTGATTTCCTACATCATCTATAATTTGACTAAGCTCAAGAAATTGTGCACTCAACTGATTACGAAGATCCATCACAAGTGAATCCAACGTAGATGAGAAAGATGTTGAGAACGCAGCGATTTCTGATCTGAGTAGATTGATTTCAGTTGTGGTTCGGGCAAGACCCTCTTGAATGTCTTTGAGACTCATTGGAAAAAATTTGAACGGCTCTGATACCAATTGTTGTATTACTACAACAGTTAGACAAACAGATGGATAGAATTGGTGATGAACACCTCCTAAATCAATAGATTCAAAGCCAAATCCGAGTTCGAGAGAACATATACCATGAAGAACAAAGTTCTTATTTGATAAATGATAATAGATCGATTTCAAAACAGACTAACTCGGACCTTATAAGGACAAGTTACTCAGCTAATATCCTACGGACACTAACATTCCATGTGGGCTAATCTAAACCAATCATTACACTGAACTAAAGACAGACACTAATACTATATGGGCACTCCTAAATAACTAGGAATGGCACACATCCTGGTAGCCCCTACATTCTATACTACGACACTATTAACAGCAAAACGTAAAGAAAATTGAAGTAGGCTCGTCTGACCTTTTATAAATAGGATTTGGAATCCTTGCCTCTCTTAGTTTTGCACAAATCGGAGGTCGGCACAATTGGTGGGGTAGGTGCACTTGGGCGACGTTGGGAAGTTGGCATGAGTTGGGAAGCTGAGTGTGCTAGTTGGTGGGACCGGCGCAAAGTGTAGAAGTCTTGCGTGCTTGCAGGCGTGACTTGGGCGGCCATTGGGAGGTCGGCGCAATTGGTGGGGCCGGTGCAACTTGGAAGCGGTGCTTGCAGGCGTGACTTGGGCGGCAATTGGGAGGTCGGCGCAATTGGTGGGGCCGGTGCAACTTGGAAGCCATGCTTGCAGGCGTAACTTATGTAAATAAGGAGGGAGTAGGCGTTTCTTCAGATAGCAAAGTTTCCTTATTTTGCTTTCCTTCACGTGCGGCTTCAATTAGGGCATTGTTCATGCTAAAATCTGAAAGCGTTATGTCCCTCATTGCTTCATTTCCCTTTTAAAATCCCGTATTTATACCCAATGTAATCGCATCATATTCCTTGTTTGAGAAAAGATTCTTCTTGTTGGATTTCTCTCTTTGTCATGTCACGAGATTCAAGTCATCTTCTAACCGTCAGTTCTCGGATGAGGGCGCGAGGTCTGATTCTTGCATGAGCATCCCAACAAATGTTATTCGGGTTAAGAAAATCGTACTGGTATGTTTTCTTCTTCTTTGGCGGACTGACACACACTTTAACGCTTGTTGTGTAAATGGGGAAATTTCCTTTTGTGCGCAGAGATATCTGTTGGAGCATGCGTCACTGTTATCGACGAGGATGACCTAGTTGTTCCTCTTCCTTCAAGTCCGACCTTGTTGACTGCTGCAGACTTGGAGAATGCTGATTTAGGGCTCTCTTGTCATGAATACCCTTCTGCAGGTTTATCGTTTGGGACTCGTATGAGGTGTCTCTCCTCCATTATCGGAATGTTGGTGGTTTCTTGGTGCGGAAAGAATTCGTAGCCCTTTATACGAGGATATGGAAAACGTACGGCCATATTGCTACCAGGAGCATGGTGAAGTGTTGTTCGTCCGCTTTGGTTTCCTTAGTGAACTGTCTTTTGCCAATGATTCTTTGAGATGGAGAATGTGTCCATTCATGCTTGTTGTGGAGTCGCCATTCAAAAGTGGAGAACATGGTGTCTACTGCGAATCTTTAGAATTTAACGTTACTGGTTGCGGCACCGCCTCAATATTGTGAAGGTCGACAGTGGCTGGTATTCTTGCCGGTGTGATTCCCGCCACGAAAGCCATCTTTGGAAGAAGAGGAAGTTTTGGCCTGGAGTCTCGGAAGATTGAAGAGTTAACTCGAGATTTGAAGAGTAGGACTAAGAAAGATATCATGGCCGATTGAAGATGATATTTTGTAGGGATTATAATTTACTAGATGGGCTTTTCCGATTTGCATTATGAGATTCGAAGGCTCCCCCTTTCTCTCTCTTTTTTTTTTTGAAGAAAATAAAGAGATTTTGTTAATCCGTTGGCTTTGTATTGAAATTGATAATCGGTAAGAAAGAAAGTAAAAGTGGAGAAAATGCCCGGACGTTCACACTTTTGATGTAGCATGTTGGGGAATGATTAGGCGTAGTACGCCTTAAGCCATTTTCCGTTGATAACTATCTCTAGCTTTCCCCCATCTTCTTTGATGATCTTGTAGTAACTTATTTGTTATATGCTTTAGTGATTATGTACGACCCTTCCCATTTTGAGAAAACTTCGGTCCGATGCGTCTTCATTGGATGTGTTTGGCGGTTTTTAGCACCGGATCTCCTTCCTTGAAAACCACGGGTTTTACATGGTGTTGTACGCCTGAAATCCCGTTCTCGTATATTTGTGCATGTTCCTCCGCAGGGATCTTTTGGAGTCTAGAGTATCCAGATTCCTGATTCGGCATTGAGTGATTCGGCCGTTCCACCGGGGTCCGCTCGGCGTGGCAATCACTCGCGGACGGGATCTTGATTTGGCCGGGAGGATCGCGTCTGTACCGTAGACGAGGGAGTAAGGAGACACGCCGGTGGAGCTTCTAGGAGATGTTCTCACTCCCCAGAGAGCCATTAGCAATTGCTCATGCTAGGTTCTGGGATTGTCATGTACTGTTCGGGTGAGGATTCGGATCAGAGTCTTGTTGGAACTTTCGGCTTGCCCATTTCCCTGAGGATAATAGATGGTAGAGAAGACTTGTTTGATTTCGTACCTCTCAAGTAGTTCATGTACTTGCTTGTTAGCGAAAGGTGTGCCGTTGTCGGTGATGACGTGTTTAGGTACGCCAAAACGGCAGATGATGTGCTCCTTGATGAATGCCGCGATTGTGGCTCCAGTGGTTCCTTTCAGCGGGACAGCCTCAACCCACTTGTTAAAGTACTCGGTCGCGGTTATTATGTACTCATGCTGTTTTGAGGATGGGGGGTTGATCTTCCCGATGATGTCGAGTCCCCGGCTATAAAAGGGCCACGGGCTACTTATTGCGTGCAAGGGTGTTGGAGGCGCGTGGATAAGGTTTCCATGAATCTGGCATTCTCGGCATTTACGAACGAAGGTAGCCGCGTCGTCTTCCATGGTCGGCCAGTAGTACCTCTTGTGTATCCGCGGGGAATAATTTTCGTTTTCCTTGGTGTTCGCCTTCGTGCATTTCTCTTAAAATAACCGGGACCTCTGTGCCGTTCAAACACCTTAGTAGACCTCCCCGAAACTCTTGCGATATAAAACCCCATCATGGAACACGAATCTTTTGGACTTTGTCTTAGTTTGGACGCATCCTCTTTGTTAGTAGGAAGAATGCCATCGTGAAGGAAAGTGATATACGGCTCCCTTGAGTCCCAAAGATGGCTGATGTTGAGGATTTCGACGACATGGGGGCGCCTGGCAATTTGGACACGCTTTTGGAGCAATCGGGATTGGGTTTCCATCTCCGCCGTAGTATCCAAGTCGTTGTAAACAACGGTAGAGGGTTACTACGATGTTATTCCACAGACTTCGGCATGAATATGTTCAAGTCGCTGCTGTGCTTCCTCTTTCCCGAGACACCTTGAAAGAGAGCCGTCCCGGATTTCGACGATACGTAACACCTTGAAGCATAAAGAAATTCCTCAAAGTCTTGAGGTCGACCTTCCCCTTCAAAAAGTGAGTTGTTGAGTTCTTGAATGATAGGAGTTCTCCATCGCGTCATCTTGGCTTTCTCAGGTTGTGAAAGCCACGTTGAAGCTATCGTTCGCCGTTTTACTATCAGGGTTTCCTCAGGTCCTTCGAACTGCAGCTTTGAGGCTAGTGTAGCTAGCAGTCGGCATGCTTGTTGCTGCTACGGCCGACATGTGTGATGGTTGCTTCGGCGAAATAATTGAGTAGTTTTTGTGCTTCAGCCCTGTATGGTGCCAGCGTTAGTTCCTTCAATGCATAGATCCCGTTTACCTGGTTGATGAGTAATTTGGAATCTCCTCTGATCTCCAAACGCGTGGCCCCAACTTGTTTAGCTAATGATAGTCCGATGAGGAAAGCTTCATATTCGGTGAGTTATTGGTGCACGGAAAGTCTAGCTTGAAAGAGTGCGAGAAGACTTCTCCACAGAGATACTAGTACAACACCCGCTCTCGGTATTAGTCTTTGGAGGTGGAAGAGCCGTCAAGAACAGTAGCCACGTTTCCTCTTTGACTAAAAAGATATCTGGAAGATCTCGGGAGATCTTCTCGCAGTCTAACGGTGTCTTCTCCGGGAATGCTGCTAATGGTCCGCAACAGCCTTGTCCCTTTATGGCCCTTTGGGAAACGCACGTTATGTCGAACTCGGCGGTTGCAGGGAGCCATTTAGCCGGCCTCCCTATCAGGGCAGGTTTCGAGAGGAGAAACTTTCTTTGGGTCTGATTTGGATACTAGCACCACTTTATTGGAGAGGAGGTAGTGCCTGAACACGGATGGAATAAATCAGTGCTAAACACGCCTTTTACGCTTTGGGGTATTCGAGTTCGGCGTCTCTCAACGTTCGACTCGAAATAGTATATGGGGTATTCCATTCCTTTGTCGTCCTCTTGTGCGAGGAAAGCTCCAACGGCGGTACGCTAAAGGGCGTGTGTAGAGACGTAGTGGTTTCCCTCGCATAGGAGGCTTCATGACGGCCGGAGAGGACAGAGATTTGGCCGGATCTTCTGGTACGCTTTTTGCTGAGGCGTAGTCCATGCGAAATTTGCTCCTTTCTTTAGTAGAGGAGTAAACGTAGTGGTGAGTTGTGCCAACCCTGGTATGAAGCGACGAATGTAGTTTACCTTGCCCATGAAACTTTGGAGCTCCTTTACGGTTCGTGGTGGCGGCATCGTGAGGATAGCTTGCGTTTTACCGGATCAACTTTTATTCTGCGGCTGTTACTTGGAATCCCAAGAATTCCCCGAAGAGACACCAAAGGCGCATTTCAAAGGATTCATCTTCAACTTGTATTCGCGGCATCTTTCGAACACTTGTCGCAGCGTTTCTGGATGATCCGCTCGAGTCTTCGATTTAACCACCACGTCATCTAAGTAATCTTCGACTTGCTTGTGCATCATATCATGGAAGATGGTAGTCATGGCCCGTTGGTAAGTAGCGCCGGCTGTTCTTGAGACCGAAAGGCATTACGGTGTAATAGAAATTTCGAGAGGGGTTCGGAAGCGGTCTTACTCGCGTCATGCTCATACATCTTTATCAGTTGGTTGTAGCCGCTATATCCATCCATGAAAGAGAACATACCATGTCCACCGGTAGCGTCTACCAAAGCATGTCAATGTTAGGTAGCGGAAAATCGTCTTTGGGCAAACACTTGTTCAAATCTCTGAAATCGACACAACATCTGATCTGACCATTCTTCTTTTTAACGGGAACGATATTGGCCAACCAAGTAGGATGATGAATAGGATTGATGAATCCAGCGGCTAGTAATTTTTGGACCTCCACCTTGATTTGTTCTTCTACGTCGTGTCTGAATTGTCTTGGAGGCTGCTTGACTGGTTTGGACCCGGGTATCACGTGCAGATGGTGGGTGACCGAGTTTTCCATCCAAGCCAGGCATTTCTTCGTAAGTCCATGCGAATACGTCCCGGTATTCTTTGAGTAGGTTGACTAGCTTTGAGCGTTCCGCAGATGTGAGAGTCGGAATCGATCGGGATAGGTCGTGGAAATCCCTCATTCCCTATATTGGAGGTCTCGAGTTCGTCGGTGGTTAAGTCGGTCCCATCTTGTAGCTTACGAGGGGCTTCGGAACTTCCTCCCGGTCATTGTGAAGACATTCCTTCGGGGCGGAGAGACCGGGTCATGGTCTCCCCGCCGCTAATTGCTAACAAGCGGTGATAATGTGTGAGCTTTCCTTTTTTGCTCCGTCTTGCGGTAAGGGTGCACTCTCGCTTGGTGCGGGCACGGGCTACATCCGGTGGCGAAAGACCGGCGGGTCTTCCTTCTGAGGAGTTGGTGGAGGGGTGGTCCCCTCTGCGGGGTATCTCCAGTTTGTCGCTATCCCTGAGCGACGTCCATTTTGGTAGAGAAGGCGCATGAATCCCGGTCGCCACGCCTTTTGAACCCTCCTTCGGCCCATGTGCTTCACAGTAGGGCGGGTGCATAGGGGGATAGTGATGCGGGAATACGAACAACTTCTCCGTTCAATACCGTTTTTAGACATTGGTGGTATGTTGAAGGCACGATTTTGAGGTTGTGCATCCACGGCCTTCCCAATATCATGTGATAGTCTGGTTCTTTTTCAATTATTTTAAACTTCACGCTTGATTGGATTGGCCCTACTGCCAGCTCCAAGTTGATGTAGCCGTATGTGCTAGTTTGGTTGCCTTCAAATCTGGTCATCGTAGTGGGTTGTCGTATGATCTCGTTAGGTCGCACCCTGGCAGCTTTGAGTGTCTTGAGAGTGATGACATTGGAAGATGCACCCGTGTCAATGAGTGCTCTTCGAAACTCCATGTTCTTGACGAGAGATGTAACATGCAAGTGTTTATGGGTAAAAATCGTTTCTGCCGATTTCGGTAAATTCGGTAGGTGAGTGAGAAACGGGTTCAAACCCTAAACAAATGTGCTGCACGTGAGCACTTTATAGGTTAGAGAGATCAATCTGTACAAGTCCGGCCTAAACCAAGAAATGGCCGTTCCAGACTTGCCCGGTCACAAAGTGGAGGAGAAGGGTTGATTTGGGGAGGGAAGCAAAGAAAGGTGTTGAGGAGAGTAGTATCTCGACTTGTATCGAAAGTGAAAGCTTAGGAAGCTTGCAAGAGATGAAAGCTTTTTGGGAGAGCTTGCAAAGTTGCCTTTCGAGAGTGTAGTATTTTTGTCCCGATAGAGACTTGTTGTCCGGTGGAAATAGGTAAGACCTATTTATACAAGTCGAGATTGAAACGTACCTGGCCTCATGAAGGAAGAGAGTAAAGGGTGAAATAATGGGAGGAGGTGGTGCTTAGCATGGTTTAATGGGTGAAAACGTTTTTCACCTTTATTTCCTCTTTTATTTGACCGCTTTATTCCTTTTCACGGCTTCTTAATGTGAGCGTAGTGTATCTTTCGCATCTTTGTGACCGCCAAACCAAAACCCTAAAGAAGAATCCCCCGGAGTTTGTGTCGATATCTCGAGTGTTGGTTGCATCTTGAGTGAAAGTGGCGCTACTAGTGGCGCGTGTGGCATGAGCCAATGGCATGTGCGGAATGCCTTGGTGGTAGGTTGCACGGTTTGCAAGTTAGGTTACCGGCGTATGTGTTTGGCATGTGCCAATGGCATGTGCGGAATGCCTTGGTGGTAGGTTGCACGGTTTGCAAGTTGGGCTACCAGCGTGTGTGTTTGGCATGTGCCAATGGCATGTGCGGAATGCCTTGGTGGTAGGTTGCACGGTTTGCAAGTTGGGCTACCAGTGTGTGTATTTGGCATGTGCCAATGGCATGTGCGGAATGCCTTGGTGGTAGGTTGCACGGTTTGCAAGTTAGGCTACCAGTGTGTGTATTTGGCATGTGCGGCCATGTTGACCTAGTTGCAAGTCTTGCAAGCCTAGGGCGCTATGTTTGGCGTGGGCCAAAGGCATAGCGGCTTGGAAGTATGGCTTGCGGCACGTGTTGGCATGTGTCAATGGCACATGCGGCCATGTTGACCTAGTTGCAAGTCTTGCAAACCTAAGACGCTATGTTGGACGTGGGCCAAAGGCATAGCGGCTTGGAAATATGGCTTGCGGCATGTGTTGGCATGTGCCAATGGCACATGCGGCCATGTTGACCTAGTTGCAAGTCTTGCAAACCTAGGGCGCTATGTTGGACGTGGGCCAAAGGCATAGCGGCTTGGAAATATGGCTTGCGGCACGTGTTGGCATGTGCCAATGGCAAGTGCGGCCATGTTGACTTAGTTGCAAGTCTTACAAACCTAGGGCGCTATGTTTGGCGTGGGCCAAAGGCATAGCGGCTTGGAAATATGGCTTGCGGCACGTGTTGGCATGTGCCAATGGCACGTGCGGCCATGTTGACCTAGTTGCAAGTCTTGCAAACCTAGGGGCGCTATGTTGGACGTGGGCCAAAGGCATAGCGGCTTGGAAATATGGCTTGCGGCACGTGTTGGCATGTGCCAATGGCACGTGCGGCCATGTTGACCTAGCTGCAAGTCTTGCAAACCTAGGGCGCTATGTTTGGCGTGGGCCAAAGGCATAGCGGCTTAGAAATATGGCTTGCGGCACGTGTTGGCATGTGCCAATGGCACGTGCGGCCATGTTGACCTAGCTGCAAGTCTTGCAAACCTAGGGCGCTATGTTTGGCGTGGGCCAAAGGCATAGCGTCTTGGAAATATGGCTTGCGGCACGTGTTGGCATGTGCCAATGGCACGTGCGGCCATGTTGACCTAGTTGCAAGTCTTGCAAACCTAGGGCGCTATGTTGGACATGGGCCAAAGGCATAGCGTCTTAGAAATATGGCTTGCGGCACGTGTTGCCATGTGCCAATGGCACGTGCGGCCATGCTGACCTAGTTGCAAGTCTTGCAAACCTAGGGCGCTATGTTTGGCGTGGGCCAAAGGCATAGCGGCTTGGAAATATGGCTTGCGGCACGTGTTGGCATGTGCCAATGGCACGTGTTGGCATGTGCCAATGGCACGTGCGGCCATGTTGACCTAGTTGCAAGTCTTGCAAACCTAGGGCGCTATGTTGTACGTGGGCCAAAGGCATAGCGTCTTAGAAATATGGCTTGCGGCACGTGTTGGCATGTGCCAATGGCACGTGCGGCCATGTTGACCTAGTTGCAAGTCTTGCAAACCTAGGGCGCTATGTTTGGCGTGGGCCAAAGGCATAGCGGCTTGGAAATATGGCTTGCGGCACGTGTTGGCATGTGCCAATGGCACGTGCGGCCATGTTGACCTAGTTGCAAGTCTTGCAAACCTAGGGCGCTATGTTTGGCATGGGCCAATGGCACGTGTTGGCATGTGCCAATGGCACGTGCGGCCATGTTGACCTAGTTGCAAGTCTTGCAAACCTAGGTCGCTATGTTTGGCGTGGGCTAAAGGCATAACGGCTTGGAGATTTGGCATTGTTGCCATGGTGCGCAGGGTGCGGCTTGGTTTGGCATTGTCGCCATGGTGCGCAGGGTGCGGCTTGATTTGGCATTGTTGCCATGGTGCGCAGTATGCGGCTTGATTTGGTATTGTTGCCATGGTGCACGGTATGCGGCTTGGTTTGGCATTGTTGCCATGATGCGCAGGGTGCGGCTTGATTTGGCATTGTTGCCATGGTGCGCTTGATATGCGGCTTGGTTTGGCATTGTTGCCATGGCGCGCATGATATGCGGCTTGGTTTGGCATTGTTGCCATGGTGCGCGGTGTGCGGCTTGATTTGGCATTGTTGCCATGGTGCGCGATATGCGGCTTGGTTTGGCATTGTTGCCATGGCGCGCTTGATATGCGGCTTGGTTTGGCATTGTTGCCATGGTGCGCGATATGCGGCTTGGTTTGGCATTCTTTGCCATGGTGCGCAGTGGTGCGACTTGGTTTTGGAATTAGGGTTTTGTGTTGAAAACCCTAATGGGTATTTTGAAAAAATACCTCTATTAATTATTTACACACGAGTTAAATGCTCTTAGTTAATGTGTTGCGGGTAACACTAGTTCATGGGGTTTTACGATTTTACCCCTTGTTTAAAAACCACCATCAACATTAAGTCCCCCGCTTAGCTCGGAGCAGGGGCTTTGTTGCGAGGTAAGCATAAGATGGTGACAAACTATCAACATGACAAACCGTAAAAAGAATTGAGGAGGCTTGTCGACCTTTTATAAATAGGATTTAGAATCCTTGCCTCGGTAGTTTTGCACAAATCGGGAGGTGGCACAATTGGTGGGCCGGTGAAAATTTTGGGCGACATTGGGAAGTCGGCGTGAGTTGGGGAGGCGAGTGTACTAGCTGGTGGGACCGGCGCAAGGTGTGGAGGCTGTGAGTGCTTGCGGGTGTGACTTGGGAACCCAGCGTGCTAGGTTTGGGTGGGACCAAGTGCAAGGTGTGGAAGGCGTGCGTGCTTGCGGGTGTGACTTGGGAAACCGAGCGTGCTAGAATTTGGTGGGACCGGCGCAAGGTGTGGAAGGCATGCGTGCTTGCAGGCGTGACTTGGGCGGTCATTTGGAAGTCGGTGCAATTGGTGGGGCCGGTGCAACTTGGGCGACTTTGGGAAGTTGGGCGCCCTTGTGGGCCCGTTTCTTACACGCACGATTTTGGTAAAGAGAAATCCTTCCCTATTTCAGAATCTTCACGCCTATATATATAAAGTCCCTTTCTCCCATCTTGCACTTTCATCTTTTCATACCAGCGGCAAAGTCACAAAGAGGAACCGGCTTCCAAGTATGTCTGCAGTACTTTTGTTGTTTCCCTTTCGTGAAGGTGTAAACCCTAAGAGTAGGCGCTTGCAATGATATTGCGCATGTGATTTCTTGGCGTGCTTCTTGTAGAAAATATTGTATATATGCACCCAAGGGAAATACTACATATATGATTTGAACCCGCAGGAAAGTGCTCCATAAATAATTTTGAACCCGAAGAAGGATACTGCAGACGCACTTGAGCCCGCATAAAATACTGCGTATATAATTTTGTACCCTGAAGAAAATAGTGCGTGTGCAGTTTCGAACCCGTAGAGAATACTGTATATGAATTCCGGATTAGAATACCGTATATGTGCTTCATATGACTTCGAAACCGTAGGAAATATTGCATATATGAATTTCGGTCCTGAAAGAAATACTACGCGTGCAGTTTTGAACCCGTAGAAAATGCTCCATATATAATTTGAACCCGAAGAATGATATCTGACGCACTTGAGCCGTATAAAATACTGCGTATATGATTTTGAACCCTGAAGAAAATACTGCGTGTGCAGTTTTGATCCAGTAAAGAATACACCCTCTTCTTTTTTTTGTTGTTTTTGGGTGCGATTATGTGTCAGGGAGATAATTTCGTCTTTCTTCGTATGCATATATCTAGTTACTAAACCCGTTATGAAGAAATCCGATAAGATGTTACCTGAACAAAATTTCGCCTCATCGAAGGATGTTCATAGTTCTAAACCAAACACGGATGATGAATTCTTCGCCTAAAAACTTGTCTCTGCTCGGAAAAATCACCCAGGTCTCGTGCCAATTTTGTTAACCGGTGGTGAAGATGAAAAGAAGACACGTTCGGTTCGTGAGAGAACACCATACGGTTTTGTCTTCATAAAGGGGTATATTCCTCTTCCAACATTGATTTCAGGATGTGTCAAAGCCCATTGCGTTCTTTTGATAGATGGGTTGAGTTCATGGTGAGTAAGGAGCACATAAACACCAACTTGACTTGAGCCAGATTATTGATCTTTGTCTTGAGGCTCCGTCGGTATCAACGGGTGAGGAGCAACGGTTCTTGGTTGGAGATGTAATCGGGAGAGACTACATTATCGTGGTAACAAGGTAGGTTGGATGATATAGCGAGCAAACTTTGCGGGAAGGAGTGGCGTTGAAGCGAACGTTGAAGCGAAGCCGCCACGGAGAACACCGATGCGTAGCTACTACGGAGAGAACGTTGATGCGGAGCTATACCGTAGATAATGTTGGAACGATGTCTTGCAACTTTTAGAGCCTTGACGGTTACCATTTTGAAGTCGGAGGCGCGTCACGTTGTCAAACTCGACATCCCTCAAGAGAACACCGGTTAGAGTCCCCGGGTTTCATATATCAATCGTGCTTTCCGGGAGAGGTTGGGGTTTGGGAACGGCTTCCCTGGCCGGGAAGCGCCTGCTTTCCCCGATGCGGTGCGGTTGAGGGGTGCAAATATGTCTTGACGCTACGCCTTGGAGAAACATAGAATCCCACATAATCTGTCTCATTATAGATCATGCACGACTTTGTGGGCGAAGTTCCCATTGGAGAAGGGTCTCCGTGAACTCGGAAGAGTTGTTGACTTTCCTTGATTTCGATTTTTGAGAAGTCTATCCCGATCTTTATGTGTGACGAAATTGGATTGCTTATCCCCTTCTCTCGGGCGTCCAAGAGCAACGCGAGCCTCCTCATCTATAAACGCATGTCCTCTTTGAAGTATCTTTTGTCTTTTCATCAAATCAACAGTGCTAAAAGAAGGTCGGCTTTTAGGATCTTCCAAGTATCTTGCCCGATGGTGGAGTAGCGTCTCAGTGACGGTTGAAGTTTGTCATGCTTGAAGAACCGTTGGGGTGGCGAAGCGGCTCCAGTTCCGTGATCGTAAGTGTATCGTGCGGAGATGACACGGTTTGATCACGAAGTGCTAGAGCCATGGCGCTGTTTGAAGGGCAAGGATGGTCTTTGGAAGGGCGCAAGATGTTAGCGATTTGGAAGGATGCAACTGTTAGCACAGAGTGTGGTACTGCGGCTGGCATGCGCGTGCGGCATGTGTGCCTGGTAAGTGTGTCTGGTAAGCACGTCTGGTAAGCGTGTCTGGCAAGCGCGTCTGGTAAGCGCGTCTAGCAAGCGTGTCTGGCAAGCGCTTCCTTTCTTTCTTCTTCTGTTTCCTCTTTTGAAAAATGTCTAACTCAAGTTCGCAGGAGGAATCCGATTCGGAGGATGATTACGGGGTAGAGCCACATGAAAACTTGCCTTTTGTGACCACCGCATTGGTGACTTGGAGATGGGCGTTAGCCAATTGTCGGGCACGAGATGTGGTTCAAACGGTGGATGATTCTCTCGATGGTTGTTTGTCGTAGACATGGAAGAAGACCCTCTGCGAGTCTTGAGGCTAGGTGCGGGCGCCATTTTTGATCCCCGTACTTGGTTCCTTATCCGGGTCATGTCTTGGTTGGCGGCTTCGGCGTGCCGTCTAAGCATGAGGCGTTGTACACCGAATCCGGGAGAAGTACGGACATATGGCCACAACCAAGAAAACCACTAGTCGATTTGCTTATTTGGTTAAGCGTGTGGAAGATGCTTTATCTTCCATCGAGGATATGCGTGAGGTGATTTGGTCACACCGTTTCGGAAGACGTTATTGCCGACCGGGAGCACCATCACGACGTGTGTGTAGAAAAGGAGTTCAACACTTCGTGGTTTGTCGAAGGCCTTGTTGAGATCCAAAAGTTGAAAGATGCGATGTCGAAAGCTTTTCCGCCGAGGAGATTGCACGACGGAGGTGGAACTCGAAAAGCTTTCAAGATGTTGACTATGAAGAGAGCGGCTTTTGAAGATGCAAAGTTGACTTTCTCAAGAAAAGCGGACTTTTGTTGGATGATTTTCCTTGAACGTTTCTTTCATAGGTTTTGTGAACACGCCCCTCTCGTGTAAAGGCGGCTTTGCTGGTAGCATCGCGGTTAGTCTCCAATTCTTGGTAGCATCTTGGTGAGTCTCGGTTGTGCGCGGTTGAGTCGGATCGAGTCGCAAGTCCCCAAATCGGTAGCATCTTCAACGAGTCCCAGTTTTTCAGGTGTAGTTTTACAACCGGTAATTGGGGACTCTTGCGATTGAGTACGATTGAGTCGCATTCCCTACCATCTTGACATGGGTGAAGAACGAGATCGACAGTCCGACATTGTAGCCGATAGATCAATCCTCCCGCGTGGTCGCCAATTGTTTATGGGTAAAAATCGTTTTCGCCGATTTCGGTAAATTCGGTAGGTGAGTAAGAACTGGTTCAAACCCTAAACAAATGTGCCGTACGTGAGCACTTTATAGGTTCGAGAGATCAATCTGCACAAGTCCGGCCTAAACCAAGAAATGGCGTTCCGGACTTACGCCCGGTCACAAAGTGGAGGAGAAGGGTTGATTTGGGAGGGAAGCAAAGAAAGGTGTCGAGGAGAGTAGTATCTCGACTTGTATCGAGAAAGTGAAAGCTTAGGAAGCTTGCAAGAGATGAAAGCTTTTTGGGAGAGCTTGCAAAGTTGCCTTTACGAGAGTGTAGTATTTTTTCTTGACCGAGACTTGTTGTCCGGTGGAAATAGGTAAGACCTATTTATACAAGTTGAGATTTAAACGTACCTGGCCTCATGAAGGAAAAGAGTAAAGGGTGAAATAATGGGAGGAGGTGGTAACCGCATGGTTTAATGGGTGAAAACGTTTTTCACCTTTATTTCCTCTTTTATTTGACCGCTTTATTCCTTTTCACGCTTTCTTAATGTGAGCGTAGTGTACGCTCGCATCTTTGTGGCCGCCAAACCAAAACCCTAAAGAAGCATCCCCTAGTTTGTGTCGATGTCTCGAGTGTTGGTTGCATCTTGAGTGCAAGTGGCGCTGCTAGTGGCGCGTGTGGCATGTGCCAATGGCATGTGCGGAATGCCTTGGTGGTAGGTTGCACGGTTTGCATGTTAGGTTACCAGCGTGTGTGTTTAGCATGTGCCAATGGCATGTGCGGAATGCCTTGGTGGTAGGTTGCACGCTTTGCAAGTTGGGCTACCAGCGTGTGTGTTTGGCATGTGCCAATGGCATGTGCGGAATGCCTTGGTGGTAGGTTGCACGGTTTGCAAGTTGGGCTACTAGTGTGTGTATTTGGCATGTGCCAATGGCATGTGCGGAATGCCTTGGTGGTAGGTTGCACGGTAATACCTTGTACAAATTACTTAATAATTCTAAACAAACTCCAAATATTGTTCTGTACCACATTTGACAAAGTGTCTTATCAAACTATGATCCATACTAAACATGTGGGAGACACAAAACCCAACTCATCTTCATATATCCCTTAAAATGCAGATTGAAGAAGCAAAATCAAAAAATACCTTGTACAAATTAAACGCCATTGCTACTCAAAATAAGTCATGAATAACGATGAAAAACTTTAGGACAACAAACAATTGAATCTCATCATTCTTCACTATTGAATCAAAATTGGGTAAAACATACCTTTATCGATTGGTTTGTAATTCAAACATTTCACTGAATAATAGTATTTGATAATCTTGAAACCAAAAATACAATTACATGCCACATTCGACATAGCGTCTGATCAAAACAAAGCCATTAAAAAATTTAGTAAGAACCACAATTGATGATAAGAAGAAATTTTAAGCTCCAATCTGGATTACACATTTGAAATACCAAATTGATAGCAACCACTAGAGAGGACATCACTTCTGGGTCTTTGCTATCTACAATAAAGATACCAAATTGAAATCACCCCATGATTATTTCTTGCTGATTACAACAGGAAATCAAATAAAAATGCATGATTTTTAACTTGTTTCATAGTTTTGATAAGCAACAAGAAAGAAAATGAAACATTGATTTTCAGAATTGTAGGAGAAAGAAAAATGTACCAGGAGGTATGCACTGGGAGAGTGGCCGGATGGAATTTGAACAAGCTTTAGAAACTCAAACATCAACTCATCATCAGATAACCCTTAAAATCCAAGCTGAAGAAATAAAATCATATCTTTTACAAATTAAACACCATGGGTAGTCAAAAATACTGCAGTCATGAATAATGATGAAAACTTAAGGACAACAAACAATTGAATCTCGACGTTCTTCATTATTGAATCAAAATCGAGTGAAAAATTATATCTTAATCGATTGGTTAGTAATTGAAGTTTTTAATTGAATCATAGCTTCAAACCCAATGCGTTTTTGCAAGAGAAACAGGGGCACTAAGCAAAATTGGAAATGGAGAGATACCGATACCATCAAAATTAAGCCCCAACACTCAATTAAACCCCAAAGGTTTTTGCAGGGGAAATAAAGATACCTAAAAGCAGAAAATAGGGGCTCCAAAATGTGTTTCTGTAAACCCCAAATGATAAAATGAAATGGAAGCAACCGATCAAAAAAATTAAAAAAATAAATAAAATGAAATTACGGTTTGTTGTTGTTTGAAAGAACATGATAGAGATTCGTGAAAGGGAATAAAGAAAAGAATGTAACGAGGAAGATGATGGAAAATATAGATAGGCGGGGAGAAAATAAGAATTTCAGTGGTGGTAGAAACCAAGAGGAAGAATGAGTTTGCTTGGGTTTTCAGCGAGGGTTTTAGGAAAAATTTGGGCAGGGATTTTGGGGGAGCTTTGGAATTTCAGTCTCTGGGAGAGAAAGAAGTGGGGAATGAGAGTTTTATAGAACAAATTTCAGTTTTTGTGGGATAGCATAAGAGGGATTAGATTTAGTTTTTGGCGCAAATCCAAACTAAGGCGCGAAATTTGCCGCCCATCCAAAATTATGGCGCCAACTTCCCGCTGTTGCAACTTGTATGAGGTGGCAATCCGCATGACTTTGTAAACATCCATTTATATTCGTTGCGATTAGATAATCTTGGCTTTCTATTGGTCGGGCAAGGTGGCAATCCGCGTAATTAGAGCCTTTGGTTTTTCATTGATTAGGTTAAAATCATACGGATAGATTTGAATTGGGAGAGTAATAACCAAGTGGGGTTAGCCCAGTTGGCCAGGAGTCTGACTCTTAAATAAGAGGTCAGCAGTTCGAGTCTTCGCTCAATCGTAACTATACTGACTTTAACATGGGTTTAAGAGGGCCGAGTTCGCTCAGTGGTGAGTAAGCCGGTGGCTACGCTGCCAGGGGCACGACAGGCCTATGCCTAGCTTCGAAAAAAAAAACCAATACGGATGAGGTCGCAATCCGCCCAATTAGAGTCTTTGATTTTCCATTGGGCGGGTCAAAAAAAAAAAAAAACAATACGGATGAGGTCGCAATCCGCCCAATTAGAGTCTTTGATTTTCCATTGGGCGGGTTAAAATCATACGCACATATTTGAATTTGCAACTTTAACAGTCGACCGACATCGAATAAGATGACGGACAACAAGTGAAATAGTCGAGGAAATTCGGTTTGAATTGATAGATAATTATATAAACCGAAGGAATCCGAAATTCGGTTTGAATTGATAGATAATTATATAAACCGAAGGAATCCAAAAAAGATTTGAGTGAGATCGATCAAAATCGGAAAAGATTGTTAGACAAAGGAGGCTACGATAATGGTAGATAATTGGAGAAATAGATGGAATCCGGGAGAAAAGAGTACGATCGATCGACACTAGATAAGATTGACGGAAAACAAGAGAAATTATTTTAAGCCCCGATGGAATTTCGATTTCGAAATTCGGTTTGAATTGATAGATAATTATATAATTTGAAGGAATCCAAAAAAGATTTGAGTGAGATCGTTCAAAATCGGAAAAGATTGTTAGACAAAAGAGGCTACAATAAAATGGTAGATAATTATAGAAATAGATGGAATCCGGAAGTAAAGAGTACGGTCGACCGACACTAGATAAGATTGACGGAAAACAAGAGAAATTATTTTAAGCCGATGGAATTTCGATATAGTAATCATATAAACTCATGGAATCTAAGATAAATTTATGGGTCCTCAAATTGGGACTCATTAGCAATCTAGATACCCGACCGTATACCCAATTTAGACCCGAAATCCCGTTGTGTCTTACTGGTTAATAATTTTTATAATCATATTCAAAATAATTGCCTAGTTCCGATTTTAATTCTCTTGTTTCCTTTTTTTTTTCTTACGTTTAATCTTTATTTAGCACACTAGTACTTATAAAAAGTAATAATATATGTTTATGCAGTTAACGTGGTTTGAGGTCCAAAAGAGGACTTAATATCAATCAAACTTAAAGAAGATTCATTGAACTCCGTAATTCGTCCAATGTTATGGGATTGCTAAGATGTTTATATAAATCGATTCACAAAAAAAATAATTTGACTTTGGAATTCGTTAAATTTTACTAGATATACTTAGGTATTTACATAAGTTGAGTCCAATAAAAATTTATCTAACTCTGCAGTGTATTTGTTCTCGCTATGTGCTTAAGGATTTATTGAAGTCGGTTCCTAAGGAGTTCATCTAATTTAGGAATACATTTACTATTATCAAAGTTTGTTCTCAAAAATGCCTAGAGATTTACATAAGATGGTTACTTACAAGATAATTGCCTCCTTGAAATTCGTTTGCGCTCACCGAATACGCTTAATAAATAACATAAGTCAATTTTGATATAATTCTATCATAATTTAGAATTCTTTCGGTCAAAGTTAATATGCCCATTGATCAACATATTCAATTTAATTATAAACAAATTCACTCCAAAAATGTATAAATTCAAAAATAAAAATGTACCGAAAAAACTATTTTAGATTTGGTATTTTCATTTGTGCAATACAACTTACGAAAATGCTTAGGTCAGATGAAGAATAGATGGTTTACTTTCTCAGAGAAACTTTCTCTCTTTCTCATTTTCTTCTTCATCTCTTCTTCGCAGCTGCTCACTAGTACAAACCTTCACATTGGCCACACTTAATCACCGTGTCCATAGGCTTTTGGTCACGGATTTTTTTCACTCCAAAAATGTGGCATCAGGTGCCGTGACAAAGAGGTACCTTTATGGCTACATAAATTTTGAGTGGCTATAAAATATGATTTACCATGGCCATAACTCTAAAACCGTGTCTATATGGTACTCAATTTTTTTTTGTAGCTAAGCATTTTCACTATCACCATGGCCATAGGATCCTTATAGACACACAATTTGATTATATGTGACTAAAGTTTACCTTAAAGTCACGTGAATTTTATTATAGCCGTGGCCTTTGTCATCAATTGGACACGAAATTAATTTTATCATGGCCAATTCATGAGTTGCAGCCACACTAATTTTTCTTAACCATGGCCATCTCTATCATTTGGACACATGAAAAATAATTTAACATGGCTAATACATGACTTGTAGTCACGTTTAATCTATAGTACCATGGCCATCGATATTTTCGGACACGTGATAAACATTTTACATGGCCAATTAATAAGTTATGGCTACTAAGAATTTGTAGCACCGTGGCTAAAAACTTGCCAAAGACACATCAAATGTTATCAACGTGGCTGTTGTTCATTTTTTGGACACAGAGGATACAACAAACCATGGCAATAAATTTTATAAAATGACACAAAAATGTGGCAAATATTAGCTCTTAGCCACTCAAATATTGCAATTTTCGTAGCTCAATTTATTGAATGGCCATTGTTTAAAATCTAAATGGTGGCGTGTTTTACATTCAACCACAGTATTGGCCAATAGTGGCCACTTCTTTCGATCATGTGTATCAAACCTCACCTTAATAACCATCCACAAAAATTAATCACACTACAATTAGAATTGAACCAAAATAATTTTATTAATCATATGATCAAACGTCTTAATATCTGATCAACTCTGCAATAACCTTAAGAGATAACGAAATTTCAATGTGAGATCTACAAGTTTAAACATCCAAATTCTACGGTCCTCGACTATTTCTCTTAATAATTAGGCTGCTATCTTGAGTCTCTTCTTTGGATCTCCGAGACTTGGTTCCCACTCTTTGTATTTGAAGGTTTCTTCTTCTGTCTCTTCTTAGTGTTTGGGTCGGCATCATGTTCATCGAAATTTGAAAGTTCATCAGGTCGGCATCATGTTCATCGGGTCTGAAAGTGGTGGCCTGCGGCAAGCAAGTGGATGTATAATTATGGAAACAAACCATGTTAACGATTATATGCACAAAAGGATCAACAAGGTAATAAACCATGTATAATAAAGCAACTTACGGTAGAGCAACATATCACAAACTCTTTAGGCCAAGCTACTACAGATTTTTCAAAGCATCCTCTCTTGTTTTGAGATGAGTAGATGGGATTGGCAAACAATGATTCTTGAATATCGATTTTTCAACCGTCACTCGACACAATCATCCTTGAGCTCATCTCCATGTACTAAGCGACTGCACTGATGGAAGAATGCTACCCAATGCAATGATATTTCTTAGTGAAGCATGAGCTAGTTTACATTTACCACCAATCATAAAAACATATATGCTATATTGACATCAACGATTCAACTCTCAAAACAATATATACTTAAATACCCGTGAAACGGACATACCGTTGAAAGTTCGGTTTTGTCTTTCGATTGAGGCTCTTTCGGAGAATTAAGGGGGCGGATGCTCAGATTCAAGAGACTTTTGTTTGTGTTTTCAGATCGCAAACAGATGTTACATTAACATCAACAAATGGAACTCTCAAAACAATATATATTTAAATACTTGGAAAAAGAACATACCATTTGGAGTTAGAATCTGTCTTTCAATGCGGTAGGCGAGATATGTGTTGAGATTCGTAGTACTTTCTATTTGTATTAGATTCCCGCCTTCGATCGAAGAATTGTTTCTAACGGGGGCCTCGGCATAAGTGACTTCTCCGAGTTCTCTCTAATAGGAGACTTCTATAGAGTGCGATTGACATATTAGATACTTCATTTTTATTAGGATATATATACTTGATCAAAATTACTTAGATGATGTTAAACATACCCGTTCCTTTTTGCTCTTGGTTTTTTTCTTTTCAATACTCCTTGAGATTTTAGCCGAGACACTAAGCTACTCATCATTTTTTACTGCGCATTCATTGCTTCCTTCATTTCCTTTATTTCTTCATCCTTCCTCTCTCTCTCCATTTGGTTCACGCGTCTTTCATCATCCAAGTTGTTTCTTCAGTTCAATGTGCTCCTTGGAAGCTCCTTTCCGTGGCAGGTGCCAATATGTTGTTGGAGTCACTCCCTTGCATGCACATCTTACACGCCCACCATGTTCTTCCCCAAACACAAGTGTGATAGAATCAGTTCCTGGTTTTTTCGTCAAAGTTCCATCTTCCAGCTGCTTATCAAACTCCTCCTGCAAAAAAAATTTAGGGGATTAAAAGTGTTAATCAATTAAAACCAACTTATTTGCACATTTACTCAAGCCACGGAACAAATAGCTAGGTAGTTTCAGGTCGTATTACAAGTTGCTTGTTGCCTTTTCCCTAACATCATCGTCATCGTATTCTCCATTTTGTTTTGATGTGCCTTCCTCCACAGTAAAGACCGTGAAGGATTTTCATCTTCACGAATCTCTTTTTTTTTAATCTAGCAATTATCAAATAAACAAGCCTAATATTAGATACATACTCTTCATATCATTAGATGTACTCTTTAATTAAGCATACAAGCTAACGGGACATTGGTGTATGGAAGTAATACTAATTTTTTATAAGAAACTGGACTTACTAATTTTTCCAACAGCCCAGAATACCCTGCTCTTCCCGTCCTATGGTTATATTTGTGGTTCTCACGCGCCTTAACTCCCTTACTGGACAATTCCTGAGCATACAGATTCAAAGAATTTCATTCATAAGAAAATTATACTAATAGATGGAATTAATATCAATAGTAACACTAAAAAGTGTAATATACAACCTTGCATTCATCGAATGACCTCCACTTTACGAACTTGTCCCAGTGTTCTTGGTTAACAATAACACGATATTGTTTAGGAACCCTATTAAGTTTAGCGAGTTTACCCAAATTGGGCACTATAAACTTTACATACAACTTTCTTCGAAGTTGCGCAAATGTTCACCAAAATATTTCATAATTTTTCCTCTCATAGTCTCCTCAATTTCATAAAACCATTTGCCAAAATATGAGTCGGATGTTAATGCTTAGGGTAACCCAACAAAAAATTAATAACAAATATAATATTAAAATTGAATATAAATCAAAGCATATACATACCAACGATTCGTGCCATAACTTATCCCTCAACACTGACTTCACTTCCTTCCACTTCAAGTGCCTGAGACCAACGTCTCGACGTACCAATACACCCATGTAACTAGCAATTTCAGATTTATACTCCCCTTAAATCGACCAAGTTTATCAAATTCTATCACGTGTTTCTTGCCTTTATATTTTTCTTGACTTCTTAAGTCTTGTTAAACCTCGAACAATATTCTCCTCAGACTCTATTGTATTGTTTGGAGCCCCTGTGTCTTTTATAGTTTAAAAACCCAAAATAAGAGTAAACATGGTGTAAGAGTATACTCATTCTACTTAAGTCCAAAACAAACAAGATAGTATAACAGATCAGACATTACCAGGATGTTCAGGACTTTGATTAGATTCATCGTAGGCTCGGAGCTATCACCATCGGAGGCCGGAGCTATCAACATCGGAATTGGTGCCACTACCATCGCTATCTTCGCCTTCATCCCTCCGATTGTCCTACATTCTCGCAAGGCTTGAACCTCCAAGGCTGCGGTCTCATTGTCAACATACTCATCATCATCATACTCTGTCTCCCATTTGGAATTATCGTGCGTAGGCATATCAGAAACTGCATATACATATATATGATTCAATCAAATATGGGCTAAATTCTTTTTAATCAAAAGTCAAAAGTTAATAAGCTAGACACAAGCAAAGAATTATATTATTGGTTGCATATATTTCATTCTTGTATACGCTTGCAGTAACATCAAACAGATACTCGATCCAAAAATCGAGCATAATGATGATTTGATTATAAAACATGATATTATGTCATAACATTTGAGTTGATGAGCAGTGCAGTATTCAATATAACTTGATCAATTAAAATGTTCTTGATTATGTCGGTACTAACTTGGATGAATGCTCCTCGATGATAGTATTTTGGGAAAAAACTACAACTATTTTGTAACAAAGAAAAAGGAAAGCACGACTTGAATTCTCCTTTCATCTTTTGCTAGCATGACAGTTAATAAAAGTAATAGTATGCTTAGGTGCAAGAGCAGGATGCGGTCTCAGAACATCAAAAGAAAAAAAATTATAAATAAAAATTAGTTGTAACTTGTAACAAGTGTTACAGAAATAGAAAATTAACGTTCATAAATACAACAAAGTAAGAAAGGTTTAATAAAACTAGTAATGACACCAGATCCAAACAAATAGCAAGAATGGCCAGTTAAAAATTTTGTACCTAATACGCTAAGGCACAAAATTGACACATCATTTTTCCCAATTCAAAAATGATAGTTATTACCCACCTAAGATTAAGACTTAGCAAGAGAAAAAATCACCTTAAGATAACAGTAATGCTCAACCCCAACCTGCAAACAATCAAGTAACTCCTCAGTTCATTTACTTCTAAGTTCGAAAAAATTAAATGGACAAATTCCAAAAAATAATCTCAAGATAGATTGAAACTCTGTAGATACTCATAAGGTGCACTTTGATATTACCATACTTAATGAAAATTTACATCCACACTGCGAAAATCTGATCGAAGGTAGTCTAAAAGTGATCACATAGGTGACGAAACCTCAAACTTCTATTTGATGTCTTTATAACGATTAACGGTCCTAACCAAACCTATCCAAAAAATATAAAACTATTGTATCGAACCAATTGTAAGGTGACTTATGTCCATGAGGGTTTTTCTAACAACCTCGAGTCAGAAAAATGATCACTCATTGAGGTTTTTACTAGAGCATTGAAAGCACTCAAGCAAGATTCCAGTTCAAACATGCACAGCACCTTAAAAAATCAAAGAGCAACCTATGTGTAGAACACTCTGTGTATGCACAGTCATGAAATATACATATATACTCACGGAAATTCATGTATTTAGATACTCATTCTAATAAATAAATTATGCATAAAGATCCCAAGCATAACAGAGGAAAAGCTTAAACATGCATATATGTATCTAGACTAAACACTAGAACAATGGGTAATAGATTCATCCGAAGTTCCCAAGAGAACACGTTTTTCTTCTTAATAAGACATAAATAGGTGCATAAACCCTCTTTGCCAATGAATCAAATATGAAAATAATCTATCAATTTTATTTCTTTTCTTACACACCTTGATTTATGTTCGAAATTAGATGCATAACTAAACACTAAAAATTGACTGATTTTTATAAAATCTCGAGTATCCACATATATTCCCTTCTCATGTAAACCAATAATTAAAATAAGAATGTAGAGCAACATCCGAAGTACCAATTTCTCATACTAATAAAAGAAAAAAAAAAAAAAACTAAAACACGGAAACTAAAATCAATTAGGGTTTTGTTTGAGTCAAAAATTAACCTTTGAATCAAAAATTAAGAATTAGGGTTTGAGTCAAATCTTAACCTTTGAATCAATTGGGTCTGAATCAAAAATTAAGATTTGAATAACTAAGCTTTCTAGACGAAGGAAAAAATGAGAACAAGATCTACCTTTGTAAGCTTTAGCTGAAATCGGATGAAATTCTTCATCATCTTAGGGCTCTTTATATAGTCGAGCAGTTGAATAATCCGTAGAAAAGATTTTGCATTTGATTTTCATCCGCTCAAAATTATTTAGGGTGAACTGAAAAAAAGATTGAGTTTCATCTACAATTTCTTCTTTCGGAAAAAATCTCCTAAGAAAACACCATTTGATTTTGATCCTACGGTAGAGCTAAAAATATTTCCAAAATTTAGAAACCTTATTTCCCTTTTTTCTCTAACAAATCTCAAACTTTCCTGATTTGATGAACAAAAACTTTATCTCCTTCGACTTAGTTATCTCTAGGTCTCTCCGCTCTGTAACTTTGGTTGAGGAGGAAAGATAAAAGAAAAAGAAATTTGCTGTGTTGCAGAGCGTAAGATAAGAGGTGCTTGTCTATTGATCTAACTAATGGTTGGGCTGATGATAACTATCTTGCACCGTTAGATTTACTAAGGACATCCTATTCGATGTATGTGGAAATTACATAATTAAAACCTTAAAACCATAATGGGTGGGTGGGTGGTGGGTTAAACCATGTGATCTAAAAATATTAATCAAGACATTTTGTTTTCTTTATTTGGAACAAAGTAAATTTAAATTGCATTGGATTTTATGGATAATTAGGAAAATAAGTGTGGATCCAGAATGTTAGGGAAATTGAGGAAAATTGGAATACATATAATCAGGCGTGTAATCAGTTATATCGATCCCTATTTGATAATTTCGACAATGATCTAAAGGTTCCATGGAATAACCAAAGATTGTGTACAGTTGGAATGAATTTGCTGATAATCATTCCTAACGAGTATCATCTCAGTAATCTTGATTAATTGTGGATAGTTTGATTGAAGTGAATGAAAATAAATGGATAGACCAAACATAGTGAGTATATTCGGTCATAATGACTATGATCTAGTGATGTTCGATTTATGTAAAATTGTGAATAGTTGGATCAAATTTGTTAAGAATTGGTCATAGCAAGTACATTCATGTAGTCTTATGGGCATATTAGGGACAATTTGATTGAAGTACATATGGATAAACCATCCATAACGACTATATTGAGTCATAATGACTATGATATAGTGATTTTCGATTTATGCAAATTTGTGAATAGTTTGATCAAATTTGTTGAGAATTGGTCATAGCAAGTATGGTCGAGTAATCTTCTTGGAAGATTGCGGGAAATTTGATTAAAGTAGATGGAAATACAGGGATAAACCGGCCATAACGAGTACATTTAGTCATAGCGACTATGATCTAGTGATTTTCGATTTATGCAAAATTGTGAATAGTTGGATCGATCAAATTTTTGATAATTGGTCATAGCCTTGATCATGTTACTAAATTTTGATATAAAATTATTGTTTCTTAAATTTTGATCGATTAATCACTTGAAATAAAATGTCTAGCCTTGATCATGTTACTAAATTTTGACGAAAAACTTCTAAATTCGAAAAGTTGAAGTTACAATTTCTTGAGTTTTCTCGAACTCATTCGAACTGGGTCAATTTTTCATTTGAAGTGTCGAGTCTTGATTATGTAACTAAATTTTGACCCAAATCGCCTCAATTCTAAGCGATAAAATTATTGTTTCTTGATTTTTCTAACCCGTTCGACTTCGGTCAAATTTTGAAATAAAATGTCTAGCCTTGATCTGTTACTAAATTTTGACAAAAAACTTCTAAATTCGAAAAGTTGAAGTTACAATTTCTTGATTCTTCTCGAACTCATTCGAACTCGATCAATTTTTCGTTTGAAGTGTCGAGTCTTGATTATGTAACTAAATTTTGACCCAAATCGCCGCAATTCTAAACGATAAAATTATTGTTTCTTGATTTTTCCCGAACCCGTTCCGACTCGGTCAAATTTTGAAATAAAATGTCTAGCCTTGATCATGTTACTAAATTTTGACGAAAAACTTCTAAATTCGAAAAGTTGAAGTTACAATTTTTGAGTTCTTCTCGAACTCATTCGAACTCGATCAATTTTTCGTTTGAAGTGTCGAGTCTTGATTATGTAACTAAATTTTGACCCAAATCGCAATTCTAAACGATAAAATTATTGTTTCTTGGTTTTCGAACCCGTTCAGAGCTCGGTCAAAGTTTGAAATAAAATGTCTAGCCTTGATCATGTTACTAAATTTTGACGAAAAACTTCTAAATTCGAAAAGTTGAAGTTACAATTTCTTGATTTTTCTCGAACTCATTCGAACTCGGTTAATTTTTCGTTTGAAGTGTCGAGTCTTGATTATGTAACTAAATTTTACCCAAATCGCCTCAATTCTAAACGATAAAATTATTGTTTCTTCAGTTTTTCCCGAACCCGTTCCGACTCGGTCAAATTTTGAAATAAAATGTCTAGCCTTGATCATGTTACTAAATTTTGACGAAAAACTTCTAAATTCGAAAAGTTGAAGTTACAATTTCTTCAGTTTTTCTCGAACTCATTCGAACTCGGTCAATTTTTCGTTTGAAGTGTCGAGTCTTGATTATGTAACTAAATTTTGACCCAAATCGCCTTAATTCTAAAGGATAAAGAAATCTTGTTTCTTGAGTTTTGCCGAACTGTTTCGACTCGGTCTAATTTTGAAATCAAATGTCTAGTCTTGATCATGTAACTAAATTTTGATACAAATCGTCTCAGTTCGAAAGGATAAAGTTCCAATTTCCTCATGTTTATGAACGAAACTCGACAATTACCCCAATATTGGTTGCCATATGCCATGTAACCCCAATATTTAACAAAAAAAACCCTGCATTTTTTTATTGGTGTCGAGTCAATCCTAGTCAAGGATCATTGAAAATAAAAGACCAAAGCCTTTACTTTTTATTGGTGTCAGTCAATCCTAGTCAAGGATCATTGAAAATAAAAGCCAAAGCCAATACTTCTGCCTTGTACGCCCCCAACTAAAAGAAAGATATAAAAAAACAAAAAATTGTACGCCCAACTAAAAGAAATAAAGAAGGAAAAAAAAAAAAAAAAAAAACCAAAAAAACTGACGCGTGTCTTTGATGGAAACGATGTGAAAATAGTTTTCTCCTCCACAGGACAGTCTAGATCTAGCGTATTCATCCTCATCTCTATCTTAGGTAGCGATTTCTCCTCCATCTGATATTTTGCCAGAAAATTAGGGGTTATTCATTGAAATTTTGATATACAATTTTGGAAATATATCTTCATCGCCGTAGGATGATGGTGTTGAACGGAAGAAGAATATCAAGCGGTAATAATCTCAGTCAAAAAGCTTTCGATTTGAACCCTCACAATTTTTGGGCGGGATGAAAATCAAAAGAAAATCCTTTTGGGCGGGGATTATTCCCTCTTGGTGTTTTGGAATAGCTATAAATCTCAACCCTAAAATCAACTAAGAGATGTTAAGAGATAAAACTTATTTGGGGAATTATCGGAGGTCAAATATTGCAAGGTATATCCTTTTTATGCTTATCTATAGCTAAATAACATATGATTTTTGATTTGAAATTGGGTTCTTATTTAGAGTGACAAGATGGTGCATCTTGAGATTATTTTGTTATTGTTTTCGATTTCAATCAAGTTCTATTAAGGTTATACTTGATTACAAACATTGCCCTTTTACGATTTATTAAATCTTCAATATTTGTTGATTAATGTGTATTTTATCTGCAGGGACTAAAATCGAAGAAAGAAAAGTTGAAGAAATTGGGGAAGAAAGAAAAGTTGAAGAAATTGGAAGAAAAGTTGAAGAAATTGGGGAAGAAAGGTAAATTTCTGCTTATTTTTTTGATTTACAACTTTGATTTCAATCAATTTCTCTGCAAAATCTGTTAATAAGTTGATTATTTTGTAGTCTTTGTATTAGAAGCTCATAAACTATTCATCCTGGGAACAACCGATATCTTGACATACTCGGCTAAGCTCAATGACATTAGAACCCATATTCTTTGAGTCTGAGACCAAATGCACAATTGCATTAGCTAGATAGTTTAGTTGTAATCCGAGTTTACATGTGATATGAATCATGTAGGCCGAATGCATTAGATTATTGAATCGAGGCAAATCTTTGGAAGGTTAAATTTTAAGCTGGAGCATCTATTGTGTTCTTACGTGGTGTTTGTTGAAACTCTATGAAAAGTTAGTTCGAGCATGGAGATTTAACTAACTTATTGGGTATATTCTTGCGGGATAATCATATGCTTATGAGATTTAACTAAATTTGTGTAAGGTCTTGATTAGATGTCTTGACCTCTGCTTATGTGAATCGATGTTTGAGGAAGAGGTTCCATTTTTCTCTGATTTCATGAAATGGGTATATTCTTGCAGGATAACAATGATAGCCCTTTAGTTTATCCTAATTGTGTATTACTAAGTTGTACTTACGAGACTCGTCTAAGCTCTTCTTATCAAAGTATTTAGCTAATTTTTATTCTTATCAATAGGGTTCTTATGGAAACAAGTTAGCGCTGCAGATCAGGTAAACAATTACTAAGTTGTCCATATTCAACTGTCTTATTTTAATCCTTTCAATTGTTGTCAGTTTTTGTTGTTGTTTGATACTACAATTGCAGAGCGATTGTTTCAAATTTTGCTTTTATAAATCAAAGCAGTCAACCCCATTAAGTTTAAGTCGGTAACAATACACTCAACTCCGAACCCTTAGAAATGGTTGATCATCGACTTGACTTAGTTAAAAACAAGCACGATTCTTGATTCAATTTCCAAAGCTTTGAAATCAAATTTGTGGTATTTGTTTTTTATTGTATGCCAATATGCCATTTTTTTCTTCTTTTAAATGGGGTTTGCTTTCAAATTGATTGACACTATGGTGGCCGTCCATTTGGCCGGTGTAGGGTGGAATCAACTTATCCGAAGCATGGAGGGAACACAAAGTCTTTTGAGAGCCTTTGTGTTAATCAAATTTTGTAGGGTGGAATCAAATTTTGTTTTTAGCTAAGCATTGTGTTTTGGTTAGAATGCCACTTGGAATTGATGCTTTGAAATGTCCGGAATCCCATAGATTTAGGTTTCCACTTGGGAATGCTTGCGTTGCATTCTAGCATGGTATAATGCATTCTGTATTTTTATGTTAATTATGTTTGTTATTTGGAGTTTGCATGTCCAGAAGTTTGCGATGCTAATGCGATTTGTATGCTCATAGTGAGCCTACCTTCTTTTCTTCAAATCGACTTGTTATCTTCTCATTTCGGGAGAATTTGGCAATTACATGTGTCAATGTTATGTGTATTTCTGATTGAGAGAGATTAACGACTAGATATTATATGCTTCAACGATGTTGATACAACTCTTCTTGGAAACACGTTTTTGTTGTTACAATCTTTGGCTACATTCATGTGTTTTGGAATCCTTCTATTCCGTTTCATGGGTGTCATTATTATTTGTGAAAGCATTGAGTTTCCAGTTCCAGGGATTATGAACTTTAGACAATAGTGTGACTGTACTAGGAGAGCCAGATTTAGTGATTTGCTTTATATATAATACCATCGTGCAGTTTCGAGCATTTTCAGTTAAGACCTCATGAAGAATTTGAAAATTTGCAATGATAAAATTCTTAACTTTTTGCAACAGTTGCTGTTTCTGGATCTAATTTCTACTAAATCAGCACGTTGAGACGAGGAGAGAAAAGCCACAAAAGGAAGGCAGTTTTTTAAAGAATCACTAAAACTGATTCAAATTTACTTATAGGTATGTTATCAAGCCTTGCTTTACTTAGATATCAGCATTTGGCCTTTTGCTTTAGGCGACTCTTTAGTTGCTCATTTTTCATATTATTTTGCTGCACTATGAATTGGCCACTGTTCAAACTCTTTGCATTATAAATAGTACCACTTAGAATCTGTCTTATTATCATCAGATTCGGTTTGCTCCCCATCTTCTCCGGATTGAGTTTTCCAAATCTTGAAATGACACAATATACTGAAAGTACTAGACCAATTTTCTTGAGTTAATAATGGATGTGTGATTATGGGTTTGTGTGGAATGATTATGGGTTTCTATGAGGGAAATTGCATATGGCCTGTTTCATCTGTTATTGCCATGTTTGTCTATGTAGATTTTTTATGTTTCAAATGGTGCTGAATTTATTAGTAATTTCAAGACTTGTATGTCTAAATTGTCAAGTGAGGGGATAACTACGATTTGAAATGAAACATATTTATTAGTTATTGCTAATCTTGTATTTACGAATTTATTTATCAGTTTTTGCTTTCATTGGAGTGCAAGATGTAATTGATCACTGGTTCTCTTTGCGTTTCAGAATGGATAAATCATGGATGAGTACTGACAGAACGAAGAAACGATATGGAGAAGGAGTCGCGGCATTTCTGCGGTATGCTGTCAACCATCTCAAGGAGGAGGGTGAGACACATGATGAATTTCTTATGCTGTGTCCATGTACGGATTGTTTAAATCTTTGTGCATGCTCAGTTGGTGACGTAGAAGATCATTTATTCGTAAATGGAATTGATCAAACGTATATTATTTGGAATAAGCATGGGGAAAAGGATGAGGCAATAACTAGTAGTAGGCACGTTAACGTCAACAATGGTATGCACGCTGAATTTGAAATGGGATCTACCCTTGATGCTCCAGACGAAGATTTTGGAAAGGGAACTCCCATGATGCTCCGGACACTATAGATATGATGCGGGCTGAGAAGAGTTATGAGATGACCCTATAAAGTTTAAAAAATTACTTGAAGATCTTTGAAAAGCCCTTATACGAAGGATGTCCCAACTTCACAAAGTTGTATGCAATTCTGCAGTTGTTCAAGTTGAAGAGTAAGCACGGTGCATCGGACATGTTTTTTAATGAATTGTTACCCTTGTTAAAGGACATGCTTCCCAAAGAAGGTAATTTAATGGCGAGGAGTACATATCAGGCAAAGAAAATATTGAAAGCAATGGGTTCGGGGTACACAAAGATACATGCATGTATCAACAATGCATTCTTTATTGGAACCGGTACAAGGATGAAAAAGTGTGTCCTACTTGTAAAGCACCCGAGATGGAAAGTTGTGAGGGATGGTAAAGTGTACGAGAATGTTCCAGCAAAGGTATTGTGGTACTTGACATCATCCCAAGATTTCAGCGGTTGTTTCGATCGAGGCCTACAGAAGAGAAGATTTGATATGGCACCATACCACTAGAAACAAAGACGGTGTTTTTACGTCATCCGGCAGACTCACATGCTTGGAGAGAGATAGATAACAATTTCCCGAGAAATTAAAGGTGATCCAAGAAATCTGCGGTTAGTTTGTTTGGTGATGGAGTTGATGTAAACACGAGGCACCAAACATCACAGTGTATGGCCAATTTTGGTTGTGATTTATAACCTTCCAAGCTGTGTATGAAGAGAAAGTTCATCATGTTGTCGTTGCTTATAGACGGTACGCGCTGGAAACTGACATTGATGTCTTTTTAGAACCTCTTGTTAAAGATTTTCAATTCTTATTTGAGAAGGGAAAGAGAACATGGGATGCATATGCCCAAGAAATGTTTACTCTACGTGCGGTGGTTTTGTGGACGATAAACGATTATCCCTGCTCTTGGTACATTATGTGGTTGTCGCTACTATTTGGATATCATGGTTGTGTGGTGTGTCGGAAAAAAACTCACAGTATTAGGCTTCATGACTCAAACAAGAATGTTTATGTTGGTTATAGAAGATTTTTACCCTATGAGCATCCATTCGAAGGCAGAAGAAGGCATTTGGCGGAAAACAAGAGTGGGAGACTGCTCAAAAACCAATGACCAGGGAAGAAATATATGAGGAGGTAAAATGTATAAAGAATTCATGGGGAAAGAAGGGGACGAATAATCAAGGGGAAGACGTGCGAGGCTACACTGAAAAGGTGGAAAGATGAAGCGCATCAGGAAAACGAGTACTCAAGGGGAAGACGTGCAGGCTACACACTGGAAAAGGTGGAAAGATGAAGCGCATCGAGAAAAATATCAAAGGAAGTCGATAGGTCGGGTGAGGAAGAGGAAGGCGGGGAAACCACTTGCGGAGCAAGTACAACATATGGCAGCGACTACTTAGATATTGGCGTTATAATGATGTCCAACATTGTATTGATTTCATGCATGTCGAAAAGAATGTGGGACAAAGTCTTGTTGGAACGTTCTTTGCACAACGCGAATACAAAAGATGGATTAAACGCCGAGAAAGGATTTGGTGCGTTTGGGGTTAAAATCGGAGTTACACCCTAAGACAGATGACAAAGGAACGATACTTCCATGAGCATGTTATACATTAACCACGAGGAAGAAAAAGACATATTATTGGAGACACTATCCGAGTTAAGAGTTCCGAGAAGGGTATTGTTCGAATTTTTCCACCCTTGTGAACCTAAAAAAGAGCGTAAGTCTGGTCGGACTTAAATCACATGATTATCATATGCTTATGCAACAATTTTTGCCCGTCGCTATTCGGTCAATTATGCCTACACCTGTGAGATATGCTATTATCGGGTTTTGTTTCTTTTTCGGATCAATATACGCCAAAGAAATCAAGGTGGAAGAGCTAGATAAATTGCAAGAGGATCTCTGTGTGACGTTATGCTTACTAGAGAAGTATTTTCTTCCATCCTTCTTCGACATCATGATTCATTTAATTGTACATCTTACCGGGAAGTGAAATTATGTGGTCGGTTTGCTTTCGATGGATGTATCCTTTCGAAAGGTGTATGAAAGGTTATAAAGGGGCATGTGCGGAACAAGAATCAACCTTGTGGATGCATTGCCGAAGAAAATGTTGCGGAAGAAACGATTGAGATATATTGTGAGTACCATAAAAGCATCGGGACAATAGGTATTCCTTTGGATAGGCATAATACATCTCGGGAGGGAGAACCGCTATCGGTGAAGAGCCGAGGTGTATAGTTACCCCGAGCAGTTGAGACAAGCACATTTCTATGTAATGCGAGAACACGCTTTGAAATTGAGCCTTACATAGAGTAAGTATTAATTTGTTTATTTTCATTTTTTTTTTTGGTACAATATATAATAACATTGGTTATTGTACATACCAGCCGACACAAGCTCTATTTGGAAACTAAATATTCTACTAAAAAGCGGGCATGGCTAGAGAAAGAGCACTCTAACTCTTTTGGCGAGTGGTTAAAAAATGAGGTAATATGTTGTAAAAAAAGTGTCTTGTTTGATGTGTTATATTCCTTTACAGTCAAGGTTCATCCTAATAATGAATTTCAGGTTGAAAAAGAGTTGGCAGACGCCAGAGAAAGTATCTCAGAGAAGTTAAGATGGATATCACACGGCCCGCACTACGAGGTAACGAAATACACTGTATATCGCATCAATGGATATCTATTCCGCACAAGATCCCGTGATGGTAGAATTCACCAGAATAGTGGGGTTAGCGTCGCGGCAAGTGACATGCACATATCTAGAGATGATGGCGTTACATATGGTAAAGCCTCTTATTATGGTGTCTTGCAAGAGATATGGGAGTTAGATTACTGTGAAAGAAAAGTTCATCTGTTCAAGTGCAACTGGGTTGATAATAAACGTGGGGTCAAAAGAGATGCTCTTGGCTACAAGATTGTTGACCTTACTATGTTGGGATACAAAAATGATCCTTTTATTTTAGCCTCACAAGCTAGGCAGGTATTTTATGTCAAAGACCAGTTAGATAAGAAAAAATCTATTGTTTTTGTGACACCTCCCAAAAACTATAGAGATGCGTATGATGATGGCAACGATGAGGAATTCAAGACGAGTAATCTTTCTGGGAATGATAATATCTTGCCGTCTGTAGATCCACAAGACTTGGGTAAAGAATCCCGAAATGATTACTTCCGAACCGATTGTAGGGGTTTACTTATACGCAAGCCAAAATGACACACTCCGCTGCTGGCACGTCGCTTTATTTTCTTTAATCTGTGGTTATTCGATTAGTGACATGATATTGATAGAACGAAAATGATGGACCTTATTTTTAACCCCTGTTCCTAAGTGCATTGCATGGAGGAGTTTGTATTGTGTAGCCCGTGTGAAGAATAGTGAATTTTAATCTCATTTTCCTTGTTCCAATTTTAACCCTCAATCGTTTTGAATACCATACTTTACAGGGTTTTTCCCATATCTTGTGAAAGTCCTCTTTGTAAGAAGTCTTGACCACAATTTATGTTGAGTTGGGATGACACCTTGTATTAATTGTTGTGCCCTTGTTTTTGTTGAACTCAGAACCCTATTTTCATGTTGCAGGTTCGTTGTGGCTATTCAACACTCTACATTGTCCCTGAGCTTTGACAAAGTCATTTTTATGCCATCAGATGCCTCTATAAGTTTGACACTCGAATTGTAGGACACGAACTCGCATCTAAAAGATCAAGAATTTAATTATGGGATTGTTTTGTCTTGTTATATAAAGAGCAAAAGAAATGCATTCCTACTTGCAATCGCGAGTTTTGGAGTGTCCGGGCTCCGATATCAATTTGATGTAATATTTTTGTTTTTTTCTTTTGAAAGAGGTAAATAAAAAATATTGGTTGTAGATCTAAATTTTTTCATTAAATATATTTGATAAAGATATACAAGCTTTTGTGAATTGAAAAGTTAAACAGTCCGGTTGGTCTCACATATGGGTCCCATCGCTTGCAGTACCTTATGAATTTGTATGAAAAGTTTAAGATATGGTTTCCCATTTTGGATTTTTGCGTGGTTATCAATAATGTATATCGGGAATTCTAGGAGAAAGTAACACAATAGAACTCAATATACATGTTTTATTTTCACAAAACACCCATTTGCACCCGTTGTATTGCAATTCCCTTGGAAGCCACAATCACTTGTAATGTATCCTTCTATACACCGAGCTTGAAGTTTACGTATTGCGGTGAACAAGCATAAACATTATCCAACATATGTTGCTTGAAAATTCAATCTCATGTGTCTAATGGATCTGACGCTATGGTCACAATTTTTTTTTCGTGTAGCCATATCATAATCCTCCCAAAAAAAAATATATGGTGTAACCATATGTCAATCTTTTGTCATGTTGGATAAAATGTGACAATTCCTTAGTATATGCGTGTCTAATAAATGAGATATTACGGACACATTAAAAAACCAATGTGGCTAAATAAATCCTCTTTCCGTCACGGATTAATAGGTGTGTCTATTGCCATCCTACATTTTTGACACATACAAAATTATTTAATATGGCCATATACGCATCTATGGCTACATGTGATGGATTAGACTGAAAACTGTGACCAAACGATACCCTATGGCTACGGTTGATGGGTTTAGGATTAAACCTATGACTAAATGGTGCACTATGGCTACATGGTAACACAAAATGTGGCTATAGTTATACTTATGACCAATAGCCACGCAAATAACCCGAAACGTGGCTGGGCTGTAAACCAAAAAACGTGGCCTATCACTACACCAAATTTTGGGATTAGAAACAGAACCAGGCCGTTACAAAAACGGGTTGTAACGGCCCTCGCCTGTTGCAAAAGTGGGTGTTACATTTTTTTGTAACGGCTTTGTGGCCGTTCTGAATTTTTTTGTAACGGCCTCGTAACATGCTTGAGCCGTTACTGAATTTGCCACGTGGTAACATTTCCCGGGCCGTTACGAATTTTTGCAACTTGAGGGATGTTGTAACAGCTCAGGGCCGTTACGAACTTTTTTTGTAACAAAAAAAATTCTGTAGGTCAACCTTGACTGGTCAAAATTGGTGATCTTGACCAATTTTGACTGGTCAATTATGACTTCATAGCTTTATTTTTCTGCATTAGGAAATAAGTAGGAATTCTAAAAACTACACGCATACACCTTTCATTTCATCCTCCACAATCAACAATATCCTTTGCGGGCTTGCTTTGTTGAAAGCTTAGGCATCCGAAACTCGATGTCGACGCCATTTCGGGCCATTAGTGGTTCCACTGCCGGTTCATAGTCCTAACATACATCTATTGCAACACTTCCATTCTTAGATAACACCAACATGACTCCAAACCAATCTCCATGGCTCTCTTTGCACCAACAAGTCCTTGCCTGCAACACCTTATTACATTGCGAGTCTTGCTGACATCACATCGGCACCATCTTGACCCATTGTATCTTTACATCATCAACTCCTACATAGCAATCTCCACCAACTCCCGTGATCGAAGTTCAGCTCACTTCCATAATCGACCCAAACTCGAATTTGAGTTTAACCCATCGCAAACCCAGGTTTCCATTTCTTCTCAATCTATACTTCACAATTTCTCAGTTCAATTCCTCATACCCATTTGCATCTCCTCCACTTGGTCACACTCAGCAAAGACTCATTCTTCTCAACATCATACTTGCACAAACCTGCAAAGCCACACTAAATGGTAAATACCGAGTCCCACCAAAATTGAATTCATAACCACCAACACATACCATTCTTCAACCGATATTCTTTGCCCGAACCAAAATCGCCATCGTTGCCTCAAGCGGGTTCAGCTCCATACCATTGTGCAAATCTATCATAAGTAAACCCATTTCAGTTCTCCTTTATGAGCTCAATACCACTACTTTGCATCACTTTGGAAACAACTTACGGCACCACGGCGTCGACATCTTCCATCATCCAGGTTCCTAATCACCCCGTAACTGACAACCACACCATACAATTTCACAATCCTTTGAACCCCTTGTAATTCTCAACTGCAACTTATATGTATGTCAAGAGAAGAAAGCAGGAAAATATACTTACACACCCATTGCGGCTCGCATCTTTACTTCAAACCCGGCCACTGTGAGAACCACTTCAATCACTTTCCTCTTCCCTGTAAAATTTACACAAAGAACAATCTTGATTCACAAACACACATCAACACCATCTTAGCAGCACCATTTCCTGTGATATAACAATCCCGACGAGGAACCAAAACTCCAACCTATTCGAGATGTAAAAAGTTAGCAAAGCAACCAGTATTAATTAAAAATGGAAAATAAGAGATATGAAACAAAATGGTGAGAAATACATTACATTGATGGTGATTCTGCTGGAGTAGGTGGCTTTGCCGCTGCTTGCTTGGGTTTTGTCATCACTGGCCTGCAAAACCTGTTCAAACGAAACAAACAAAATATATTCATCACTCAGGAGAAAGTGGATGAGGCAATCAATCACGAAGCCAAACTTGCTTACAAGAGTTTCAAACAAAGACCCATCAATAAAATGGCGGACCTCAGCGTATCACGAGATTCGTCAAGTGCGGACCAATCGCAGATTACCAAACTACGGTAGTAGATCTACTTATCTATTTGCCAAAGAAAAAAGTAATCATGCGAGAGAAATTATAATGTACCTATCAAGGGCCTCTACATTCTTTTTAACGTCATCGGACAACAAAGACTGGCAGGTTAGCATATTTAGTGGAGAGTCTTCTGCTGATGTTTCTCTCTCAACCATGCTTCGCTTTCACACACTCCTTAATGACCTGCCACATTAAGTCGAGTTCTTTCTAAGTGAGTTGCATACAAATATACAAAGAGAAACTCATTTTCTTGTTCTATAAATGAAAGCGAGGCTCATATTTGGCTAATACTAATAAGTGGAAGTGCAACAATTAGGCATCGATAATGGGCGAAATTGAAATAAAAATTACCTCCATAGCATTCAACAAAGCATTGAACAAAGTAGGAAGTGCTTTATTTGCAACAAACGCATCCCCTTCCACCCACAGATTCTCAAATCGCACTTCAATTTTAGGAATATCAATTCCAACCCCAGTATAACAAAACGAAAGCAACCGATGCACTGTAAAACAAACCCTATTTACAAGTGAAACTCCCTCAAACCGATTAACAAAATGAAACCCTTAAAGGCGATTAACAAATTGAAACCCTTAAATCGATTAACAAACTGAAACCCTAAAATAGAAATAAATCAAACCCTAAAACAAATGACGAAAGACTTACACGAGATAAAATACGAGATGATGAAATAGAAACCCTAAACTCGATTAACGAGATGATGAAATTGAAATTCGAACTCGATTACGAGATGTGATTCTACGGGGAAGAAAAAAAAAGAGGAGGAAGAGAAAATCTAACGGAGACAAAAAGAAGAAACATATACCTTCTAGGCGAGATTCAAGATCAGTTCTTCAAAGCTCCAACTCCGGCGAACCCTAAAATGAAATCGAATTTTTTTTTTTGGTATCGAGATGAAACCCTAAAATCTGATTTAACGAGATGATAAAACCCTAAAATTGAAAAATTGATGATGACTTATGCGGATCGAAACTAAAATCGAAACCTAAACTCGTTAATCTTACACAATTCTTCAAAGATCGAGAAGATTAACGAGTGTGGAGACGAGAGGAGAAGAAAGAACAGAGCGAAGAGAGAAAAGAAAAACGAAAATGAAATCTCGATTTGGCTAAGTGCTGAGATATCCTCAAAAGCACGCATGTGAATCGTGACACGCATGGGAGGAAATATCCTCTGGTATAACTCATCGTGGGTGGAAACATAATGCCACACATGTGAATGGCACACGCACATTCTAAAGGTGTTACCACCCAAGTGTGACCAAGCGTGTGACTGGCACGCCTAAAAAAAAAATTCGTAACGGCTTAGCCACATTACGAATTTTTTAAAAATTAGTAACGGCTTCAGCCTGTTACGATTTTTTTGTAACGGCCATTTGTAACGGGAAATTTGTAACGGCCCATAAGCCGTTACGAATGCCTGTTACGAATCCGGGAATTTGGTGTAGTGTATGTGAAGGTTTGTACTAGTGGCTCTTTCTCTCCTATTTTTCTTCATCCTTCTTGTTCGCAACAACAGGTAACAAATCGATCTGTCCATCTGTTGTTACTCATATCAATCGATCTATTTTTTTTTATTAGTTTTTGTTTCGTTTTTATGTTCAGTTAAACACTTAAACTTACCGAGGAGAGATCGATTGATTCGATCCAACTATTGGGTACTTGAGTTGAAATCGAACCAAGGTAATCAATTTTAATTGTGATTATGATTTGAAATTAATGTTTTTGATTCTTAGTATGGTTTTGATTTTGATTGATTAAAATCATGAGCGAATCAAGAGTTTGCTGTTAGTATACACTGCTGGTCATGGTTTTCATTTTGATGGGTTTCCGCTCTCTTTGTTAGTGTCAGTCGAATATCATTGTGGAATGGAAAGATATACTTTTGTTCATCTGATATTGAACATACTTCTACTTTTTAGTCTTTCTTTGGTTTAGACAAGCAGCACATGCAAGCCCATGTTATCAACTGAAGTTGTTCTATTGATTGAATTGATAATTTGATATCTTGTTTATGTATATATTTTTTGTCAGTGATCAATCATGGATGCATCAAGTCGAGTTAGGATTCAGAACATTATATGGTGCCATTTCATTAGGAAAAATGTTGCAGAAGCCGCTTGTAATTCTTGTGGAAAGACATTTAGGGCACACGTTTGCAAAAATGGAACATCTGCGGTGTAGTGTCTTATGATCTATCTACTATTTACTTTGAACTTTGATGATTTATCGGGTTTATGTCTTTATGAACAATTTGTAGTATTTAGCTTTATATGTATGAATATATGAATTCACTTTTATCAGTTTATCTGTCTATCTACTGTTTATCAGTTTATGTCTTTATGAAAAATTTATCTGGAATTCTGGCGAAGGTGGCATCGGACCGGTGCATCGAACCGTCTTGTTCAGACTTGTTCGAAATGGGCCGAGGCAGGATGAGGTACATGTACCGGTCCAAAATCTAAGAACCGAGACTAGGGAGGTACATGTACTCGGCCTCGGCAAGAACCGAGCCGAACCGTACCGTGTGCACCCTCGGACAAAATCAAAGTCCATAAAAACTAAGCGAGATAGAGTAAGATTAGTGGACCATTCTTTTATTATTTTTAAGAAAAAGACTTTTTAAATGCTACCAAAACATTAGTGGACCATTCTTTTTAAATGATCATTTTTTCAAAATTCCTTACGAACGGGGCACAATTGCGCAAGTCTTGTGGCCGTGGTATATAATACAACAGTGGGTCACACCGACACATGGACCAAGAACAATCTAGAAATTAATCTCATCCGTCAATTTTGTTTAGTTTGCCTTTAATCCAGCCGTAAAACTTATAGAAACCCTATTTTTTTTCCCATAACTCTCATTTGGCCTCTTTTCAATTCTCTCTCCACCCCCTCTCAGAAACTGAATGCCTCTCTTGTATCTTCTCTTCGAATCTTCATTACCCCGGTTTACTAGATCTTGTAGATCGCTAATTGATAAAAGTTGTTCACTGGTTTGTTAATGTTTTTCAAGTCTTCGGTGATATGTGTTATTGATTTATGTCTCAGTTCGTAAAAGGTAAATATATGTTGCAGATCTTTGACTGTTGTTTTTTTTCTCAGTGTAGTGAATGATGGTTAACGTTTCTTCTCTGCATCTTCTTGTCTGTATTTTTCTCTCTTTGTAATCTGTATTTCTTGATGATTCGTTAAAAATCAAGAGTAAGCTTTGATATGTAAACGGTACTTTTGTAAAATTTGATCCAGTTCATGGCGTTTGTTTCTACACTAATTGGACTTGGGAAATTTATTCTGGATTTAGACCGTAAGATCCTTATAATATGTATGAATATGAATTTGGTTGTCATCTTCCTTTTCAATTTGTTAGTTTTCGTAGTTTTTTTTTCTTTAGAAAATTGATTCTATTTTTTCTTAATTTTATTGTTGTTTAAATTAATTAATCAGGCGAGGTTTACTCCAAATGGATTTGATCTGGAAAGCTATGTTCGAAAAAGGTACCAAAATAACAAGCTTTATTGTTTGGTTTTTGATTCAGTTCTTGATGTTGTATATCCAATTTAGGGTACGGTTTATGTTCCTTATTCTAATTAGGTCTGATATTTGCATTTGTTTGTATATGTAGGACCCAGGTTTATCATTTTTTGGAGGGAGGAACCAGATCCGTAAGAGTATTTGAATGATACTAGGATTCTAATCTTGTCTTGTGTGAATAATATTATGTAGGATATAAGTTGCATCATTGCACCATCAGATTGTTTTCAGCTCTCTGCTTTTGTTTTGGTTATTTTCTTTTATAAAATGCTTAATGTAATTGAAATGCTTAATGTAATGTCTAAAAAAATAGAATAATAAATGTATTATTAATTGTAAATAAAAATTATATTCTGAGATAATTTTTCTTTAGCATCAATTAATGATTCATGTTCCCAAGTCCCAACCAGTTGCACGGCAACCTAAAAAGTTTTCATCGGAGAAATCGTTTGACCAATTTTGACTGCCCCCTAAAAAATAATCCACTTAAACTGCCCCATTTTACAAAGAACGCTCAATTGGGATATGAAAACTAATCGGGATATGACTAAATGACAAAATAGGGATCCAAATATCCTAGTTTGGGTTACCCCTTATCTAAATAAAATTTTAATTCTAATTTAACCCTCACTAATCGGGGATTAGTTACTAATGATGATTAGTAAAATATTAATGATTTGGGGGATATAATTTGTGTTTATGTTTATTTGAATTTGTGTGTGTTAGTTTAAAGGGAAAAAAATTTTTGAGTAGAATTTTTTTTTTTTTGAAAATAGAAGATGATTGTGATGAGAGACTTGCAGCTGCTGAATCTTTAGTTCAATTACAACAACAATCATATCTTCAATCTTCGATTAATGATAACAACTCACAATTGTTGTATGATGAACCAACACCTTTGAATCATTATTTTCTTGACCATGAAATGTTTTGTGAAGAACCAACTCAAGAAAGTAAACATGTTCAAAGCCATACAAGCAACCCCAAACACGAGGTAATGCTTCAAAGAGGTCGAAAATTTGATTTTTTTCTTTTGAAACCGCCATTTAAATGAAAAAACCTTTGTACCGGCATGCTCGTGGTTTGAATACTATAGGTATCATGTAAAAGCATAGTATTCATATATATATGTATCTGGCACTAAATTTCCCAGATATTCAAGAACATACAGGCGTGGTATTCAAGCCAAGATTGAGTGCCGGTACAAATTTATTTTTACCTACCAGCCGAATATTCGAGGAATATTCAAGCCGTGATGTTAGTACATGGCATTCTATGCCGGTTTTTGATCTGGCATAGAAACTTAAATGTCGAAGATGCCGGTTTTACATGAATAACATAAAGAAGCTAATGATATTTTGAACTTAAATACGGCATTTAGTTCTTTCAACTTAGTATCTAGGAACGATCTAGGTATATAGAGTCAATTACGGTTATCTTAGGTTCTTAATCCCGTGATCTCCTTTACTTATCGACAATGCCGGTTTTGAACTAATCCAAGTTTCTTTTCATTCATTCCTTAGATTGTTACCTACAACGATCAACCAAACTCCAAACCGCTCCATCGGGATACGTGGAGTACTATAAAATGCCGCGGGTATGTTACCAAACAATACTTTCACCTAGTGCTTACAATTTTATGTGGGGATTTGCTTGTAATCTCTATAATGTTGTCCTTATGTAGGGAATAAAATATGAAAAGGAAGCAATTGCTTGGGCAAAGCAACGGCTCTTAATAACATGTGTGTCTTAGTGAGGAATTCCCAACGTTCATCGATTCGTTTTGAGATGGTTTTGCGAGAGAAGTGGAAAATACAATGAGAAAAATAGTCATAAGAGAAAGGGTTATGTATATGAAAAGAAGACTAACAAGGTATACAAGACGATTACGCGGAAGGATGTTGCCCTTTTAAGCTTGTATTCTATCTAAGAGGTTCAAAAGTAGAAGAAAAGAATGGGAATGTAAGGTGTGGTTTGGCCGTCACAACCACCCCCGTCCGAATGATTTTGAAGGTCACTCCCTAGTTGCGAAGCTAAAACCTGATCAATTCGAGGATGTAAAGATGATGACCAAAGCATGTATCAAACCAAGAGTGATTCTCAGAACCTTCAAGGAAAGGATAAGACCAACGTTTCTTCACTCAGTACAATTTATAGCGCACAAGCAACCATTAGAAGGTTGGAATGGGAAGGGAGGAGTGTTATGCAAGAATTTAAAAAGATAGCTTGGGATCACAATTACACGCGTATCATTAAAAGAGGTCCGGACAACAAGCCGCTTCAAATTTTCATTTCGCATCCTTTGCTTTCACAATTGGCTCATACGTGTTGTGATGTTCTTATGATGGACTGCACATACAAGACAAACAAATACAACATGTCGTTGTTCAACATCGTGGGGCAAACATCGGACAAGGTAACATTCACATTGGCTTGGTGTTTAATGGAGAACGAGAGGGATTACAATTATCATTGGGCATTGCGGCAATTGAAATTATTGTTCCCGGAAAATCGTTCTCCGAAGGTCATCATAACCGATCAATTTGACGCACTAATGAATGCCATATCCTTTGTACATATCATATAGGTGAAAATGTGAAAAAACATTGTCATGCTTTGTTTGAACCCTCAAAGGCTGATATTAAGAATAGAATGATTGCTCAACTATAGGAAGATGTTCGCAAAGAGAAACTATCACCCGAAGAAGAAGAAAATGAAAGAGGAAAGATTAAAGAGCGAGTCGACAAAGAACACTATGAAAATCATAAAAGGTGGTTGGAATTTCTAAAGGATTGGGAGAAAGTTTATTGGTCTCTTACCGAGGACATGTATGAAAAGAGATTGAACAACTTTATTGCCAAATATAACGAAGTGTATCCATGTGTCGTCTCATATTGTCGGGATAATTGGTTGGATAAGTTCAAGGAAAAATTTGAGCGTGCGTGGACAAATCATTATAGACATTACGGGAATGAAGCAACTAGTATAGCGGAGTCCTCTCATGGGAGATTTAAAGATCTCATCCGGTCAGCCGGGGAAATGTGGTTACGGTCACCGAGGCAATGAAGCAACACTTTAAGGCCGATATCGATAGGATCAAGAAGGCTTTTGAGAAAAGCTCAATGGAAAGGATGACTCAATTTCTTGAACATACTAAGTTGCTCCAAGGAATAGAGTTTAACGTCTCCCGTTGGGCAATAAAACATATGATGAGACAAATGCAATATGAGAAGCTTAACGGAAATCCGGGTGATGTGTGTATTTGTCCCGACATGTCTTCATTGGGGCTTCCGTGTCGTCATATGCTTGTGAAGTATGAAGTAGTGATACCTATTGATGTTATTGATCCTTTTTGGAAGCAATTATCTTTCGACCTTCCCCCTACCGAAGCTCTGGACAATCACCATGGGATACAAAGGAGGCTTTAGAATTTTATGAAGCTTACTCACGTGGCAACTGGGGCTAGCCGACAAGTATTGTTGAGCCAACTAAGACTAATTACACGGCCATGGATAGCACAAAGTGAAGAGCCAACAAAGGGAGATCCGGTGGGTAGACCACAAACTAAAATTGCAAGGAAGAAATAAAGAAAAGAATTAAAACAAATGAGTCGACGTGAAGAGGAACTCGCGACAACTAAAAAACGAGATCTATGTGCAAGTGAGATTTAGAAGCAAGATTCGCTGAAACGACCGTTCCAAACAAGAGGGGTAGGCCGAGGAAGGAACCGATATCAAGTCAACAACAATCGACGAGTTCCGAACCTACACCCATAGTCGATGTATCGGAGGTTAAAGGAAAAGGGGAAGGCCGCCAAATGTACCAACATTAAGCAACCAAGGACAACAAGGTGAGCATTCGAACCTACGCCAATAGTTGATGTATCCGAGCTTCAAAAAAAAAAAAGGGGAAGGCCGCCGAAGGTACCAACATTAAGCAACCAAGGACAACAAGGTGATCATTAGAACCTACACCAATAGTTAATGTATCCATTGTTCAAAAGAAAATGGGAAGGCCAAGAATTTACCAACTTTAAGCAACCAAGGGCAACACGGTGAGCATTCCGAACCTACACCAATAGTTGATGTATCCGAGCTTCAAAAGAAAAGGGGTAGGCCGCCGAAGGTACCAACATTAAGCAACCAAGGGCAACAAGGTGAGCATTCCGAACCTACACCAATGATCGATGTATCGAGGTTCAATTGAAAAGGCGTAGGGGTAGGCCAAGGAAGTATAATCTCCGTCACATACCGAAGACATTTGTAGGGTAGAGATTGCGAGAGGATGGTTTGGATATAATTAAGCTAAAAGTTGGTAATATGACGATGTATAAGGAGTCGCAAACGGGTAGGACTTATAGACACTACCATACGAAGATAGAGTCTTACATAGATCAACTTCACGAGGTTATTCGCGAGTTTGTTGTGTACACGGATGATGTCGATGGAGATGGAAATTGTGGCTATCATGCCGTCTTTGAACAATTAGGAATCTTCGAGGCGGCTGCATTAGTAAAGGAATGACACCATGCCGATATGCTAGAATGAGGATGGCCGATCAACTTGTGAAGAAGAGGAGCTTTTATGAGCAATTGGTTGGTCACTCACGAGGTGTTTGATGATATGTGTGCTCAAGTGCTAGGACCCAGCGGGGAGATGGCATTTCTTCTTTCTCAATATTGGATGAGGATGCCGCTTTGTGGGCATCTAGTAGCGGATACATTTAATTGTGTTGTTCATTATTTTACCCCCACCGTAGTCACTACATTTACACCAAAATGGCAAAAATGCGAGGGATCCCTTAAGACGAGAAGATTTGTTTTGGCGTACGTGAACGACAATCATTTCGTCATTCTTAAACTCGGGGACAATTGTCCATTGCCACTGTTTGTGGGATGGTTAAAAACAAGGAACTAGATCCAAATATATGGAAGGGATGGATGGCGTTGAACGAGGAGAATCACCAATTATGGGATGCTTTGGCCTTATCAAAGAAACCTCTTGAAGAGGAGGAGTTGCAACTTCATACGTGTGGAAGCGATGATGAGTAATTTGGATTAATGTTGAGTAATTTGGATTAATGTGGTTCACTAATACGCCACCTTTTGTTTTTGGAAGTTTGAATTGTAATCATTGAACCATATGCCATGTACGTGCCATTGTGATTTAATTCAAACTTTACTACGGCGGTGCTCGTCTTAGGCGTTGCAAAATATGTTCTCGTTTGTCTTTGGAATAACAACTTAAGTACACGGATATGCAAAGACCAAATACCATAAAATAACATACGCAAAGTGTAAACAAACCAAATGTAAAGTTAAGATGTTCCAAACCGAAAACAAATGAAGCAAAGATGTTCAAAGTTTACCAATACACACAAACAAACATAAACCAAACTAACACTATTAAAGAATCACAAGATCACTCGGTTCTTGGCCTCTTGTATACCCTCTTCTTCTTTTCGCCCCACAAGTCTTTTGCCTCAGTATCTTCTATTTGGTCTATCTTTTTGACGACGTTCTCCATTTATTTCTGGGTCACCAACTCTCCTTTCTTGGTCTTCTTCTTAAAGAACCTTGCCAAGTTTCCAATTCGCTGACGCTGTTAACGGATTTTTCAGCATGTATTTAGTACGTACAAATTTATAAGTTGGTAGATATAGATTAAGAGAATAGTAATGAACGCACCAACAACGTAACGAGAAATTTGTAGAAGTCCGGGTGCGATATCCGGAGTTGTGGAGGGACGTCTTTGGTGGTGGAGGGACCTCTACCGTATCCGGGCGTACAACATAAGGATGTGAGTACTTGTAGATGCCCGTTTAGGAATGTTGGTTCACTATCAAAACCGTTCTCAGCCAATTCCCAATCACCCCTATCCAAAGACAGTTCTTCTTCTTCCCTTTCGATCAATGTGCGAGAATTGGTTCCGGGTCGTAGCATACCATAGTATGGTTCTCATTTGATTGGCATTTGTAAAGTCGTGAGAATATTTATGATAAGATGTATCCGTGAGATCTTTCGCATGTAGAAGAGTTGGCGCATCACGCGGAGAGGGTTATGCATAACAAATCCTTTTGGATGAAAGAACGGTCCGTTGTAAAATGAAACATTTTCATGTCTCGAAGGTGAACTCCTCGACATTCCTATAAGGGTCGAACACAACATGTTCCACGAGAAAACGAGTCCAAAGCCAATCTCATTTGTAAAAACCGTTTCTTGTTAGGCGAAGGGGTATTTTTGAAGTAGTATTTCGAGCTAGAGCCATATTCGGTTGGTAATCATGCAAAATTTCCAATCCTTTATACCCTATGAACAAATCTCGGAAGTGTTCATAAGCCCACACCTGTGCCCATAAATTGTATAAGAAAATAAATAGTTGGAAACTAACAAATGTAACGATAACAATCACAAAATAGGTGGTTCACCTTACCTGAATCACAGTGAAATTCCCATTAAATTGACGGCCTTTCGCCTTAGAAGCTCGACGCATTTCTGCCAAAAAATGAGCCAAGAAAGCAGTGCCCCATGAATACTTATGAACGTCTTCCAACGGATCCAAATGTTGTAGGTTGTTCATATGCACCCTGTTACCATTAGAGTCGGGGGAATATAGCGGTTCCCAAAATGAACAGACATATATGCGGCGACAGTTTGTTGAGCTTGTGCGGGAGTCAATTCCACATTCTTCGTATTCCCAAACAGTTGAATGAGTTTGATGAATGTTATAGTCTTTATGAGCGATTCGTTTCTTGTACAAATTTGCCAACGTGGTTTCCTTGTTCCATCCAAACAACTTTTCTCAGTGAGTTCATAGATCTTTTCCCACCCTAGGTCCTTCGACTTGTCTCCAACCTTAACCGGTTTCCCAAGAACCTCTAGTCCTATTATCCTTTGGACATCTTGGGGATAATGGTCATCTCGCCAAAATTAAAATGCATGGTGTCGGTTTCACCATAAAACCTCTCCAAAAAGCGGTTTTGCGATGTGCGGTATCGGTGGCCACATAATTTTCTATCGCATGATACAACCCGAGATGCTCGACTATTTGTTGAACAATGGGACACTCATCCTCCAAAGGCCACACATCCGATTGTTGATGGCGGCAAACACGCCGAGGCTTTCTGTGGTCCTATAAAAACACAACAAACTTAATTAAATTGATCACGGGAAAAGAATATAATAATAAGATACAAACGTCTTACATAAGTTTGATAGATCCAACGAGCCCCAAGAGTCTTTATACGAAAATAAAAGTTGCGGGTTTATCGGTTGACCCCAATGTTTGCCATCATTGCGGACAGGAATCAATTCTAACTTATCGGGAAGTGAAGAGGGGTGCCTTTCCATCATCGGTTTGTCCTAAACCACTGCTTGTGAGGATGAGCCACCTGCTATTAGGTTACGGTGGAGTTTCCCACTCATCATCATCATCGGTGCTTGTTGAGTCGCTTATAGGATCCCGAATTGTGACCTTAGCGATGGCGGATTTTGACGTTTACGTCGAGAAGACTTACGCTTTGATTCTTCAACGACTTTTCCTTTTCCTTTGTCCTTTCTTGGTGCGTGAGACCTATGTTCCAATACGTTAAATTGAGTTACATACTACATGTCGGCATACAAAAAGGAACATACTTAAAACCGGCATCATAAATTGACATATACGAAAATGCCGAACCGATCCGGCATCTTAAAGAATAAACGGAGAACGCCGGTTTTTGGTTGAATCGTATCGGGGATTTACAAATTTTAGGGGAGCGAAAACCGGCATATCAAAATAAAATACGACAATGTTAGGTATTGGTTCCGGCATTCCTTAAAAAAATACTACTATGCCGGTTATATTGAATTATATGTAGAAAATTCTAGTAGTATGAAAAACAAACCTAGGTATAATTTGTTACCATACATTGAGTCTTAGGAGCAGGATCTGGCATATACAATATTAACACGTTGAATGCCGGTTTTGGTTGAATTGTATCCGGGGATTCACAAATTTTAGGGACCTAAAAAACCGGCATATCAAAATAAAATACGACAATGCGGTATTGCTTCGGCATTCCTTAAAAAAATACTACTATGCCGGGTTATATTGAATTATATGTAGAAAATTCTAAGCCGTATGAAAAACAAACCGGTATAAATTGTTACCATACATTGAGTGCCGGAACAGATACCGGCATATTCAATACTATTCCAGGGATTCACAAATTTTAGGGACCGAAAACCGGCATCGAAAAATAAAATACGATAGTGCCGGTGTCATTTCCGGCATTCTTAAATGGCAATATATCTATCCGGTTTTACGCCAAAATTTACGAGTTCTTAGTGTTTTTTGGTTTTTGATTTTCAAACTCAATTCAATTGACTAGAATTTCATCTTACTAGAATTCAATTTCAAAACCCTAATCAGAATTTTCAATCCGTCATGAACCCTAGCATGTTTGACTTTGTGTTATATATCACTAGTGGAAAATAGAAGTTCCGCGACCGTCAGGACAGGTCATATATACGAGTTAAACGACCAGTTTTAACGGTCTCTGATGGGGTCTCTGATAAAGCGTCTGTGTTTTGTAGGACCCTGAGTCGTGGGTCTCTGAATAACGACCGGTTTGAACCGTAACTAGGTGCTGACACACTATATCAGTCGTAGATTTAAATCAAAATATAAAAAAAAATCAGATTCAGATTTGCTGAAATGGCTGAATCAGAAATAATCTGACTACATCAAATGAAACTCAAATTCAAGTTAAATGAAACTCAAATTCAAGTCAAGTCTAATGGAATTCAAATTGAAGTCAAATGACACATAAACTCAAATTGAAATGAAACTTCAAAATTAAACTCAATCTGAGAATTCAACATTCATTCCTTTTATCCACTGGGTTTAAAATTACACAAAAATGGATGAAATTCTGAGTTCAGACAATTGATTAAACAACAAAACAATAAGCTCCTCCGATGACGATGAACTTAGACCATACTTCATAATATCAAGTAGAGCATCCATGTGTTGTCTCCCTGGTTCACATACGACAAAGAACGTTGTTCCTGCAAAGCAAACCAACAACAGTACAATGACTTCATTCAGTTCATAATACACGGTAGACCAACATGATAAAATGAAAAACAAGAAGTATTTGAATTCAAGGACTGAAAGCGCAAAGAGACGTGTTAGGAAGAGTCTATGTTGGCAAAAAGACAAGAGAAGACTTAGCATCTGAATGAGGTGTAGTGGTTTTTCAGAATTACCTAGAGTACATGGACTTGATTACGGATATGCTTTATTCACACAACATGAGATTTCATAGTAAATCGCAGCATACACAGAGGCATAGAAACGTTCAAGCTCAAATTCAAACGAAAATGCAACGCAATAGACTCGCCAATCTTAACAGTTACTTTCATTTTTCAGACTAATAGACTCGCCTGCTAGTCTTAACATATTTCAAACATTTCATTCTTTAGACTAATAGACTCGCCTGCCAGTCTTAACAGTTACTTTGCCGTGTAATATAGATGCTTCCAGCAGTCTTAACCTAGTGAACGTATATTGCAAGCAATCATACACTAATCTGGATTGATAAATTACCTCACTGAGGATGAGAACTCCTTTCTTTGAATCTTGGAACACAACAAACTCGTAACTGGCTAGTTTCATTCCATCCCTCAAAGACATCACAAGAGCCACATCCGAACGTGAAAAAACAGTCTTCAGGCTATAGTACATGAAAAAGCTCAAGTTATCCAACAGTTCATTACTTTCAACATCAGTTATCAGGCAGTGGGGCACTGCTATATGGTCTGGTTTCCCATGAACTATTCTACGACCATTGATGACTGGACAATTAATGGCTAATTCAAAATGAAAGCTTAATTGCAATGTAGCACATCGATGTGGGGAGAAAAGAACGAAGTGCATACCTATAGTGTCAATAAGTTCCAAATCTGGCACCAAAATCAAATTGATTGCAAGTAACCACGCATCACTGTGAACCGCAACCAGAGATGACCAGTCCTTTTCTTGCTTCCCATCCTAGCAAAGTTGATACACAGGCTCTGGAAGCTCTGGAGGGACCTCTTGTGCAGGTAAATTGACCTCCCACTGCTCAGTAGGGAATCCATACACATAAAGATCAGCAACTGCAAGCTGGAATATTTGCAACAGTGTCGCTATCAAATTAAGTTACATCTAAATTTTCTTTGGACATGTTTCAGCCGTTATGTTGTGTGTTTAGCAGGCTCAGTTACTAGTTAAGAAACTTTTTAAGAAGTCGATAAAATTTTTCAGTTCTCGATTGGCATGATGAAGAAGAAATTTACTACTCTCAATGTAGTATTGTTACTTGAAAAAATCAATCATGTGTTTCTTCTGCCAGTCACGACTCACAAGTGAGAGAACAGCTGTAATGTGAGGATCAGGGATGAACTTATACGCAGATGCATATGCATATCCCATTGGCCACTAATGTAACAAGCAAAAGTAAAGAAGAAAAAAAAAAACAAATTCTACTTATCCAACAGGTGACTGGAATATGGACAGTCCTCAATGATGTAATAAAATAAAAGCTTAACTGTAATGTATCTCATCAGTATGGGGAGACATAAAAGAAGAGCATACCTATCGTATTTCGCAAATCCAAATATGGTCCAAAAATAAAATGCGACTGCACGTAATCATGCATCACTGTGAACCGCAACCAGAGATAACTAGTCGTTTTCTTGCATCCCATCTCTAGCAAAGTTGATGCCCATTGCAGGCTCTGGAAGCCCTGGAGAGACCTATTTTGCATGTAAATTGACCTCCCATTGATCAGTAGCACAATTTTTCCTTCTCTGCATAACGTGATGAAGTTAATTAGTACTTACTGTAGAACTGCTTGCTCAAAGTATGTCACTAAAGCGCCAAAGGAACAATAACTGAATTAGAAGGAAACAACGACAATATGTTAAAGAATGAAAAGTAAATTAATTCAAAAATAGTCTTAAAAAATATAAAGTAGGCAATCCTACTCACAGGTCATAAAGTGGAAATTCAAAACCAAAACTCAAACGCAAACAGGGTGTGTAAAAACTGATAATCTCTTATCAGCAGAAAGGATGGTTCAATTAATGGCATTATAACCCTCAGATGCAGTGGAAATTATCAACAACAAACAAAAAGACACATCCATTCGAAAGGGAGTTTGATGTATTACATTTTAAAAATGTTTGCTAAACATTCTGTAGATCCTAAAATGCTTTCCGAACAACTCTTAAACTTATGGGGAAAGAAAAACAAACTCTAAGTACCAACTTCAAAAAATTTTAACAAGCAACCGATAGTAAAGACATCCACCAGTTACCACTAAAACAAAAAACAAGAGAACTTTTCTATAGCACAAAGCGTACCTTAAAATCTCACGTTTTCAACAAAATTACAGGCTTTGCTCTGGCTATCATCAGCAAGGGCAATATTCCCAAGATCTGTTTGTTTTCGACAGGTAGGGCACATAATTCATTTATTTCGAGACTTTCCATGAGGAACTGATCTCTCTGACATTGCAACCAAACCTGCAAAGCAGTATCCAAAGAAATATATACCCAGACAAAGTTCAGTCGATTAACCTATGATAGATCAAAAAAATGTAAAAGTTCAGAACCCTGAAAGACTTACATCAACAGCAAGTAACATGCCCACACTGGAAAACCATTTTCTCGTGCTGAAGTTTTTCTTGACAAACTGGGCAAGCCTCATCTTCATCTTTATTTATAAACCCGTTTTGTTCTCTAGGGAAGACTACTATTTTTTGATATTACTAGTAGTCTTAACCATCTTCGAATCTCTATGCAAACAAAATCACATGCATTTAGTCTACATACATCAGGAACTTAAAGAATGTAATATGGCATGCCTTGCAATTAGAATTAGATACTAACCATCCATTCCAATTGTGATATGGAGTAGACGACACCTTCTTTGCACTTACCTATTCGGAAAGCTCGATAGGGATAAAACGCTCGCGAACTGCATTCTTTGCACTTACCTATTCATCCTCCCCTGCACCAAATCCAGCAAAGCATACTCAGGCCAAACTGAATTATGCAATTTGCAAGGATTCTTCGTCACATCACTCCTAATTTTTCAATGTTTTAGCTACAAAGAATTATGATAATCTAGTCCCTATATGCATTGTATTGTGTGCATTTGCACATCTATAACTCATAATTTATCTGCTATGTCAGAGTTTTGTAATCGTCACCTGCCATGCAAGTGCTTTTCCATCTTGACATGATCTCGCCAATTTCCTAGTCAGTCATTTTGAGACAGTAAGAAACTGATTGGAAAGTAAAACAAAAGAAAAAACTTAATCGGAATCCCGTGTCTGAAATTCCAACACTTAATCCAAAATTGCCCACTACTTCTTAAAAGAAAATGAATAGAACAACCAAATTTATATACATAAAAATCCCATTTCACTTTAATTTTTTATCAATAATAATTTGCAAACATCATTGAAAAAATTCAATAAGAATGTAATGTAACCCTCACCTGAACTCCTCAACCCTGTGTAAACTCCATGACCATAGACTCTCGGTTCAATACCTACGATACACAACTGAAAGCCAGACATTAGTTTTTATATAAACACATGGCTTCTTTAAGAACCAAAGCAAAATTGTACATTATTTTCTATCAGGCATTTCAACAAATAGTTAGAAATATAAAACAAATTGAACAGTTAACCCCTAACTGAAAATTAGAGGATTCGATATTTTAAGTTCCAATTGAAATTTTCAACTCATACCCAAAATAAACTCTTCAAGAACAATCGGAAGCAACTAAAACAAAAACAAAAACAATCAAAACCATAAAAAATCTGAAACTCACCAAGATGTAACCATAACAATTGAAGTTAAAACCGACATAGAATTTGATACTGAAATTAGGAGGGGTGCAATAATTTTAATCTACAGATCTAACAAATAATCTCAGTATTTATCAGTATTTTAATTTTAATCTCAGGTCATAAAAATTACTCACATCTCATAAACAATTTTTTTGTATTCTTATGCAGATTCAATCCACGCCGCAACTACACCAACAACCGCAAATCATCAGATCCAGTGATAAAAATCCCCAAAATCTTAAAACAAAAAACACCCTGAGAGAGAAATGACATACCGCAACAAATCTACTAGATCTAATAATAATCCCAGTACCCATAAGAGTAAATCTGACTTCAACAGCAAACCAAAAATCAGATTTCAACTCATCATCATTATGAAAAAAATTGAAGAAACAAACACTGAAATAAATGGAGTATTACAGTAAACTAACCTTATGAATCAGAGAAAAATTGAAGAAAATAGTTATTTTCTTGGAAAATAAATTTCATTCTAAGAACCCTAAATTTCTTCATGACTCAATTGAGAAGAATATATACCCTAGTTTCTTCACGATTCAATTGAAAAACATCTCCACCCTCAATGATTTTGATTGGGAAAAAAAATCGTGAGAAAGATAAAGATTTGAATCGGCTGTGAAAGAAGTTGTGAAAGAAAATTAAAATGGTAATGGAAGATAGAGAGATAAAGATGAGGTTTTGGAATCGGTGGAGTTTCTGAAGGAGTTTCTGGTTCGTGGTGTTCGGAGGAGATCGAATTTTCTTCTGCAGAGAAAGAGAAGTGAAGAGAGATAAAAGCAGATAAGTGAAGAGATAAAAGTTTGGTAAAGAGAGGGATTTTTTCTTTGGTAGGGAAGTGATAAAAACGAGAAACCATCCGCCCGTTCTTTTCAGTAGTAAATCGTGACCATTGAAATTGTGGGGCCCATCAGATTTACATCGCAGGTACAGGGTCGTTGAATCGGTAGTTTCATGAGGACAAAATGGTAAATAACTTTTCCAATTCAGAGACAGTTTATTAACCTCTCAGAATTTTTCCATGTTTTTACCAGATCAGAGACAGTTTTGTGTTTGGTCACCGTGACGGCTACCGTCATTGAGGGTCTCTGATGTGGGTCATAGAAACCTCATTTTCCACTAGTGTATTATTGGGTAAACCCTAAAAGTACTTCAATTCAAAAGGAGACTTTGTGTTATACATCACTTAGAATCAAATGCATTACGTCCTTCACCGGGAGACTCTTGAGGACTTTTTTGCGCATCAGGTATTTTTGGATTGGGTTTGCGACGAGCCATTGCTTTGGTATATAAGATGAAAAAAAAATAGGGAGAGATTGAATAGATTGAATATTTTTCTTTCCAAAACCGTCACTTATATAGCATGAGTAGTTTGAAAGCGACTTGATTGAAATTGTAACCGTCAAACAAGTTGAATGAATTTATGTAGTCAAACAAGTTGAATGAAATTAAAGTCAAACTAGTAGGGGAAATCGCAGTCATAAATCGGCATAGAAAAATACATATCAAATATGCCAGGGTATTACAAGTTAATTATTTTTGTATCATGCTAACAAAATAACATAAGCGAGAACTCTAATTTATTTCAAATGTAATCCTTGTCGCAGGGGAAGCACGAATGCATAGCACGTGCATCAAGCCTTTAAACCACTTGGTGACCCAATAGGACGAGTTATAGTCTCGTGAGGGTTTACATAAAGATGTACCCACAAAACCTTACGAAAAACCTTAGCAAATACCACTAAACTTTCAATCTTCTTAAGAAGAATCCGTTTAGATTCACCCGGTGGTGGTACTCGGTGACTTTGGTTACAATATGGTTCACGTTGGCTTCAAACATGAATGGTTCTCCCTTTTCTTGTAAGTGTAGCGCTTTCACGGCTTCATGCTACAAAAACAACACACAAACTTTGTTGGTTACATAAAAATTGAAAAATAATAGATTGTGCCGAATTATTCATAAAGATACTTACGAGTTGTTGGGGGCAACCTATTGTGATGAGCGTTATCGATCCCGTTACTTCATTTTTAGATACTCAACCACGGCATTTAGGATGATGTCGTGTCGTTGCTCGATTTGTTGAGAGCGGTTCTTCCTTTCAGTTCTAGTAATCGTGAACAAACTTCCTAAAAATCTTCAACCACATGGAATCCCGCGTGCTGCTGCTATCTATAGTTGAAGGACGAGTTTCGCGTACCATGCTTGGGTGATTGCTAAATCTTCCTCGGAGTCAAACGATGCCATTTGTTGTATGTGGGATTAGGTTCTATAATAAGCTATTTATAGATGACTATTCTAGGGTTTAGGGTTTCTTAAGTTAAGATTCTCAAGGAGATATATAAGAACACACAATTTTGGGCATTTGGGTTCAAGTATTAGCTCTCTTTATATAGAGGAAAACCTCAACGGCTAGTTTTTGAAATTACATAAATTCGGCATTGTAGTTAATGTGTCATATGGCGCTTAGGGTACAAGTAAATTTCTTATCAGAGATTATCCCAAATATGTAACTCGATTTAGGCATTGTGTAACAACATGGTCTTGCGGCAACCAATGTCTAGGCATTACATGTATAATTGCGAATACTTGCAGGTACTTGTTAATTTCAAATAAAACGGCTAGTTTTTGAAAAATAAACCGATTGGTGCTTCAATTATATATAATACCACCAAATCCGGCATAGTTAATTACATACCAATGATCAAATTATTACAATTTAATGATTTATTGGAGCGAGCTTGAACAAGTAAAGCTGCTTGAAATGCCTAAAGGCTCTTTTCTCCACTTAGTATATGCATCCCCGAGCTTCATACCTATCACCATTGTATCTTGCAAGAAATTCGTTGTATTTGAGACATGATTTGATGAGTGCGATTGTTCGAATGTGTACTATTTGATGTGCGTATTCAATTATGCGTTTCTTACGGTCAAACTTGTTATGCTTGTAAGAACCGGTCATTACAAGGCCCCAAAACATCGAAGGGCGTTGATCCTACGGCAAATCCGATACTATGTAGTAATTTCTAATCCACTCTGTTTCCTCCGAACATCTGCTTTTATCTTAGCTTCTTTTTTGACGTTTAACCTCTTCCTCGACCCGCTTTTTTATCTTATCTAATTTTTGACAATAACGTTCAAGCTTTGCTTCCTCTTCTTCTTCTCTTTTTCTCTTAATTATCTCTTCTTCCATTGCGGCAATTGACTTGGTGGTTTCTTCTTTCCTTCTTAGTTTTTCTAGTATTGTGGCAATGTGAGTTGGTCGTGGTTGATGATTGATTTCTGTTGGGGTTGACAATATTTTCCTCATGTGTTTTTATTTCTCCAGGGAATTGATGAACTTCTCAGTTGGTGATTGATAATCCATTGGAGATATATCGGTGCGGTATCAAGCCTGATGGGTGCATCCATTCCTTTAAATAGATGTGGACATAACGGATCTTTTCCACTTTAGTGACGGCACTCTAAGTAACTTAGATCCCACGCCGGAACTATTGTTTTCAAGTGTATTGTTTAAAAAACTAGCCGTTAGGCATTCAATTTCCGAAACAGGCATACCTAGGTGGAACTAAATCTATGCGGTATTATGATCCAAGCCTTGCATGGTATAACACGGCGATGCCGGTAATCGCGTAAAATCTTTACAGGAAACTACCAAAATATGCATATAATACCGGCATTCTTTGTTTAGTAACATCTATCTTAGGAGTGGTGAAAATTTGAAAAAAAAACGGCTACTTTTTTGAAAAATATGAGTAGTTAGAGCATCATTCTATATAACATCACCCATTCCTTTGGCAAAACCCACACAAATCAAGCACCAAATAACATCTACCTCTATTTGCAACACTAAAAAAAATTATTCTCTCAAGTAAGCAAGCACGGCTCAAAGAATGGGGGATTCATCATCTACCTCTATCTCTGCAAAGTAAGTATATTTCCTAACAACATGCTCTTGATACTATGACGGAAAACTAATACAATTTTTATTACGGAATCATCATTGCAAGTGTCAAATTTGCAAGTCACCTTCTCACCTAGCCATGGATTTGTCCATTTATTTATTCAAAGTGTAGAAATTTGTGATGGGACACATGGGTTTTGGATTGCAAAAGCGATGATCTTTGAAAATGGAAGAATGTTTCGAGGTGTTTGAATCACCCAAAGTGCGATGAGTTTCAATGGTTTGACAAAGCGGTTGAACTAGCGAGTGAGAGAAAACCACAAGGTCCATTGTAAGCCTATCGATGGGTGTGATGGGTGTTATATGAAGGGAAAGGAATACGTTGAAAAAGAAGAAGAGCCAATGAGGATGATCCTTGACACCCCATTTGGACGATGTCTTTGAGCAGTTAGGGAATTGCTCAAGGCTCGCAATTGTTGAAAAGGGATGGAAATAGATTATCTTTTACTCGGTGCAATCCATTCAACTTGTTTTTTTTAATTTAAAGTTTCTAATCCAATGTAGTCGATTACTTGAAGCAGAAATAAAAGAGAATTTGAAATGAATTAATCAAGGTCCGGCATTGTGGAAATCGAGATCGAGCATTAGGTTTATGTCAACTCTAAAAGATAATTTGGAAATCTAACATGCAAGCATTGTCAAAATGAATCTCACAATGCCGGTTTTTCTATCACATTTTCAAAAGTATACGAGATATTTGCAATAGAGGCATTCGCCTAAGCAAACGTAACAATACCGGGTACATGTCATTTTTATACGGGAACCAAATAATTTAACCCGATTGTTCGGCACCAAAATTGCTATCTTAGGGACTAGGTTCCGCCATGATGTTTTGAGCATGAGGATATGCGGTATGTGTACATATATTTCTAAACGACCTCTACTACGCGGAACATTTTTAACTTGCAAACTACAAATCTTAACATGTTCAACATAAACCAAAGAACTAAACAGTTAACCCACAGTACAAACCAAAACAAGTTTGAAATTGTTTTTAGCGTAACCAAACTCCTAAAAAATTTAACCATCAAACATTGGCATCAATTCTCTCAAACTAAATTAGTCTTTTGTTTCTTTTGTGTCGAGCGCCTTCCTTGTTTCCCCGTACATAGCTCGACGATGGGGTGGGTTTCTTCAATTCTATGAAGCTTTTCCTCTAGTTCCTTGATTTCTTGAAGAGATAGCACCACCCGATCATTATGCTTGCAACCTAACATCTTCGTAACCTTGCCAAGCCGAGCGTCGCTATATTAATACATCAAACACATATTCGGTATATATGTTAATATATGATTATGTTTACATTTAATGAATATAAGCAATTAAGAAAACTTACCACCATTGCTAAAGTCCTAAGAAGGTTGGCCATCGTAGGTTGTGGAGGTGGAGTAATTTCAACAGGAGGTTTTCTTGGTGTGGAGCTTCGACGGAGGGAGGACGCGCGACATAAGGATGTGACCATTCCAGGTAATCCCTCATGTAATTGTCATCAACTTCATAACCACTTTCCGCACTCTCCCACTTACTAATATCAACCAAACGACGTGGCTCTCTATCCCTCCAATGTGTTGGTTAGGTTCGAGATCATACACTACATGCAACTTGTTGGGAGTTGAATTGCACCGAGAAAAGTAAAGATGATAATTATCATCGAGTTCGACCAATGACGGGATAATTGCTTAAATCCATGTTGGCGCATCACACGGCATGGATCGGCCATGATGTATCCTTTTGGGTGGTACAACGGCCCATGGTAAAATGCAACATCTCTTGGAATTGGACGGTACCCTCTAATCTCCTTATAGGTGTCGAACACAACGTCTTCCTTCCTCATAGCATCCGAGCCAATCTCATATTGATGACTCGACCTTTGTTCTAGGGCTTGGATTCTTTTGTTAAACTCAAACCTACGAGCTCTAGGGGTATCGGGTTCGATGAAGGTCTTTGATCTTCAAGAATTGGAGTCCTTGAATAAGGTTGGGAAGTGTTCATAACACCACACCTAATCCAATTTGAACAATATACATGTGAACATAAGTAAAAAAAAATACATCTCAACAATAGATTAAAGAAATTTGTACACAGGTAGAGTGAAATTTCGACAAATTGGTTTGTTTTAGCCAATGAAGCCCTTCTCATCTCATCTCCGCCATCAAATGTGCCATGACCGCGGTGCCCAAAGAATAGCCATGGACACCTTCCAACAGGTCAAGTCTTGGAGAAAGTTTGCACTTACCCTCGTTGCCGTTAGTGTCGGGGAATGCCCTAGTGCCCAAAATGTATAACAGTGCCGGCGTTTGTATACCGAATGCGTGCGGGGTCCCATCCATCCTTCGAGCTTCTAGCCTTTGTATTTTCAAACATCTTCTTAAGCATCGTCAACTTGAATGTCTTCGTTTTACTTAGTTCGATGCTACATAAAAGCTATCAGAAGAAGTTTTGAAGTCCCAACCAAACGACTTTTGGGTCAAATCGTGCAACTTCGACCATTCTAGGTCGCGAGACTCAACTCCCTCTCGAAATTGATTTGCGAGTAACATTCAAGCCTAGAATGTTATGAGTATCTTCAGGGGAATCAAGGTCATCTCACCAAACGGGAAGTGCATTGTATCAGTTTCACCATGGTACCTCTCAACGAAGCAATTTACGGTCACGAAGATACGGATTCACGTAATTTTCAACCAAAGAATACGAGACAGAGTTCTTTACTAATGTTTGGACATCTTCATGCTCCAACGACAAATCCCAATGAGCTCGCGGCTTGGTTTCGACAAACACGCACAGACCTTAGTATGATCCTACAAATACGAGATAATACGATTAAGAGATGATGTAAAAGATAAAACAATGCACATGCACAAAATAAAAATGCTTACATAAGTTTGAAAGATAGTACGAGCCCAAGAGTGCTTGTATCCAAAGAGTACTTTCGGTTAGGAGCTTGACCCCAAATTTTACCATCATCGCGGTCGGGTAACATGTCATCCAAGGTGAGGAAGGTGACAACCTTTAACTTTCTGTTTTCGGCTGCCCTTGTCCTTGCCTTGTGTTGGTTGTTGACTAGTCCCACCAACTTCGCTTTGGCTGCTAATTGACTTGAGGAACCTCATCATCTTCCTCCTCACTTTCCACTCCATCATGCTCATCGCCCTCATGTGTTCCGGTACCTTCACGGATTGCAAGTGCACTACGTTCACCACCACTCTCCCAAATTGACCCTCTTGTTTCAAACCCCAAACGTTTCTTGCGACCCGCATCTTTCCCCGTGGAGGCGGGGGACCGGGAGTATCAAGACCGTCCTTCCTCCTTCTCTTAGTGAGGATAGGACCTTTATCTTTCTTCGCTTCTTTGGCTCTTGACCTATAACATAAACAAACATCGAGAAAAGGCATGGCGGTTTAGGAACCAGGCATACCACTTACTAAACAAACCAATACCAGTAACATGAACCGAAGATACCATAAATATCGGGCATGCCGTGTCGTTGAACCGGCATTGTCTTGAAACTAAATTATGTGCGGTATTTAGCACCATTTGATGATGTTTCTGTATGTTTTAAGTGTAACACCGGCATTGTCAAACTGAAATAACATATGCTAGGTTTTAAACCATGAAGATAATCGAAAACTAGATATAATGCAGACACACAATTAAGTTCTGTGTGTTTTTAGTTGCAAACCGGTATGGTATTCGACCCAAATACTATGCCGATATAAAACACTACAAGTCGAATGCAAACCTTAGGTATGGTATTCGACCCAAATTCTATCTGGGTTCTAAACCGAACCCATTGTATTCAAACCAAGATCCAATGCGGTTTTCTCTGCGTAACTCGGCTTGATTTCGGCTATTTTTGGCGATTCTAACCTAAACCCATGGCTACAAATCGACTAAAACAATCATAAATGAGTTCAAAAATCACTTACCTTCTCGGAAGAAGCCATGAGTGTTTGATCATCGTCAAGTCTGACTGCTGCGTCCTCTTCTAGTTCTGAGCAATGTTCTCGATTCTTTGTTCATGTGTTTGTTGAGCAGTAGTTTTGTTCTCGGTTTTGATTTCGATTTGGTTCTTGGAGGCATGGTTATGTTATGTTAATCGACGAAGAAATTTTTGATTCAACGATTAATCGTCGATGAAGAATGAACGATGAGGAAGAAGATGAAGAAAATTTTTTCTCAAAAAAAGACCTATCTTAGGTTCGGAATTGAATTGGGGGATATATGATTTTGGTTATTTGATTTTATGTTTTAGTTGAAAGGGTATAACAGTCTTTTCATAATATTTTTAATTAATCTAAGGGTGTTTTAGTATTTTCGCCTCCAAAAAACACCCCTTAACAGCCACCTTTGGTTGGGGGAAGTAATTCATATCCCCCAATTAGATTATATATCCCCCAATTGCGCGTTCTTTACAAAACATTTATTCTGCCCCCATTCTGTTTATTCAGAGGTTAGTTCACTGTTTGGGCCCACTTTCTACACCTATAAAGTCTTAAATGTCCTCAACCCATCATGTAAACTCTAGTTAATATGTTGATGATATTTATGATGGTCCCGGGTTAGTTTTGATGGTAGTAGATGTATTTAAGAAGAACAAGTTTCGTGGGGAAATGAACATCCTAGGTTGTGCCACGCCTCTCACTTCTTGTACACAGTGACACGCGGTAAGTTTCCCTCCACTTATTACCCTAATATCGATTATAGAAAAGAAGAATGAGAGAGAAGGGAAAATCAGTTCATCTCTTCATCTTCTCTTTTCTTCCTCTCCTGTTAGCTAACACAAATGAACCTAATCACCCACTTAAACTTTTTAATCTCTTTCTTTTATGTTTACAAATCAATATTCGTTGCAACATCATTTTATTTTTATCTCTGTATCAATCTATGGTGATGGATAATCATCGACATAAGTAAGCTCCGATTCTTAACAACATCATTTTATTTTTGGTATTTTGATAAACCCATGTTGGGTATTAGTTGTTTGTTAATATTTTGCTTAAAAGTGTTTTGATGTTATTTTATTTTGCTTAAAGTTAGTGTTTTTATGTAACATGTATTTGGCGATGGAATAAGTATGATGATATATTTGTTTTTATGATCGAATAAGTGCGCATGTAACTGATCTAGTTGAAAAACGAGTGAAACCCATGTTGCATGCGTGATTTGTGTGTAAAAAAGTGCATTTTTGTTATGTTTTTGTGTTTTTCCATTAGTTTTACTGGGTAAAGTAGTATTTGATATATGTAGATTGCTTCAAAAAAAAAAAAAAATGTTGATTCCTTGCGCTTGTTTTTATCAGTATGCTTGCTTTGAATCCTGTGAATGGTCCTAGTTGATTATATTGTAATTTTCCCTCTAAAAATCCCTAATTTTTTGAGTTATTGGGTTCATTATTGAATCCTTCCAAATGATCATGTTCTTTGATTTATTTAGTACGGATAATGTCCAATTGATTAGTTATTTCATATTGTCTATTCGATTTTGCGGGGCCATTTATGATTACCCATGGAAGAATGTTCGCATTTACTACAATGGGACTTGGGGACCAGTATCAGTGCCAAAGATTGACCTTTTTAGACTACAAAATTCCAAATATTATGAGTTATCTCGAATTGATGGTGATTTAATTAGTTTAATTGATCTGTTAAATACAATAAGAGATGATCTTAAGTGCTTTAAGGACTTTAAGTATGAACTAATTTGTATTGTTGATGCACTAAGGTTACCCCTAAAGATGATTTTGGTTTTTTTGATTTATGGAACTCTTTGGTGGATGATCATCTTGGTTTTATCAATATGATATTTGCTAAAACCGGTAGTGGTGATGGTCATGTGGTAACTGGCTTATTGAGGGATGATATTGTGAGTCCTGGTTGTCCCAAGTTGTCAACCTTAACAGATCCTTTCGAGAGGACTTAAGACTACTCAAAGAAACATGTGAGCAAGAACACTCCTCATAAAACATCTCCTAAGGTTGCAGTAAGAAAAAGTCCAAGGTAACATTGTTTTCAAGTTTCATCCCCTTTTTTAGTGTATAAAAATTATTTTAATAGAAGTCGAGTACGGAAATTGATTTGTTTTTATTTACACGGGTTAAATGCGGTTACTCTGTGGGATCTCATGTCCATCACACCGACAATGTTAGGAGGAGGTTATCTCTTGGTGACATGTATGACAAGATACTCCAATTGTTGTATCGCCCGGTGAAGATGAAGAAGTTAATGTGATGATAACCCCTCAAGCTAATGTGATGAATAACACTGAACCAAGTGTGGAAGATATCGCTTTTTGTTGAGTTTTATTCCTCTTTTTGGCGGGATGCAATTGAGGTGTGAGATAAGCTTCAAATAAATTTGGTGCCGTAACAAGTATTATTTAATCTTTTGTACACAAATGTAAATTAATTTTGTCATAGATTGAATGTGTCATTTTGTTTCTTGCAAGGTTCATCTACATCATTGAATTTAGGTCAAGGAGGAGAAGCTGCTGCTGTGAACTTGCTAGGTTCATCGTCATCTTTCAATGCAGTCCAAGAAGGAGAAACAAATACTCATAAAGTGAATCGAATTTAAATGAAGTGCCTATAATGAATCCGAGGTGTTGGAGTTGGTTCCTTGTATAAGTGATCTTGAAGTTTCAGATGTTGAAGAACAAGAGCAGTTTGATGTTGAAGAACAAGAGCAGTTTGATGTGGACCAGCAGGTGGTTGGAGTTCCTACAAGTTCAGATGACGAGAACTCAGATGACGATGATGAGAGGATCCCTCGGCACTATTTGGAGTTTGTTGAAAGGACAGCTAGGGCAGATGGCGGTGATGAGAATCCTCAAGAGATACCTCCCCCCATAGATGTTGCAGTTAATACTTGTTTTCTTGATGTGCATCATTTTAGGCATTTCTTAAGAACTTATGCCATAAATGCCAAGACAGCTTATGTACTAATTAAAAATGAAAGTTATAGGGTCAGGGCAGTGTGTAGAACCAAAGATTGTCCATGGCTAGTGTATGCTAGAATTATAAAAAATGAGAAGATATTCAAGGTTAGAAAAGTTGTTCTAAATCATAATTGTGGAGGGGACAAGGATTTTAGAAATCATTTGGCAAATCCTTTATGGATTGCAAATACATTTGAGGATGTGATAAGAAGGCATGGCGGTAGTTACAAGCCGAAGATGTTGAAGGTAAAAAAGTTTTATTCACTCTATTTTAAGGTTAACCGCAATTATCTTTCATCGCGATAGTATGCAATTGGGTGATATGTCTAATTTGATTAATGCGAGTGACTTGTTCAAGCAAAGACACAATTAATGTGCCATACTACGGGTGTTGGAAAGCCATTAACATTGTGATGGAGAGGATTCATGGTAACTATCTTTGATAGTTACAAGAGAGTTCTGAATTGTGTAGACAGATTTTGAACCACGCCCAGGTTCGATTGCGAGAATATGGAACGTCACGAGGAAGGAAACTTCACTTACTTGTTTGTAGCATATCAAGCATCAATTGAAGGGTTTAACAATGCTTGTCGAACCATTATTGGCCTTGATGGTACATTTCTTAAAGGAAAGTTTGGAGGAGTTTTGTTTGCCGCTATAGCATTAGATGCAAGAAATGGTTTATTTCCTTTGGCAATTTTCATATGCGGGTATAGTAGTTTTGTCTCCGAACTTTAAGTTTGTAATATCCATTATGTTGATTCATTTGATTGTTGAAGTTGTGAAGATGAGGAGAACGGACGACTTTCTTAAGGATTTTAAAGACCGGAATAGGTACGGGCGACGTTAGGAGGCTTACCTTTTTTAGTGACGTGAGTAAGGGTCTTAGGCTGCAGTTGCGAAGGTGTACCCTACAGCTCATCACGGTTTCTCGCCTTCGGACATATGATAAAGAACCGTGTCCGAGTTTAAGGATGACATCTTTGTTGGTATAGTTTGGAATGCTGCCAAAGCATTCAAAACTAAGCACTTTGAGAAATACATGGCGGAGTTGAGGGCCCTGTGTCCTGGTGCATGGCAATATTTGATGAAAGAAGACCCTACCTCATGGGCTAGATCACAGTTTGACCATTCAGCTGAGTGTGAATATGTCAACAACAACTTCAGTGAATCCTTCAATTCTTGGATTCTAGAGATAAGAGACAAGCCTATCTCGCAGTTTGGTGGAAGCGTATCATGAGATGATGATGACCGGGTTCTACAACGAAGAAGAGGAAGCAAAACTTGGATGTTGGGAGAAATTGTTCTGATGTAGAGGAGATGATGAATGACTTGGCTAAGAGGATAAATGAGTTCATAGTCGATGGAGTTGATGGAAGTAAGTTTGCAGTGACAATTGGGACGAATGGTAAGTTTGTAGTGGATTTGGCGGTGCAAACAATGCACTTGTATTCAATGGCGACTAAGGGGGTTCCCATGTATTCATTGTGTGGTTGTTATCAAAAAGTTCAGATTCAACTACAAAGAGTAAATACAATTTTCATTATGTTCTGCATTTAAATCAAGTTTTTAGTTCAATTTTATTGGCACTAACTCATTTGGTACTTGGCAGGTACACGAGTCCTAGGTACTTTGTTGCAAATTTCAGGGCGACTTATGCAGGAGCTGTGTTTCCTATTCCGGATGTGACTGAGTGGGAGGATCCGGTTTAACTCTTAACTCACATTGTTTTCTTTTCCTTTTTTATTCACCTAGAAGTATTTTATTAATTCAGCGCATGTGATTAACTTATATTGTATGCTTTTATTAAAACTAACTTGGATTGTTTATTTTCTTTTAGGTTTTACCTGCGCTTAAACCACCAATTGTTAAGAGAAAGCTAGGAAGACCAAGAAGGAAGAGAAGAAGAGGCAGGGATGAATATGAACAAGGTGGTCCTTCAAATAAAAGGAAATGCACAACTTGTAATGTTTCTGGCCACTACAAATCCACTTGTCAGGGAGGTCTTACTGCTAAAGAGAAGAAAGCACAAGCACTAGCAAATGCGAATATGAGCAGTAACAACAAAGAAGGGGGTAGATTTCATGTGCAGGACCAAGGTGCAAGTAGAAGTGCGGTTGGTACCGGTTACGCTCCTGCTAAGAAGCAAAGAGGTAGACCGAAAGGTTTAAGAACAAGGCCAAAACAGGTTCCTCCTACAACTACATAGTCCAATTGTTATTAGTTAGTATATATAACTTTGTGTGTATTTTGAAAAGATAGTAGTTCTTGTTATAGCAAACCGGTTTTTTTTGAACTGGTCATGTAGCAACGGTTATTTTTGATAGTGTTGCGTTAGTAACATTCAGTGATGGTGTTGTGATGGCAACACTAAGGTTGGTGGTTATCTTTTAACTGTCGGTGTATATTGTTTGCAAAACAATCATTTCACTATGTAAAGTATCTGAAAAAGAAATATATATGAAAAACACATTTTTTTGTTACATTGTCTCCATTACAGTTCTTTTGTTAGTTGTGAATGTCTCACACGGTTGGAAAAAGAACATGCTTTTATCATTTTGAATCCTGCAGTAAGATGCTGCTACTAAACTGCCTCATGTTTTTGAGGTTAACCTATGCTGAGTTAAGTGAGTGCATGGGTTGAGGACATTTAAGACTTTACAGGTGTAGAAAGTGGGCCCAAACAGTGAACTAACCTCTGAATAAACAGAATGGGGGCAGAATAAATGTTTTGTAAAATGGGGGGTGGGGCAGTTTCAGTGGATTATTTTTTGGGGCAGTCAAAATTGCCCCTAATTTTAATTTATATATTCAATGGGTGGCACACGAACCTAAAACTTTTGCGTTGGAGTAATCAGTTGACCAATTAATTTTTGCATGGGGTAGTCGTTTGACCAATTAATTTGGCACAATTACCGGTATCAGGCTCAGCTGGATAAAATGTTTGGAAACTATGTCAGTTGCAAAATGATTCGGAAATCATCTGACAACTACCAATATTAGCTGTTGAACCATCTCACAACTACCAATATTTGGTGTTGAACAATTTAGAAACTATATTTGACAGCTACGATATTAATTGCTAAATAAATTCGCAACAAGATTAAGATTAGTTGTGATAATGTTTAGCAAGAACCTGACAACTATAAAATTTTGTTGTTAGAGCATTTGGCAACTAACTAACAACTACAAAAACTAGTGGGTCTAAGCTATTGCATTTAATAAAGAATGTATTTGGTAACTACAAATTGAGTTGCCAAAATTGCGCATCGCAACTAGAAATTTTTTGTAGTTTCCCTTGCATTTGGAAACAACCCATACGGCAACTAAAGCCTCGCAACTACGGTTTGTTGCTTTTTTGTTTGGCAACTCAAAACTGGTATTAGGCAATTAAACTAGTATGGTTGCCAATGCTCGGGTTTTTTGTAGTGGTTGCAAGTCTTGCAAGCCTAGGGCGCTATATTTGGCGTGTGCCAATGGCATAGCGACTTGGCTTTGGCGTTGTTGCCATGGTGCGCAGTGTGCGGCTTGGTTTGGCATTGTTGCCATGGTGCGCAGTATGCGGCTTGGTTTGGCATTGTTGCCATGGTGCCCAGTATGCGGCTTGGTTTGGCATTGTTGCCATGGCGCGCAGTATGCGGCTTGGTTTGGCATTGTTGCCATGGTGCGCAGTATGCGGCTTGGTTTTTGAATTAGGGTTCTGTGTTGAAAACCCTAATCTGGTATTTTGAAAAAATACCCCTATTAATTATTTACACCTGAGTTAAATGCTCTTAGTTAATGTGTTGCGGGTAACACTAGGTCATGGGGATTTACGATTTTACCCCTTGTTTAAAAACCACCATCAACACCAGTAAATATTTTATTTACCGGGAATACTAAAACGAAAAATAAAATAAAATACAAAACTGCAAAAAATGAATCTCAAATTTCACTCGTATATATTGAAAAGAAAAACATCAAAAAGAACATATTACAGTCTCATAAGCAGAAGCACGAATTTGTATTATACAGGCTACAGATATATAGATAAGGTACCGGAATTTAGAAAACAGGAATATGAGGACTAGGACGTATGTCAGCCTATAAAGCTCTCTTAGGCTGGAAGACATCCATCACTCTTTTGAGTAGCATCCTACAGTGGAGCGAACAAACTACAATGTTAACATAGCCATAGCCACCATCGCCCATTATTCCCCAACCTTGATGACTTCGTGATATCTTCTATATGGAATTCTGCAATGGTTCTACATTACTATGTTCATAGAATTTCCCTATTGTCTGTCAACTTGTGGGACTTATTGTACTAAAAGACGCCAAATCTACACTCCTGGTAAGTTTAATCACTTTCTCAACAAAACTTCATCGAACACCCAAAGCAGCACAAGAATTCCTCCATTCCACTGCAAAGCTATAAGCATCTAGATGTAAGAAAATTGAGATCAAGTTCAAGCACAGAAAATCAAAGACAAGCATATAACATAAGGGATAATGCAATAAATACAAAAAAGAATCTGAAGTTCAAGACTATACCACTTAAAACATGAAAGCATAGATCTTGCAACAGTACAACCACAAACACACATGACAGACAGACAGGAACGCGTACGAACATAACATACAGACAGAGTGCAACAGCATATTTGGAAACGAAACTATAGTTGGAGTAATAAACATGCTTAGCGCTATAGCTCATTTCAAATATTGTCTGGGACTGCAGAGTAACTTAAACATCTGCATGAAATGACTGACATGGCGAGCAAAATACTGTCCAAACATGTCGATATGTCTAACGATAAGAAACTGAGAGAGGACAATTAATATATAGCTGAACTGACACCAGTTGTTTAAAATTATTTGCAGCACTAAGCCTACAATCACCAATCAAGTATAGCAATGTTTCCCTACTTGCTCAATTTATCTATTTACAAGAAAACAAATGTTGTAGACAACTCTTATTTTCTACTAAACTGTGATATCACCTGCCATTTACTTGGTCCGATTTATGACCTTTCTATCATATTTAGGTCAATCCGGGCTATTGTAAAGGCATACATACCAAGTGAACGGGATGCATACCAAATGCAGCAAATTTACTTAACCGATAAGAATTAGAAATAAAATTCCATGATAACCCAACAAAACAGATATCGTGCTACGCTGCCAGGGGCAGGACGGGCCTATACCTAGTTTCAAAAAAAAAAAAAAAAGATATCGTGCTTCTTGACTGATACCGCAAATTGCAGAAAATAAATTCAAGACATAGCTGGCACACACAATAAATAAGTTTTCATATGCTGGAACCGTAGCACGGTCTACTACAAATTGGTCAAGTCGTTGCGAATTCATTTCACCTAGCACTTGACATCTCCTCATTTAAATACTCCCTCCGTCCCACTAATAAGTGACCTAGTTACTTTTAGATTTTGTCCCACCATTAAGTGACCTATATCACTAAATAAGGAGATATTTCTAAAATTATCCTTTTAATTGATTATAAGAAACATAAGAAATATGCATAATTTGATAGTCATGTTTATATTCGTTACGTAGGTGTTTTAAAATGCTTTTCAATGATACGAAGTTTGCGAACATCCGTGGTGTAGTTTGAGAGATAAATTATTTCGAAAATTCACTATTTATTATCCATAAGGGTATAATTGTAAAAAGTGCTTAAAAATACTTTTCCCCTTGCTTGCCTTAAAAATTGTGCAAACTTAAACTAGGTCACTTAATAGTGGGACGGAGGGAGTACAAGTTATTGAAACAACAAGCTAGCAGGCAATACCCCCGACCTGAGCTTGATAATAGCTGACAGTAGAATAAAAATGATAAACAAACACCAAATGATATTCATAAACTCTGTAAGCCATCATCCAGTCAATATTCAAAACATGATACAAATTGAATGGCTAGCAGAACTGAAAAGATGATTTGAAAAGCCATATTAAAGTATAAATGTCAAAACAACAGTGAAAATAAGGACTCAAAGATCACAGCCGGTTACTAATTAAGCATAAATGATTGACTCAACACCTAACCAAAAATAATTTCCCAACCAAACAAATCAAATTAACAGACAAAGGAATAAATTACAATTCCAAGAAAATCAAGCCAAATGAAATTACAATATTAGAAAAAAATCTACCCCCAAACAAAACCCTTGAAATTACCCCCAAACATGAAAGCAAACTCTTCCAAAGCAAAAACCCTTTAATATAACCACATAAATTATTTCACCCAAATGTACAGATGATATCAGGAAACCCATCTTCGAAAATCCAAAAAATAAGAAGAAAAACCAATAAAAATGTTTAAAATGGCAGCATTCAAAAGATCCAAACTAACATTAATTAAATCAAGGTAAGATTTTAGCTGTGACCGAATGGTTGATACGTTGGCCTGGATTCTCTCGTTTTCTAGTGTTTTATAGTAAGATACTATAGACCGCCTCACGGAAACTCCTGGAAGAGGGATTAAGATACCATAGATAAGTGTTAGAATACGGGCATCCAACTCAAAACCAATTGGCAATGAGTGGAGAGGCCCTAAAGGATTATAAACCGCAGGATTTTAGATTGCCCAAACAATGTGGGACTAATAATCTCAACACGCCCCTCACGTGTAGCCTCGTTGGGTCTAACACGTGGACAATTAAATCGGGTGACGCGGAGTAAAGGCGCGGTCAAATGACTCATCGCAAATAGCCTGCTCTAATACCATGATAGAATATGGGCATCCAACTTCGGAAATTGGAATAAAAGAATCATTACCCATCTGAATTTGATCAGGACCAATGTACTCAGTTGAAAATTGAAGATGACAAAGATCATTGGTTATAGGATTTGTAGCACCACCATCGTGAGTCCATGGAGGAGTTGTCGGCAGTTCGTTTGAGCAAAGATATGCACGAGGTGTAGAAGACGGTGGTTGACGTCGAGGAGGACGAAAACTTCGATCAAACCGATTCCAGCATTCCGGAGCCTCATGATTCTTACGACCACAGAGTTGACATGGGAGTTCGGAGCAACTAGCACTGCATTCGGGTTGAGACCGGTTGAACATAGGGAAGTGAGACGAGCTTTGGGAAGAACTTGGTGTTGTAGCATACTGCGCTGGGGAAGAGTTATTGAATGTGGAGAAGCGAGACGAGCTTGGTGCAGCGGTACGGGTTGGTGCAACAACATTAGCAACTGGTTGTGAATTCAGCATCTTTGTCTGTTGCTTAACACGAAGTTCAAACGTCAGGAGAAATGTGAGAAAATCCTCTACAGTCAGCGAGCTCATTGTGGTGGTTAAAGACGTAACGATGGCATAATAGGAACTGTCCAAACCATCAAGGAGGCAGTGTCGAAATTCCTTATCGGTAATAATCAGTATTGAAGTCGCTAGACTATCAACTAAATCTCGAGCACGATTTATGTATGCTCGCATAGACTGAGAACCCTTCTTTAAGTAACGTAACTCGCAGTGAAGGTGATGAATTTGAGCATCCGATTTGGACCCGTAAAGAGACTCAAGAGAGGACCATATTTCCTTAGATGTAGTAAGACGATGTACATGACGAAGAACGCCTGGGGTTAGCAATGAAAACAGCCAACTAACCAAGATTTTATCTTGTTTTCTCCATGAAAGAAGGGCAGGATTAGGTAAATCGCCAGCAAGGGTAGGTGCAGGACAGGGAGCTTCACCGGTAACATGACCATCCAAGTCATATCCTTGAAGATAGGGTAAAAATTAGGCACGCCATAATGGGTAATTGGTTTCATCTAACTTGACAGTGATTAAATGGTGAGGTTGAGAAAACTGAAGGGACGACATCACAGAAGATTGTAAAGAAGAAACAGTTGAGTTGATAACAACAGAGATTGTAGAAGAAATAGTGGAGGATTCGGTAGACATGATGGTGAAGATCGACTAACCTATACGATACCAAGTTAGAACTACTTAGGTTCGGGTTAACTTAGAGAAAGAGAAGAACAAGGTTTGAACAGAACTTTTGACCGCGCCTTTACTCCGCGTCACCCTATTTAATTTTCCACGTGTTAGACCCAACGAGGCTACACGTGAGGGGGCGTGTTGACATTATTAGTCCCACATTGTTTGGGCAATCTAAGATCCTGGGTTTATAATCCTTTAGGGCCTCTCCACTCATTGCCAATTGGTTTTGAGTTGGATGCCCGCAAACTTTAACATGGTATCAGAGCAGGCTATTTGCGACGAGTCATTTAACCGCGCCTTTACTCCGCATCACCCGATTTAATTGTTCCACGTGTTAGACCCAACGAGGCTACACGTGGGGTGCATGTTGAGACTATTAGTCCCACATTGTTGGGCAATCTAAGATCCCGCGGTTTATAATCTCTAAGGGCCCCTCCACTCATTTTCAATTGGTTTTGAGTTGGATGCCCATATTCTAACTAATAGATTAGATATTATGCTGTTACCTTTCTTAGCTAATATTTTGTGTTATTCTCATTAAGTCGAGTATACTCAAGATACTCTCAGTATTATTTAATAACGAATGGAATGGAAAACCAGTCAAGGGAGTTTAACCATTATCCAAGATGGTGTCAGCCTAAACTCGATCCATCGCTCCCTCTCCTCTTTCTAACCAAAACTCAATGGATGGTGAAAAGAAATCAATACATCCAGCGTTTGTTGTTACCAACATCAAAACCCTTATTCCCATTCTCCTAGACATCAAAAAGGATGAGTATTCTTCATGAGTATTTTTATTCGAACTTCATGTTCAAGCTCACAGCCTTCTCTTCCTTATTGACGGAACTGCAACACCTAAGGATCTGGATGACGATACAGTGAAACAACTCGATGCCCTTTGTCGCCAATGGATGTTCTCTACCATGGCAAAAGATCTCGATTCTCACAGCTTCTCCAAATCAGCAAAACCGCTAAAAAAAAATCTGGGATCATATTAAGAAGCTCTTTGAAGACAATAAATGAAGTCGAGCCGCAACCGTTGAAAGTAAGTTCGTTAATCTCAAATTCACTGATTGCACTAGTGTTGATGATTACTGTGATAAACTTAAATCGTTATCCGATCGATTACATGACCTTGATTTCCCCATGAATGACAAGAGATTGGTTATCCAACTTGTCAATGGTCTTCTGGAGGAATACAATACTGTTGCCTCCTTCATTCAGCAATCTATGCCCAGCTTTTGATACTGCCAGATCTCAGCTAAGAGCGGAAGAGATTCGTCGCTCTCAGCAAACCCTACCATCTCCTCCAAAAGCGCTGGTTGCTGCTGCTATGAACCGTACCAATCAACGTACAAACAGATCCAACAACAATGGACGGCGTGGTCCTCGTCCTCCATCCAACGACAATGACTCAACACATGGTGCAGCGACCCAGCCACCTCTCCTACCAACACCAACCATGTATAACACTGCCATATTGGCCAGTACCACCCTGTCCATACCCTACATCTCCCGCCTGGCAATCTCCCTCTTCAACTCGTCGACCACATGACAACAACAGCTTCCCACAGCAGCAGCGTATGCAACATGGTAAGTCACCTGGACTGGGTCGCGGTCAAGCTTATTTCACTCCTACTCCGAAACTCTCCACCTGAGGATATTGTCAAGCTTATAGTTCCATGAGTCTCCAATCACCCGACGATGATTTCTACATGGACACCGGTGCCACTTCACATCTTACCGCAAATCAAGGTACGCTACATACTTGTCTCAAACTCTAGCAATGTTCGTTCTATTCTAGTTGGCAATAGGAATAGCATTCCAGTTACGGCTAGTGGTACCAAGTTTATACACCTTCCGTCTCGTCTCGTTCAGCTCAAAGATACTCTTGTTGCCCCTGATATTATAAAAAAAACTTAGTGTTTGTTCGTAAGTTCACCACCAATAATCATGTTTCTGTCGAGTTTGACCCATCTGGTTTCTCTATGAAGGATCTGAGTTCGAAGAAGACTATCCTTCGATGTGACAGCCCTGGAGACCTCTATCCTATCACCAAGCTTGTCGTTTCTCCTCCCTCTACATCACTGCCTCAACCTATTTCTCTTGCCGTTTGTTCGCCCGATGTTAGGCATAATCGTCTTGGCCATCCTGGCAAAGCTATCTTAGATTTTCTTCGCATCAAAAGTTTTTATTTCATGTAATAAAAGCTCTTGCTCTAAACTATGTCATTCATGTCAAGTTAGCAAACATGTTAGATTACTCTTTTCTGAATCTAATTCCAAAACTTTTGCTCCTTTTGATATTATTCATAGTGACTTATGGACATGTCCATTACAAGTTGAAACGGGTTATCGTTATTAACTGATATTATTTGATGATTTTACAAATTATCTATGGGTGTATCCTTTAAAGTTCAAATATCAAGTTTACACCAAATTTTTGGAATTTCATTCTTTTGTTAAAACTCAATTTGTGTAGCAAATGCCAACAATTATACCCAGAATTTCAGTGCTATTGCTCGAAAATTAAATTCAGAAGGACAGGAGATAGTTGAAATCTGGGATCTAGGAGCAACAACAATTTTATGTACCTACATGAATCAAACCGCACATGTACCTTCATCTAACTTAGAAGGTCCATAATTATCACACATTTTGCGAAGTTTTTAACTTCGAAGTTGAGTTGAATTGTTTACCCTTGGCTGTAAAAATTGGTTTGGCCAAGTATATATGTAATTTAACGTCATGACTTTCCAAAAAGAAATTCATAACCACTTGGCTTTTCCTAATACTCTTTACACCATGGACAGAAAATCATGTTGGGTCAAGTTGCTGATTTCAGAGGTGGTTCAGCCATAGTTTTGAATTTGTTCGTATTTGGTTCCTGTTGTGGAAAATTTCTTCGCCGACAACAGGAAAGATATGGCTCCAGCAGGCCTCCGACCACTTAAAAGTGTACGGATAAAGCTGGTCCCTCCAAAAGCGCATTTTTTGATTTAGACTGCTGTGAAGAATCGTATCCCAAACAACAGACAACAGGGTGTGTCCTGCCTACTAAGACTTGCTGCCTTTGCAATGAATAGGAAGAAGATGCAACTCATCTACTATTACACTTTTTTTTTTTTTTTTTTTTGATATCTAGATATAAACTGAAATTGTATATGGGAGTGTGACTTTCTTTCTTTCTAAGAAACCAGTAATGATGTTACAATATTAAAAAGATCTCAAACACTAAATATACAACCAGAAAAGAGATTCAACATTTTTTCAACAACTATTAGCAACACAAAACCATATTTATCAATGCATTCGCAAACATGTATTACACAATCACATGTTACAAAGTCCACCTAATCATTCGTCCAATTGTTCATTGCTTGCTTATTGAAAAAGCATTTTATGCATCAGCCCTCATTTCATTCAAATCAAAATTCATGTTGATGTCATCTACTATCCACCAAATTCAAAAAAAGTTTAATCTGATTACTAGACAATCATTTACTCACCTCACCACTATGATTCTCCATAGCCTTTTTTTTTTGTGATGAAGTCCCAATAATACATCGAATTCTGTTGAGATTATTAGTCCCACATTGTCTGGGCATCTAAGATCCTGCGATTATTAGTCCCACATTGCCAATTGGTTTTGAGTTTGGATGCCCATATTTAATAAATTTGAAACACCTTGGATGGCTATCCTCAATTATGGATTCTAATCCACATCTGCGCCTTCATTGAACAAATTTGTAATGACTTCGTTGGTCACAGTACCTCCATAAAACCGAACAATTTATATCTTTCCTTGTCTTCTTTCATGGACAGATTTAATATATAGAACACCCAGATAGCCACCATTTTCCAGGGTGACGTTGTTTACACTCTTTACAGGTACATTGTTCCCTAAAAATGTTATCATTACAATTTACTCAATTCCTAAAACAATTAAGTTATTAATTAATAAGAATAAACCTTAAACGAAAGAAAAAAAAATGACATACACGAAAAAAGGTTGTCAGTTCCCTCATGCTGCTGTGTGCGGGGAATCCTGCAAATGACATACACGACAGCTTCAAACACTAACTGGGTGCATGCCCATACCCTAATAGACAGTATCACCAACAACTGGAAATACCAGGCCACCAGCTCCATACTCCCACAGTCGGCAACATTGCCATTTCCATCTTGGAAAATCTCTAAATTAGGTAGATACACCGACCTCATCCATACAGCTACCAGTTCCAAACATCCCACTACAAGTCCAAACGTAGCTTTCATATGGAAGCTCAATGCCATCCTAAAATCAAAATGCCTCGCTGGAAAATACAACATAATGGGCTAAAAACTTTGGACACTGCCCCACACAACCAGAATCAGCTGTACTATACGTGAGCAACATGGACCAAATTCTTCACACACCTGAGCAGAGAACCATAATTGTACACCATCTACTTCCCCACCACCCCACATTGTACCGTAATCAACATTAACACTTTTCCAGAACACAACTCTTCCCACCCCACCCGCACCACATCTAAAACCATTATACAGCTACCTACCATGGAGTATCTGGTTGTCAAGAAATGCTGCAATTTTCAATAATAATTCCTATCACCAACTCAAATTGTTATGACAACATTATCTTCGGCTCTGGAATTTGTTAAACCAAGGACACGAGAATCCCGATTGCTCCACTACACCCACAAACACACACTACAGCCACCAGCAACCAAACAGACATAACTTCTATAGGCTGGCATTTTCCCGCTGATGTGGGTGAAGATCAACACTGATGCAGCTTCCCAAGGAAACTCAGGATTTGCAAGGGTGGGTTTCATCATTCTGGACCACCAAGGTGTCCTCCTTTATAGCTGTATCACTGGCAACAGCAAAGGACATACCAACAAATCTTTCTGGAAGCTGAATCGAAGCAACCGGTGCATATCCTCAAAAGGCAAAACACCTTGAAGTGCTAGATTTGAGCTAAACCAAAAAATTAGAAGCAACTTCAGAAGGGTTAATTTCGTCACTCTGTAAGGTGTATTCTCAGTTGGAGGATTAATGTTAGCTAGACAGCCAGTATAAAAACCCAGATTAGCAGTGATCTCTCCATTAGGTTGTGCACTTAAGCTTCTCAACTTCACGGAGGTCAATTACAAATTGCAGTTCGAGCTAGACAGCCTGTACCATGCTTCTGCTTGAAATCTCTTGGTCACCTGCCATATATCCAAGAACACATGAAAAAATTAATGATGTTACAATATTAAAAAGATCTCAAACACTAAATATGCAACCAGAAAAGAGATTCAACATTTTATCAACAACTATTAGCAACACAAAACCATATTTATCAATGCATTCGCAAACATGTATTATAAAATCACATGTTACAAAGTCCACCTAATCTTTCTTCCAATTGTTCATTGCCTGCTTATTGAAAAAGCATTTTATGCATCAGCCCTCATTTCATTCAAGTCAAAATTCATGTTGATGTCATCTACTATCCACCAAATTCAAAACAAGTTTAATCTGATTACTAGACATTCATTTACTCACCTCATCACTATGATTCTCCATAGCCTTATTTGTTTTTTTTGTGATGAAGTCCCAACAATACATCGAATATCAAACACCTTGGATGGCTATCCTCAATTATGGATTCTAAACCACACCTGCGCCTTCATTGAACAAATTTGTTACATCTAAATGACTTCGTTGGTCACAGTACCTCCATAAAACCGAACAATTTATATCTTTCCTTGTCTTCTTTCATGGACAGATTTAATATATAGAACACCCAGATAGCCACCATTTTCCAGGGTGACGTTGTTTACACTCTTTACAGGTACATTGTTCCCTAAAAATGTTATCATTACAATTTACTCAATTCCTAAAACAATTAAGTTATTAATTAATAAAAATAAACCTTAAACATGGAAATCAAACTTACATTTGACCATGCTTCGATGTTAAAATAAGAAGTTTCGCACTGATCCTTGTACTGCAGCTGATGAGCAATAATCAAGCTTTCATCAACAGAAAAGAGGTGGACATCCACGTTATCCTTGCACTGCAGATGAAACAACGGAAGCGGATTAATTGAGTCAAAAAGTCTGGTTAATTAGAAGTTCTAAAAATAAAATGAAATGAAATTAGGAGTAAGATCTTACGTTTGAGAGGAGATATCATTATGACGTGATCTTTTTGTAGTTGTTTGATGAATATTGACGTCAAAAGCCGTGATTTACAGTGGTGGCGGCGGTGGTGTTGAGAGAGACTGTGTAGCAAAGAGAGGGGAGTAAGAAAAAAAAGGATACCCTAACTCGGACAATAAATAGACAAATAACTCACAAAGTTAATTACACCTCTATTACATCACTAGGGTGGACTGTGGAGCATTTCTTATGCAATTTTCTGAGTTACTTTTATATTTAAATCTCGAAGTATAAATTTTAGATCACCCTATAAATTTAGGGTCACTGAGAGATTTTGCATCCCACAACTTGCAAATTGGATTAGGAGATATTTTGGATCAGAAAGAAAATTGTATATGTACTGTTGCGAAAAAGAAAAAAACTAGGGTAAAATTGTAAATTTTAGTTCACGAGACATGTTTATGTTCATCAAGAAATTTCGAAACACATCGAACAGATTTCATGTGGCTATACAGATTTGGGTTGTAACGCTGCACATTGAATTAATTGTGGAATTCGTGCCACCGTGCATATTTGAAACTGAAAACGAAAAACGGTTCTCCATTACTACATTCATCGAATTTCCCAATTGTCTGTCAACTTCTGAGACTTATGCAAGGGTATTGTACCAAAAGACGTGGATCGCTCCACTCTTAGAGCATCTCCAACAGAAGGTGCAAAAATCCTATGTGTATTTTTTATTTAGTCTTTTTATTTATGGGGTTTACACATAGAGTAAATGTAGGACCTCATATCTAAAAAACAATAGAGAATTTTAACCCTAAAATTAAAAGAAAATTAGTGAAAAAGATGATGTGGAGGTGCAAACGGAGGTGTAAATAACACTTTCTTGAATACCTTCATATTTAGTAATTGGTCCCTCATATCTTGTATGACCCTATTATTGGAGATGGATTTATGCCAAACGAGGTCTAAAATCCATGTGTCACTAAAAATAAAAATCCACCCTTTGTTGGAGATGCTCTTAGTAAGTTTAGATTACTTCCATTCGCACAAAACTTCACCGAACACCCAAAGCAGCAGGAAACATCCTCCGTTACTGCAATGTTATAACCATCTAGATGTAAGCAAAATGAGATGGAGTTCAACCACAAAATTCAAAGGCATGCATACAACAGAGAGACAACCATCAGGAATTCAGAACTTACCTCTTCAAGATTTCCTCTCAGGCTTTTGCCCATGTTTGATTTCCTCTTAACCAACTACTTAGGACCAGTAAATTCCAGGTGCATCTCTTGCTTACATCGAAAGTAGATAGGACTATCCTAATGAGACCGCGAAAGTAGATAGGACTACCCTAATGAGACCGCGAAAGTAGATAGGACTACCACACGCTACAGAACGACAAACAAATGATCTTCTTCCATTGTTGCTAGTTCTTTAATGGAATAGTCTCTTTCGTCAAAGAAAGTCCAACTCTCTGATATCAGGATAAAGCAACGAGGACCATGACTAAGAATTCCTCTATAAATTCAAGAAACCTTCCTTGTGATGCTTTCAAAATAGCTGTTTATGGACCCAAATATAACAAAAAGATATGGCATAAACTCCTCAAAGGCTCAAACTGAGTACGCAGCAAGGCAATTCAAGGAGTACCGACAGAAAGATATCTTTTTATGCAACTACAGGAGGTCCGAAACTACAAAGAGACACAGGAGACAGAATGGCATCTAACCAAGAACCATTGAGATATACAGATCATTATCATTCACAGCCTTTTGAAACAAATCTGATCTTTAGGCATCATACTTAAGTAGACTAACTGTCATCTAATATTAACAGCTTTCTAACACAAAGTATCATTATTGCATTAGAACGAATCAGAATTACAGATCACTATCACTATTGCATATGAGCTTATATTAACATGCGAGCAAAAGTTTAATATTGATACCGTAATGTCTTGAACTGCCAGAATTGAGCTAAATGGAAAAATTAGGAGCGTCTCATCAAGGATTATTTCGGCACTCTACAAGGAGTGAATGTACAAAATCAGCTGAAGGATTAAGTGGTAGCTAGATAGCCAATATAATGACCCAGACTAGCTGCGCTCTCTCCTTTTCGTTGTGTGAAGTTGAAGCCTCTCAACTTCTTGGAGGTCCTGTACAAATAACATTTGATATGACTTTGACCTGTGCCCTGCTATCTACTTGCTTCTCTTGGTCACCTGCCATACATCCTAGAACACATAAAAACAGTAATGACGTTAGTATCCAAAAGATATCAAACACTAAATGACAATCTGAAAAGTAATTAGACCTTTTGTCAACAAATGTTAGCAGCATAAACTCATAAAACCATAATTATCAAAGTAGTGCAGTAAAGGCAAACATGCATTACAGCATCGCATGTTACAATGTCAGCCTAACCTATCTTTCAACCGTTAATTGATTTCTTTGAGAAAAATTAAAACATATACTGCATCTGCAATAAAATGAAATGAAATTAAATGTAGAGAAGAAATACGAATACTTTACTACTATCTACATGCTTAAGAGGATAAATCATTATATGAGTGTCTTTTTAAGGAAAAATCATCAGCTTTCACAATGTTAGCAGCACAAAGTCATGAAACTATATTTATCAGTGTACTAAAGCAAATTATATGTCATCTCATCACATGTTACAATTCACCTAATCTATCTTCCAAGTGTTCATCGATTGCTATGAAAAAGCATTCCAACAAAATCTAAAACATTTTATGCATCAGCCTTCATTTCACTCAACTCAAAAATGTGCATCCTTAACTAACCATCTATTATCTACCAAATTCAAAAGAAGTAATCTGATTATTTGACATTGAACTCACCATATGATTCTTCATAACCTAGTTAGATTTTGGGATCAAGTAGCAATAATACGTTTGGCCATCCTCAATTGTGGATCTAAAGTCTACATCTGCTCCTTCATTGGACAAATATCTTACATCTAAATGACTTCTTTGCACCTCTATCTTGTTTCACAGATAACGAATTTGGCAAAATAAACCACCCAGATGGCAACCACTGTCCAAGTTGAGTTGTCCACTTCAATTTCGTACTCTTTGCAGGAAATGCTTAACCTAAATATTAAATCAGAACAATCTGATCAGTTCCTAGAGTAAAAAATGGCAACCATGATCATTCCAAGTTATCTCCTGGAAACATAAACTCTGGCTACAACAATTTCCTATAGACCATTGCCGGTACTTAAAAACTGAAAATCTAGGCAAAATCAAGCTTAAAAAACTCCAACAAAAAATCTGAAGAATAATATCGTCATCAATTATCAAAATTAGCTTCTGCAGATTAAAAAAGTTCAACTTGCAATTAGCATTAAAAATGTTTACTACCTGAAAATCAGAATTGAACCATGTTGGAAGATGAGGATCGGAGTCTACTGAGAAATTCTCAGTTCAAGTTTAGGAATGTCAATTCCAACCCTGTTATCACAGAACAAACCATCAGTCATCCATAAACAAACAAATAAAGAAGAAACTGACCAAGTAAACTGATTTTTGTTTTGTGGCTTCTAGGCTTTGGGCTTTCAATGTAGGCTTTGGGCTTTCAATGTAACTGGGCTTTTCACAATTGTTATTGTGATTGGTATCTAAGGGCCTACCAATTATTGGTTAGGATTTCAAATTGTTGCTGTAATGAGTTCTTGTTCCATTGTGTGGGGAGTACTATGTACTGATATCCTTTATATATATAAAACTAAACTATCTTTACCGATCAAAAAAAAAAAAAAAAAAAAAAAGAAACTGACCAAGTAAAAAGAAAGAATAAACATGTCGATCCGAGATCTTAATCTCTGAAGTTACTTTCACAGTCTTCTTCAATTATCAGTTCCTTTCTGATTACGTACTCCTAATTTAGCTTAGGCTATTGATTTTGACGACTGATTAAGAGATTTCTTTGAGTCCGTACCCAGAAGAAGAAGATATGAGATGTAAGAAAGTAAAATTGGTAAAAAAGACGGATAAGAAGATGTGGAGGCTATCCGATCCTTGCACTGCAGATGAAACGAGAGAAGCGAATTAGTAAGAGTCGGTATGTCCGGTAAACTATGAATTCTAAAAATTAAATTAAGTAAGATCTTACGTTTGAGAGGAGATATCATCATGCTGTTTTCTTATTGTTGTTGTTTGATGTTCAGTAACGTCAGATGCCATGATCGATATTAAATATCACGTGTGTACACACACCTTTCACATATGTACAGGTTGTTATAATCCTATCCGGTCCTCCTATTCTTTTGTTAACAAGTCCTAGTCTATAGTTGTTTAGGTTTAGTCTTGTTGTAAATTAGGTTCTACCGATGTACCTATTCTCTAGTTTATTTCGTTACATATTCATATCTGTAACCTCATGTAATCCATATAAATACTATGAATGAAATCAATCTCTACAAGTTGTGAGAGAAACTTCAAACCAATATTCGTTTATGGTATATTAGAGCTAGGTTTATTTTTTTTAAACCAATATCCATGGTCATTGATGATACTCAATCCGATTCTCAAACAATGGAACCTCACCACAACACCATCTCCGACAAGGATACTGCACTATCTCCCAGCAGTCCCTATTACGTTCATCCAGCAGACAATCCCACATCTGTGATATTTACTCCTCTTCTAACCAGCGATAATTACTGCACCTGGGGTAGGGGAATGATGAAAGCACTCAGTGCAAAAGGAAAAACCGGCTATATTGATGGCACGGTAAAGAAGCCAACAAGTTCAGTCGATCTTCCACACTGGACGCGTTGCGATGATCTTGTTGGGAGTTGGATTTCAAACTCTGTTGATCCTGAAATCAGAGGAAGCACAATGAACTTTCCATCTGCGAGAGAACAGTGGCTGGAAATCAAGTCTCGTTTCTCCCATCACAATGCATCCAAGCTGTATGCATTAAAGCAATCTATCTCCAATCTGAAACAAGACCATCTCAGTGTGGCGATGTACTACACAAGACTCAAGTCTCTCTGGGATCAGTTGGATGTTTTTCGTCTGTGTGAGCCATGTATTTGTGGAGCCGGCAAAAACTATGTCGACAATCACAATCGATGAGAGCTATGGAGTTCTTACAAGGGTTACACGATCGATTTTCTTTCTCGCGAAGTCAAATCCTTCTCATGGAGCCTATGCCTTCATCTCGCTAAGATTTACAATCATGTCGTGCAAGAGGAGGAACAAGAAGGTATAAACTCTTCTTCGGTTCCATCTATTGAATCAATTTACTTTGAATGTTTCTCGTGGTGATTATAGAGGTTCGAGGAACTATGCACATCCCGGTGCTTGGAGGAAGCACTATTCCCGGCAATAATAAACGTCTCGTGCCATTCTGATTATTGCACCAAAATTGGTCACTCTAGAACAACTTGCTGGAAGTTGAACGGATATCCTAAAGATTTACCAAAATCTTCTCGTGGCCCTGATGCAACTATGGCTGCTGCTGTCATACCTGCTGCACCCGTCCCTCTTGCTGCACCGAATATTAGTGTAGCTCAATACCAGCACCTCTTGTCATTCGCTGAACCCAATCTTGCTACCGTGATACTCTCTTTTGCAAACTTCGCAGGTATGTCTCTTTCTTGTACTATTAATTCTTGGATTGTAGATAGTGGTGCTACTCACCACATTTGTTCTTCTTTATCATTATTCACTTCTCATAACTTGGTTCCTAAGCCAATCCATGTTCAATTACCAGATGGATCACATACATCTGTGACTCATATTGGGTGTGTTGATTTATCACCCACTATCAAACTGTTGAATGTTTTCTATATCCCAAGTTTTAAATTCAACTTGCTTTTAATGATGTCATCAATTGACTCAAACAGCTAATTGTTGTGTATCATTCTCAAACGGATCTTGCGTTTTTCGGGACCGTCAAAAAAAACGGAGATTGGATGGAGTAAATGCATTGCGTGCCTCTACCACTTCAGCTTATCAACCATTTGCTTTATCTCTGTTCAAACAAATAAGTCCGTTAATCCATGGCATCGCCGTCTCGGCCATCCAAACATGGACTGTTTTAAATTTTTAGCTAGTCAATTTCCTTACATTAATTCTCACTGTAATCACCTTTGTGATGTTTGTCCAAGGGCGAAACAAACTCGTCTTAAATTTAATAAAAGTGTTTCTTTATCTTCTCATGTTTTTCAATTAATCCATGCTGATATATGGGGTCCTTTCTCAATTCAGTCTATTTCCGGTGCTAAATACTTTCTTACTATTGTAGACGACTACTCTAGATGCACTTGGGTCTTTCTAATGAAAACTAAATCAGAAACTTTAAAGTTTCTTCAATATTTTTTTAATTTTGTTATGAATCAGTTTGGTCATAAGGTTACCACCATTTCTTCAGGTGTCGATAATTTAATCATCCCATCATTGCAAACCTTTCGGTCTGACAATGGTGCTGAATTTAAATCGAAAGAACTTCAGTCCTGGTTTCATGAAAAGGGTATTCTTCATCAAACAAGTTGTGTTTATACCCCACAACAAAATGGCGTTGTTGAACGCAAGCATCGACACTTGTTAAACGTAGCAAGGTCCTTACGATTCCAATCCAATTTACCCTGCGTTTTGGGGAGAATGTGTTCTTGCTGCTGCTTATTTAATCAATAAGTTGCCATCTCCAGTATTATCTCATAAATCCCCTCATGAGATACTACTTCAACAACCTCCAGATTATACTCATCTCCGTATTTTTGGCTGTCTTTGCTTTGCGAGAAACACTCGCATTTCTCACAAATTTGACCAGCGTGCCAAACCTGGAATTTTCGTTGGATATCCCCATGGTCAAAAGGGTTACAAGATATATGATCTGGAAACTAAATCCGTTTACACTTCTCGAGATGTAGTGTTTCATGAAAACTCGTTTCCATTTGATGATTTATCTCATAATTCCATTGTACCAGCTCCTGTACAATCAATGGAATCTTATCTCTACGATTCCATTTCTACTTCCCCTGCACCTGTTTCACCTACATCTCCCTCACAGCTGAACTGTGACGATCAATTATATGCTGAAACTGCAGGTCGTTCCGCTGCAAAATCTACAGAGAATGTTGGTTTTTCTAATCCTTCCTCTACAGTTTCTCACTTGCCTGTAGTCCCTTCTCTCAGTACTTCACCTGGTGCGTCTGACACTTTTCCTGATCGATCCTTACCAGGTCAGTTGCTGACTCATCCTACACACTCATCTCCAGGTCACTTCGTACCATCATCTGTACGATCTTCTACAGGTCAGCCCTTACGTCCACCTGTACAATCATCTCCAGGTCAGTTTTCAACTTCGCCTGCACAATTTTCTCCAGGTCTGTCTTTTCCTTTACAAACCCATAGTCCCGTGATTCCTTCTGAAATCCAATCTTCAGAACACTCATCTCAATTGGCAATATTCGTTTAATCGATCGAGATCTGAGGTGGTTTTCGTTTTTGAGGCGGCGTGAAACAGAATAAGAAGAAAAAGAGAATAAGAGGCAGTAGACACTAAAGATGATGCCCTAGCAAACACGAACGATTAAATAGTAGGCCAAGTACTTCAAACTTAATTACACTCGGTTACACCTCCGTAATATACAAGTCACCGAGCATAGTTTTGGGTTAGAAAGACGGATTTCCGTTGGAGATTTAGGATGATTCATGCAATATTTCGGATCAAGAAGCAAAACAAGAATAATAAATTTGTAAATTTTAGATCACAAGAGGCACCTTTTGGTTCATGGAGGGGAGATTTTGAGATATTTGATGTCAAGAGGCATATTTAAGAATCTTTAATTGGGGGATATAAATTACTTCCCCCAACCCATAGTGTCCGCTAAGGGGTGACTTTTGGGTATGAAAATACTAAAATACGCTTTGGTCAATTAAAAATTATGAAAAGACTATACTACCCTTTACCCTAAAAAATAAAATCAAAAACCAAATCATTTATCCGATTAGCCATGTTGGGGTGTGTACTCGGCCCAGGCTTAATAATACCCAAGGGATTGTTAGAGTTAAAAGGACATTTTAGTAAATGACAATTTTGTGTCGTCTATAAAATAAAAAACAGCCCTAGTATTTCAGTTTGGTGTGTTTCAAAAAGAGTGAGGAGTGAAGGCGGCGGCGTGGAAAGAAAAAAACGTTTAATCCTTAGAAAAATCTCTCTCGAAAGATCCGAGTCGAGAAAATGGGTTGTTGTTGTTGTTGTTATGGATATAATTTGGTGTTTGTATTGGAAGCAGTACACAAAACCGTGGTGGAACTCAAAGATCTAATCATCTCACAATGATTTCTCCTCTCATGGTTTTAATTTAGCCGATACAAAAGATGAAACCGCAGTTGATGTATGTTTTCTATCTACGGATTTTTTTTGTTTTAATGATACCTTTTGGATGTTACTTAAACTCACCTGTGAAGAATTTTTGCGATTTCCACCGTCTTGGATAATCATTTCTCCATAATCCATAATACAATCTGGTATTGAGATTTGTATCTCATACAACTGTACTGAGATTTAATTCATTAAGATGTTTAAATATGATTACATCTGTTGAAGTGATAAGGTTACAACTGAAACAGCAAAAGAATAGGAGTTGCTTATGAATAGAACAACTAAAGAAAACAAAACTGTAATAATATTTTAAGTTGTGCAGATCAAGCTCTATTTGTCCAAGCACAATATTGTCCACCTTTCCGAGGCTTCTTACCCTTTCTTCATTTCTCTGAACTGCAAATTTTCCGACCTAAATTATTAAGAAAGTGTGAAGCACATGAAACCACTAAATTACAAACAAATGTCATAAGCCTTAAAAATAAAGCTCAAGTAAAATCAAATTCAACTTCAATACAATGCCAATGCTTTCTGCATAATAAAGACACCCATAGAAAAACACAATACAACTTGGGTAGATGGGATTATTGTTTTGGGAACCCTAAATTGCACAAAACAAAATTGACATTCCATGACAAAATTTGTAAACCCAAAACTGGGTATACTGATTGATATACATGCTAATATACGTGCGGGACAAATTTTGTGGGTTCAAGGAATTGTAAGAGCAAGCTGCAAAGTGGGGCGACTAAAACTAAAGACTAAAAACTAAAAAAAACGGAAAGAAATGGGTTTAGTCCGTGATGTGGCGTTATGGTGGAGGAGTAAATTTGGTGGAGCGGATGTATAAAGGCTCGTCTGACATGGGGTGTAGATATAAAATGCGTCCCGTTGGGACGTAAGTTTAAGTAACGCCTGGTGTGGGACGCAGTTTAAATTTGCGCCTGGTGTGGAGCGGAATATATACAACCGCCTGATTGACAAACGTCATTTGGAATTACACCTGATGGGGCGCAATACCAAGTCACGCCTGATGGGGCGTAATTTGAAAACACGCCTGATGGGGCGTCTCTTAAACTCCATCCGATTTGAGTTCACTCGTTCTTCTCAAATAAAGACTTTCTTATTTTTACACCTCTTTTACACCTTTTGTGGTTTCACTTTCAATAGTGCCATTGTTAGCTTGATACTGCGTTTTGTAATCAAGTTCAGGATTTTAGCCCAATATACTACTTCTAGGTACTGAGGTGAGACCGCAAGTATGATTTATCAAAAACCACCATTTAAGTTAATGAAGTCAGACTTCAACGAGTTCTTAACAAATCATAAAACTCAAGCAACCTATACAAAATGCCCATGTAAGCAAAACATCATTCAATCAACCATCCATCTTTTCTTAAAGAGTATTTGTAGGTTTGGGTCCAATATGTGTGCTTTGGGTCCAACTTATGCTCTGCAGTTTCAAAACTTGTATTTTGGCTACTTGCATCTATCCAGCTAGGAGCCATTTATGTTAAACATTTTCATCATTCTATTCAAAGAATAAGACATTGCCAAAAACAAAAGAAAAATAGAATGAAAATGGTGGAAGCATGGGGCGTACTACTGCAATCGCCCGAGTATTGACAGGCGTAATTTTAAGATGCGCCTGATGATGGGACGGATTTTTAAACCCCGTCTAGTGAAACGGGAGTATAAATTACGCCTCAATGGGGCGCAATTTAAACATACCACCTGGTACCAGGCGCAAATCCAAACTACATCCCGTCGGGCGTAGATTAAAGTTACGTTTCAAACATGCGTAGATTAAGGTTACGTCTCGCTACCAAACGTAACTCATAATTGCGCCCCAATCAGGCGTAGTGTCAAATTACGCCAGACCAAAACCAAACCAAAGACCAAATATAGTTTGGTTTTTGGTTTTAGTCTGGTATTTGCTCTTTACTCCTCTCCGTAGTGTCTGGGTTTTCGACCAAATATTTGGTTTTAGTCGACCACTGTGGTTGCTCTTAGGGTTTAAGGATAATCCAAATCACCCTCAGGCTCTATTGAAAAGTGTTCCTATATCTTTTTTTATTTCGTTAGAGCAACTCCAAGTCTCCCATGGGACACATTTAGTTTGCTAATTATTTGTTTTTCCACGTGGTCGGGCAAACTGAATTTTGGGAAGATTGAGCCAATCGTCTCAATATAATTTGATTGTATCTGATCGAGTCGATCTGAGACGCGATGAACAAAACCTTTTATTTGAGGATTTGCTCATCCGTTTTAATGGGTTGTTAGCCCTGTTGTAGGTGTATAATCACCAAATCTTCCAATTTAATCTTGATATTCGGATTTTCAAAATTCTTAATGTCATGTGACGTGACAACCTCATGTCCTCTCGTTTTTTCATGACATTGCATTCCATCCATACATTGCACCTCTTTCTATTCTATAATACTCCCTCCGTTTCACTTTAGATGAGTGTTTAGGGTTATTTTTTTGTTCCACATTACTTGATAGTTTTCATATTTTCCCCACAAAACTACCAACAATACCCTCACAATTTGTCTTGGAACCATAAGTTTATTTTTAAATACACTATAGCAATTAATGTTTGAAGACTTTTCTCAAGGGCATAAATAGAATTTTTTTGTATCTCTCTCCATTTCTTAATCTGCGTGAAAACTCTTAAAACATCATCTAAATTGGAACGGAGGGAGTAATAGAACAACAACACGTATATGGAGTTTTCCATCCTCCTTTTCCCTAGTCATTTGTATTTACCTCAACAGATCTACCACTCAAAAGTGAATCGCCATGTTGGGGGTGTATACTCCAAGGCCTATGCTAAAACTTAAGGGGAGGGAAGGTGTAAGGGATATTTTGGTAAATCACATTTTTGAGTTGCATATATAAAAAAACCCTAAATCTACATTTGATGTTTCACAAAGAGAAAAAAGTGAGAGAGTAACCAGTGAGGGAGGCGGTATTTTAGAGCTCTAAGATCTGATCATCAGAAATGGGTTCTTGTTATTATGAATCCTTACACATACCTTGGAGATCACAGGGATTACACAATCTTCACACTATGATTTTTCCTCTCACGGTTTTAATCTACTCTAGGTTGTTTTTTTAATCTACACAATAGTTCATCAAAAATATTAAGATTTATTCTCAACTGTGTTCCAAAAATTGCTTCGATTGATTCTAATAAAATGCAGTTCTAACTTTACTCACCTAATTGTTTTTCTAACAGGCTAAGCATCTGCTTCGTTAGGTGTTTTTCCAGAGCACAACCTTGGTCAAGATAAAATGCAGTCCTAAGCTTACAAAATCAGTTAGAAGAAATTTTAATTTCAGGTAAGAGTTTTACCGTAAAGTAGATTATGAATGGTTTTAGCTTTCCCTTTTACCTTATGTTTGTATGTAAAAGACATTGGAAATTTAATGTTTTGAAATACTTTATGGTAATATTGAATGACAATGTTAAGGACTCATATTCTTCATCTCATTGGCATGTTTTGATACTTCTAAGCCATCGCAAGGCTGTAAGTCTGTCATGGATTCCATATATTTTCCATTAATTAATGAAGTGAACATTATAACTAGCACGATCAATGATTGGTAGGATGAATGTACATACTTCATAGTTCCTTCCTACTTCTGTCGACTAGAATCTCCAGGCATTTGACTGAATTTCTGATCAATGTTAATTACTAGTTTGAGTATTCCGGTAAATATGGTAATTAAGCATCCCTGGAAAGGTTTTAGTGTATATACATGGTTATGTTACTTACACATTCTCACATGTAAATAATGTGCATTGTAATTTTTTTATGTCAATGTGTGATTTTTTTTTTTTTTTGAACAAGTGTGCCTGTCTATTTGTATAATTGTGGTTGCTGACCTGACGTATAAAATGCAGAGAGCATGTACATTTGATAACCATAGCAGACACATCTTTCGCTTTTCGCCTTCTTGTGTGTAGCATGTGTCAGGAATTATACCCAGAATCTCAGTTTTATTGCCCGCAATTTCAATTCTCATCTAAGAAAGATTTATCAGTGAAAGTGTTCCATAAAAAATTTAAGGTCTAGTGTTGATTTGTTGGTCTTCTGTTTGGTCTGAGTATCCAACAGTATGCTAGTGTTGATTTAAAGTTATATAACAGTATCCTATAATGTATCATATTTTCTGTATTTTTGTTCAGCAAAATCTGACAGGCTTTTAATTCTAATTTGTGCAGGCTTTTAACGATTACTAAATTGCAGAAGTGACCTGCAAAAGATGCACTAATGGAAGGTGAAGACATGCTCAAAAACATTAAAAGTAGAGGTTTAAAGTAAAATTTGTTCAAACAAGTATTATATGTATGCATCAGATGGTTTGTGTAGCTGTGTTTCAGTAGCTGTTACACCTTCGTTTGTACTCACATTTAGTCACATGTGTTTACTGGTCATTGAAAATAATGTTATCCTGCATCACTAACATTAACTTATCAGTTGGGCCAATATTTTTCGTAGTAGTTAAAACCAATCTTATTCAGCTAATGTAATGCATTCGCGTGTTTTTAATCTGGTCAGCCTATTAAATCTTGGTAAATTACTAAATTGAGATAATCAAACTTTTTGGATCACAGTGGTTCCAAATCCTCCTACTTGGATTCTACATAAACATGTTTTCTCTTACTGATAGAGCACCACCAATAAGTTAGGAGGAGAGCGGTGCATTCTAAGTTTGGTGGAAACATAAACTCTTTTTTCCTTAATCCTTCTAACAAGCCAATTGGAAAAAGAGTGTGGGCGGGCATTGTGAAATGAAATAATGAAGCTCAACAAAATACTACATAAAAGGTACTATTCTGGAAAGACATTTGGTTGAATTTAAAAACTTTTATCTTGAAAAACTTCAGTAGGAGAAAGGAGGGTTTTAAAATCCACCGATCAACACCATGTAAACATCGACATCTTACTGTCAAACAAATCCTAAAACATACACAAGAGTTGAAACAATCAAAACTAATTTCTTGTCACTGAACATAGCAACGAATTTAATTCAGTGGTCTCTTCTTAAAAACCTAGCAACGAATTATGTATAAACCGAAGAATTTAATATTATACAATCAATTAAACTAGTTAATCGTTAATCAACCGAAGCTTGTGAATTAAATCATTGGAAGAAAAATCAAATACAAATTTTAGCAGGAATTAAATAATATGAGAAAAATAGAAATACCATCGCTCATACATAAATTGATTTCGTATTCAACCCCCTACAGAGGAATAGCCAGTCCTCGCAATCACGGTTCAGCAAATAAAAAACATGAACCAAGTCTGCCATATCAAAAAATGGTTACAATTGTTAACAAAAAATCTCATTCTAACAACAGTAATTGCAAGTCATCTGATATTACACTAGTGAATTCTCCTAGAAAATCTGGAAACGAAAGCAATGCAGCTGACATTGGCAACATCAAATGACATAAGATACCCACAAATCCTCTTGGAATCTGACTCGAAGCAACTGGTGCATATCAAAACACCTTGAACTTTGGCGCTCTGTATAATGACCCAGATTAGCTGTGTTCTCTCCATTAGGTTGTGAACCTGAAGCATCTCAACTTCGCGGAGGTCAATTACAAATTGCATTCGATCTGACATTCACCTGCACCATATTTTCTACTTGGCTTCTCTTGGTCGCCTGCCATATATCCTAGACACATGAAAACAGTACTTCTGTTCACTGATTGCTTTCAAAAATCAATCGAAGAAAAATTAAAACATTTACTGTATCAGGCCTTCAATTCAATCAAAAACTCACGTCACATGTGCATCTACCAAAATTTAAAACCATGTTTAATCACATTCTTAGACACTAGTAAAAATATGAAAACTCACCACTATGATTCTTCATAACCTTCTTTGTTTTTGAGATGAAGTCCCATCCTCAATTGTGGATTCTAAACCACACCTGCGCCCTAACTGGACAAATATCTTACATCTTAAGGATTTCTTTGGTCAGCACCAATAAAACCATGAATTTCCTTGTCTTCTTTCACAAACAGCCAATTTGACAAATACAGCACCCAGATTTGTCTACTTAAATTCTATACTCATTCTGGGGTATGCTTTGCCTACAAATTTAAATAGTACATATCAATTAGTTCCTAATTATAACTAACCTATTAGTTAATTATAAAAGTACCTTATACATGGATACCAAAGTTACCATTAGCATAAAAGTATAAGAATCTTTGCACTGCTGTTGACAGAAGAAGTAATCTGAAGATCATCTGATGCTTTCCAAGCTCCAACTGATCCTTACCAATATTCCACAGATCCTTCACTGCAGTCAAACAAGCCGATTAATAAGAACCGTTGAGAAACGATCACTGTTGATTTTGTAAATAAAATAGAACGAAGAGGAGTAAAAGATCCAATACTATTTACGTTTTGAGAGGAGAAATCATTATGGTGCGACATCAAAAGCCATGATCAATAATGTTACCATAACGTCTTGAAGTGCTAGAATGGAGATAAAAGGGAATGTTAGAGGCAGCTGGTGAAGGGTAATTTCGACGCTTTAAAAGGGGTCAATCCTAAGGTACGAACTGACGTTGAAGATGAAGGTTTGGTGCCAGTGAGGATTAACATCTACTTCTTCTCAAGTGCAGAAAGTTTGTCTTTCGAACCCCTGCTGGACAAAGGCTGATTTTCCTATGTGAACCTGAACAAACCACGGGAAAGAATAAAAATGTTGTACAATCTAACTATGATGGCATATCAAAGAACTATGATAAACTATATATATGGCATTTCCGCACCACAACATCAAATTGGATAAACGGAGAAATACATGCACAATTAACAAGTTGAAGCCACCAATTTTAGTGTAAAATGATTAGTTAAAATTGGATAAATATCTAGACATTTAATGATGATTGAAAGTAAAAATCAGTATTCAGCTGCACTGATGGATCCAACAGTTAACATGTTCTAAAATTACACCACACCATCAGGATTCATAAATCAACCAATAAGGTAAAGCAAGAAAATAACTAAGCTGTCCATTTATTCAGGCTACTCACAATAAGGCCAATAAGTTATACAACAGTAGATCAAACTTGTCTTCCATCATAAAAATGAAAATCAAGACTAATTAGTCCTAAATTAGATCTAACTGGAAAGAAGAAGTCATTGTTCAATTAAACTTAAATATCTTTAGGTATGTACATACCTGTGGCACTTGCTCCATTTCTATGTAAGAAGAGGCAGAAAAAGTTCTTGAGGCATCTCAATTGGAGATCCAGCAAGCCCGATCCTTGCACTGCAGATGAAACAAGAGAAGCAAAATAATTGTATTAATTCTAAAAACTAAATAAAATGAAATTAAGAGTAAGATTTTACGTTTGAGAGGAGATATCATCATGTTGCGATCTTCTTGTTGTTGTTTGATGATTATCGACATCAAAAGCGGTGGTGGCGGCGGATCTGAGATGGCGGAAACACTCAAGAAAAGAGGGAAGGGGAGATTGGAGTAAAAAGAAAACTTAGAGTGATTGAGTATACCCTACCTCGGACGGCTAAGATGTAAATCTAAATAGTAGGAAAAAATAGACAAACGGGATTACAAAAGTTAACTACACTTTGATTACACCCCTAGGATATATATTATACACAAAGGTAAGGGCATCATTTCTGATCATATTTCAGTTTCAAACTTTCAAGGCTAGGAAACGAAATAATTGAAGAATTTGTGTCACAATCCATAAAGAGTGGTGGCACAAAAAACATAGGCTAGGAGACAACTCCCACGACTACGACAGAATTCAATTTATATTTATGGTGTGAGTGAAATTCTGAAGCCCTAAAAAGTATCGGGAAAAAATAGGTGAGTCACAATAAAAGCACCTTCTCTGGAAATTTCTTATAATTAATCTTTTGTCAAGCAATGTATTTAGTCAAAATCTTTTGTCAAAATACTTTGTTGAGCGATACCGTTTGATGTATTTATATTTATAGCAAATGATAATTCGATTGAAAAAAATAGCTCATTAACCTAATGCTTTTGCGTGTAAGTACATCAAAATAATGAGGGACTCCAAAACTTTTGTTGTGTTGCTGTTGTCATCGGTGATAATATGTGACAGTACCGCTCAACCTGGCGCACAGACACAATCAACAAATTTTTCTTCCTACGTGGGGTTCTAAAATGAATCCAGGTTCCAAGTACCACAGATTTTCCATCACTTATAGATACACCATAAAAGTTGAAGACATTTCAAAAACATAGCCGCTTCTTAATTATAAATACTATACTACTGCATAAATTAACTTATCATATAATGGCTAGTAGTAAAGATGTTGAAACACAAGAAGTTGGCATCAAAGAACAAGCTCAACTATATATGGAATATAATCTATGGTTTTGCTTATTCTCTTGTTCTTCGATGCGCAGTAGAGATTGCAGTCCTAGATATATTCGAAAACAATAATGGGTCAAATCACACTTGCACAACTTTCATCAAACCTACCAATTCCAGATGTCAATGCTGATGGCTTGTACACAACTCTAAGATACTTGACACACCTGAATATCTTAGAACAAGAAACTTGTAATATTTTACTACGATTAAAGCAATCTATGAAGCTTTTCCTCATATTAAGTGTACACTTTGTGATGATGGTAAGCTTTTCCTCATATTAAGGCAAGAAACCTGACAACCTGCAAACAAACAATTCTTTTTTATTATGGACACGACCAGTGAATACAATGATGGGAAAACTTACTTCACTGAACAATTGATTTGCCTCACATTCTCTCTTGACCTACTACTCTATAATGAGTTGAACTCATTGAACCAAATAAAAATACTAACAAGTTGTACAGCAGTGTTGAAACAAATCTCAACATGATTCTGCTCTTAGCTCTCCATCGCACACAAAAGCAATATCGAATATGCCAGTCTAAGAGAACTAAATTTAGCACAGTTCATGTATCATTACTTGGAGTTCTTTTTCCTGTGTATAAAGTTCCTTAATTATATTTCAGCACTTAAGAGTTCTTAAATCTGTCAGGCATATATATAATTAGAGAAATAAATTAGGACCATGAACAAACTTGCAGTCTCTCAGGTTTCGACACTTCCAAATGACAAGATCAGATTACCGGACTAATGATAGGACACCAGACGCTTCAGAACAACAAACCAATTATCTTGTTTCTCTACTGCTTAATGGGGACTGGAATGCCAGCATAATGGTTATTTCACAGATGATCAACAAATAGATAACAACATGTGAACTCTTCGATCAACAGCACTAAAAATGACAAAATAAAGTTTGGAAACACATATTCTTACCAAAATAAAGTTAAGAAGATTCCCTTGCAAAGTAGAAGATTCCCTCAGATAACTACTTTTACGCCCTTGAACCCCAATAGTCTCAGTCGATCTGAATTTCACTTGGATTCTGTTCTCCTAGATCGAGCTTACTCCTCTTAGGATCCTTGGAAGGCCCCTCATCATCTGTTATTGTTCTATTTTTCTTGAGGAATGGAATTTTCAGTGGGCACAGAACTCTCATCAACCAATATGTCCCATCATGGCTGGACACGTGACCAAAAGCAATTCCCCAACCTACAGCAGAAAATAAGAAATAGGAACAAGTTACAATTCCAAGCAAATCAAACCAAATTAAATTACAAACAAGCTTTCAATTAAAACAAATCTACACCCCAAGTAAAACCCTTGAAATTACCCCAAAAATCAAAACAAATTCTTCCACATATCTAGATGCTTTCACAAAAACCCATTGCTTTGTAAAATAAAGCTTGACATAACTGTTTAAAGATAACAAAATTTAAATTAAAGATCCCAACGTTAAAGGTAATGTTTTACCTGTGATCCACCTTAGAGAAAAAAAAATAGAGGAACAACTGTAGGCTACACTATTTATGTTTGAGAGAAGATATCATCATGCTGAATGTCTTGTTGTTGTTGATGATCGTCGACATAAAAAGCCATGATCCATCAAGATCTGTGGTGGGTTAATTTTGAGAGAGGCGGCGGCCGAAAACAGAGAGGAAGAAGTGTAAGAAGAAACTAAGGATGATGCCCTAACACTTACGTATAAATAGCAAATAGATAGAAAGAAAGTTACACTTTACTTACATCACTAGGATATACAAAAGTGGCGTGGAGCATCAATAGGAAATTTGAAACATAGTGAGAGATTTCATGTCACTATGCATATTTGGGTCACTCATCTTTTACCTACGGTTGATAGAAGAATTTACTTTCCACATTTGAAGCTCGGCTGCTCGGATACTTTGATCTACTTTACAATCCATGGTACCACCTAAAAGAGAGGCTGGGAGACATGGCAATGTGTTTTTTTTGCTGTCCGTGAAGACTTACGATTTCATAATAAAATTTGAATTTAATAATGTTGGAAGTTGTTTTAGTTTACTGGCTTTCTAGTTGGCATCAATAATGGCATGTTGTGCAATGGCGAAAGTCTAGTCCTTTGGTGTCCGACTGATCTCTTGTTTTTAAAGCTTGTTCTCTTCTCTCCACATTACGCTTAACTGCAGAGCCAGAATCTCATGTTCGACTTTTGTTTCCATCCGGTTGGTACAAATTTAGCGCTAGATGGTAACAATGACATACAATTATTTGCTCATCTGTGTGGCATAAACTTCACTCTTCCATTCAGGCTATATGCCAAGTGTTTGGACCAGTTTTACTACCCCACCTGCAATGTTCAATATCCAATTTCTTAACTTACTACTTCAAGTAATGCGGAAACTCTTTGAAGGTCCATATTTTCACCACTGGTTTATTGGAACCACGTTTTCGCCCTCCCATAGTACTTACAGTCTGCTTCTACTCCAACGAGCGCAAAACATTAGGAGCTAGGACTGTTAATTATATTTTCACCCTTCAACCTATGGAAAACCAATGTTCTGATTCTCATCTTAAGAGTAAGGTTCAAATATACTTACTTTCGCAACCGATTACTTATAAATTTTAGGCCGTAATTTCATTAAAAATCTCTAAATATCTCTAAGTTTCTCCATGTTCCAGAAGATATATAGTTAAATGATAATTTAACTACAATGGAGAGCTCATCACTACTTGAACTTAAGGTAACATTAACCTTAAGCTAAGCTTAGGTACACAATTAGACCATTAACCAGAAAAAACCAACCGTGTTCACACCCTTATAAACAAAGTTTGATTGTTGCATAAGAACCAATCAGAATTACAAATCACTATCATTATTGCATATAATAACTAATATTAACACGCACCGAGTTGAAGTTCAAATTGTTCAATATTGTTACCGCAACGTGTTGAAGTGACAGGACTGTTCAAGGATTATTTTGACACTATGAGGGGTGAATGTCAACTCTCCACTGGAGGATTAAGTTGTAGCCAATACAATGACCCAGACTAGCAGATCTGTCTAGGATATTCTCAACTTCATGGAGGTCCTTTACAAATTGCATTGGATATTTCACATGTGCCCTTGTGGAGGGTCCTTTACAAATTGCTTTCGGTCAATTTCACTTTCATTCTGTTCTGCAAGATCAAGCTTTCCAATCGTAGGATCCTTGCAATGCCCTCAAAACACAAAATCCTCTACTTCCCAAGATGTTTATTGTGCTAGAATTCCCAATTTCAACCGATTAGCAACAACCAGAAAACCTTGAGCGGAATGAGTGACCGGACACTTAACCAAAAGGAAGTCCCCAACCTAGAGCTGAAATACAAGAGAAATAGGAACAAGTTATAACTCAAAGCAAATCAAATTACAAAATAAAATAAAAATCTACACCCCGATAAAACCCTTGAAATTACCCCCAAACTTCACAGCAAATTCTTCCTAAACTAGAAAAAAAAAAAAAAAACCTTAATATAACAACAATTTGCATTCACCTCACAGCAATTTGCATTCACCTCAAATAATTTGAAGTTAAAAATCGATTAGCCAAGGTTGGAGGGCGTACTTCTACTCTCGAAGGCCCATTCTAAAACCCAATGGAAAGTAAAATTTGAAGGATAAATTGGTAAATTAGCACTTAGTGTCGTCTATAAAATAAAAACCCTAGAATTGTTATTTGATGTTTCAAAAAGAGAGCAAAGTGAGAGAGTGAAAGTGTGGCCGGCGGCGTTGAAGAAACAAAAAATTCCTAGCAAAATCTTCCTTAAAGGTTCTGATCATCATTAGAGATGGGTTGTTGTTGTCGTCATGAATGTAATTTTTTGCTTGTTTGGGAAGCCTTACACATACCCTGGAATCATGGAAATCACCACAAAATAGATCTGATCATCCCACTATGATTTTTCCTCTCATTGTTTTAATTTATTTGGTAGAGCTTGATTGCCTTGGATGCCTGAGTCTTGTGGTATGTTTGTCTATTTATGCAGATTTTTTTGTGAATTTTTTAATGTTACACTTTTGAACTCACTTGTGATGAAACTTTACAGATTCCCACTGTATTTCACATCCAATGGGATATAGAATTGGCAGTCTGGTCAATTGATTGGAAGTGTTTAGGTGATCAAATAATGAAGAGACACCAGCAACACAAAGCAACATTGGTTGGATTTAGGGTAATTGGATTTACAATCAACAGGGTTGGAAACCCCAAAAGGTCTGAATTTGAGAATGGAGTACTGAGTTTCCAACAGAAATAGTTGTTTGTTTGATTTAGGTTTCATCATCATCCATATATGTATTTAGGTGTATTGAGGTGTTGACTGTTACATTAGTAATTAATGCACCAATGGTGTATTTTTTTGAATGCGTCTTATTCATCTATGGTGTTGGAAAAATTGCTTCCTTAGTTTGATTGATTCTGGTGTAATTAATAGTATTGCACTCATATAAGGCTAACAATCCAGGCAGTTCTGACTTTACTCACCTAATTGTTTTTCAAACAGGCTTGTCCACTAGCTGCTTGGTCATATGACGAGATGAAAGCAGTGCATTTCGTTTTTCAGCTTGCTCTTAAGTACATTATGACACGTTTAGTTACTGAGCTTTTTGGGTTTTCTATGTTCTCCATCTCATTGGCATGTTCAATATTGAGCCTTTTGGGTTTTTTATGTGCAATATTGAACGACAATTTTAAGGACCCATGTTCTCCATCTCATTGGCATGTTTAACTTCTCTTTTCTCATGTGGATTTGATACTTTTAAGCCATTTCATGGCCTTAAATTAGTCAAGGATTTCATTGTATTTTCTCAAATTGATTACTGAACTGAATATAATAACTACTAGGATGAACTACATACTTCGTGTTTCACATTTCCTTCCTACTCTGTTAAATGGAACATTTAAACATTTGACCAATTTTCTAATCAACATTATTGGGATATTTGTAAGATATTTGTATTTACTTTGCAATATTTTCTTAGATATTTGTATTTACTTTGCAATATTTTCTTACTTACCTTAAATTTGAATGTCGACATCCTTCTTTACAATGTATGTCGACATCTCTTGTAAACTTTGTATATAAGGCCTTGCCTTCTTCTCTAACAAAGCAATGAGAATATTTGAGAATTCCATTCATAGAAACTACATGGTATCTTTAGAGCCAGAAAATTTTTAGATTCAAAACTTTTATCACAATGGGAACACCTCATTTGAATGATGAGATTCCACAACCAACCTCTTCACGTACTTCCAATCCTTTGTATGCTCTAGCTTCGAATGATAATCCAGGAACAGTCATCACGCACGTTGTTCTTAAGGGATCCAACTACGAAGAATGGGCTAAAGCGATTAGAGTTTCGTTGGGAGCAAAACGAAAACTTGGTTTCATCAATGGTAAAATACTTAAACCTACAACTGATTCTAATGATCTTGAGGATTGGTGGACGGTTAACTATATGATTGTGGCTTGGATTTTTAATACTATTGATCCGAATATTCGATCTACTATTTCTTATCGTGATACATCGTATGAATTGTGGGAAGATATCCGTTCACATTTTTCTGTTGGAAACGGTATTAAAATTTTTCAATTAAAATCGATGTTGCCGCTTGCAAACAAAAATACTGGGTGAGTCAATTATGTCTTATTATGGACGTTTAAAGAAATTATGGGATGATATCAATGACTTTGATGCTTTGCCTTCTTGTTCTTGTTAGGTTGCAAATGTGATTTGAATAAAACCCTTCGTACAAGACGTGAAGGCGATCAGTGCGTGAATTTCTAATGGGTCTTGAATCTTATTATGCTAATGCACGCTCCAATATTTTATCCATCGAGCCATTGCCATCTCTTCACTCTTGTGTACTCAAGAATTTCACAAGAGGAAGAGGTGCACCTTTATACTCAACGAAAGACTGAAGAAGCACCTCCAATGGCCTTTGTTGTTCGTAGTAATATGCCACAAGGTGTGAAATCTGGCCGATCTCCGTTAAAGTGCAGTTTTTGTGGCTATCATGGACATCTTGAGGAACGCTGTTGGGAGAAACATGGTTATCCACCTGGCCGTGAACCTAGGCGTCCGCAAGCCACAGGTCGTGGAAACCAATCTCAAACACCCTGAAACTTGATTCTTGCTACACCTAAAGTGAATCTTTGTCTTGGGTGAAATGTCCGCACCTACCAATCCTATTCGTTTAAGCTGGTAAGAGAGTTTATACTTGGATTGTTGACACTGGTGCATCGAATCACGTTTGTTGTGATGAAAATCTCTTTGATTTCTCTCGTGCCATAACTCCTATTCACGTTGGGTTGCCTAATGGTGCTACTATAGAGGCCACGGAATAGGGGAAGTCACTTTAACCGATTCCTTAGTTTTGAACAATGTGTTATTCGTCCCTTCATTCACTTGCAACTTAATTGTCGGTCTCGCAACTTCTCTCTTCTAGAAAATTAAGCATACAATTTACATTCTCTTACTGTGTTGTACAGGACCTTGTCTTGAGGATGACGATTGGTATGGGTGAACTTATTGGGGGGCTTTATCATCTGCCGATGAGGGAACCAACTCGTGTTAATGTTATTCATGGGAAAGACATGGCAGATTTATGGCATAAACGGCTGGGACATCCTTCTCGACAAGTAATGGAGCTGCTACCTCAAGTTTGTCGTAGTAATAATAATAAGATGGAGTTTAAAGCTTGTGATATTTGTTATCGGGCAAAACAAACTCGTAGTATCTTTCCGTTAAGTGAAAATAAAGCAGATAAATTGTTTGATTTAATTCATTGTGATGTTTGGGGTCCTTATCGTGCAAATCGGGCTTGCAATTCTCGGTATTTTTTGACTATTGTGGATGATTTTTCTAGATGTGTGTGGGTATATTTGATGAGAACAAAGGACGAGGTTCCACGTTTATTAATGAATTTTTTCTCCTTGGTTGATCGACAATTCACCAAAAGAGTAAAAGTTTTGCGAAGTGATAATGGGACAGAATTTAAGGGTCTTAGTACTTATTTTCATACGAATGGGATAATTCACCAGACATCCATGGTTAAAACGCCTCAGCAAAATGCTAGAGTAGAACGTAAGCATCGTCATATTCTTAATGTTGCTCGTGCTTTACGTTTTCAAGCTTGTTTACCTATTGATTTTGGGGTGAATGTGTTCTAACATTTGCATATCGATTAATCGCACTCCCTCTCGTGTGCTTGATTTTAAGACACCTTTTGAAATGCTTTATGGTCGTGCTCTACTCTCGATCTACTTAGAGTTTTTGGATGTTTATGTTATGCGAAGAATATTAATCCTCGTGATAAGTTTGACAAGTAAGTCGTCGATGTATTTTTCTTGGATATCCTTTTGGGAACAAAGGATGGCATCTATTTGATCTTGCAACGGGGATTATTTTCAGTCTCGTGATGTTAGCTTTGTTGAAGATGTTTACCCTCTAGTTGATTCGAAGAAATGAGTCGTCTTCACTCATTATATCCAGCAGAACTTGATAGTACTGCGAATTGTGGGGATTTTTTTGAGGACTGTACACAATCAGCAATCCCTGAACAAATACAACAAGGGCCTCCAGACCCTTCTATAATTCCGGCTAGCACGTTGGTTTATGATGCATCTTGTGACACGTCTCTTGAGAATCGCCACGGAATAACGCCCAATGACGCTCAACCTTCATCCGGTGATGGTGTTTTGTTACCAAATGACATCCGAAAATTTGTCGAGGTTTGGGAGATCTTTCCGGTGAACGTTTGGTTGAAAATGAAAGTGTCGACAGATGATAATGGAAATGTTTTGGTTGATGATACTCTTCTTTGTTGAAAGCACTATACTTATGCGATGCAAACCTTGGTCGTGGTAAACGTACCAAATTCGAAAATGTCGACATAAAGATTTTGTAAAATGGCAAAATGTGGAGCCGAAGACTAACACGACTTTGGTTCCCCCTCATAGTTCACACATACCAAGATACATTCCTCGGGTACTCCATATCCTATAACACATAATGTAAATTGTAATGCTTTTTACTGCGCATCAACATTTTCTTGCAACTCTTTCGTCTGATAAGGAGCCTACATCCTTTAAGGAAGCAATGAATGATCCTCGTTGGAGAAAAGCGATGGAGGAAGAAATTGCGGCCCTTATTGCCAATGGAACTTGGACACTTGAAGACTTACCTCCGGGAAAATTGGCTATCGGATGCATGTGGGTGTTTCGGATCAAGCGTCGTTCTGATGGTACGGTTGAACGATACAAGGCACGCCTGGTTGTCTTCGGTAATCATCAACAAGAGGGAATAGATTTGGTGAGACTTTTTGCTCCTACTTGTAAAAATGGTTCTTGTGCGTACTTTTTAACAATTGCCGCCAGTCAGAATTGGGAGTTAGTTCAAATGGACGTTCATAATGCGTTTCTTCATGGTGACTTGGATGAAGAGGTATATATGCGCCTTCCTCCCGGATTTAGTAATGGCGTGACCGGCAAGGTATGTAGGCTACGTAAGTCTCTGTATGGTTTGCGACAGGCACCTAGATGTTGGTATGCCAAGTTAGCCACAGCCTTGCGTGCATACGGTTTTTCCGCAAGCAAATCTGATCATTCCTTATTTGTTTATCGTAAAAAGGGCGTGATATTGAATATTCTTGTTTATGTGGATGATCTTGTTATTCTATGGGAATAATAGCGATGCTATTCGTGAACTGAAATCTTATCTTGGTGATTGTTTTCATATGAAGGACTTGGGAAAATTGAAGTATTTTCTCGGCATTGAAGTGGCTAGAAGTTCAAAAGGGATTTTTCTTTGTCAACGCAAATATGCTCTTGACATATTGTCTGAAACAGGTCTTCTAGGTTCTAAACCAGCTAGCATTCCAATGGAAGAAAATCATCGTCTAGCTCTTGCATCGGACAAACCTATGACAGATCCTGCTCAATATAGACGACTAGTGGGGCGTCTAATTTATCTTACCATTACTCTCCCTGAGCTTTCTTATGCGGTTCATATATTATCTCAATTCATGAAGCATCCAAAACAATCTCAATGGGATGCGGCTTTGAGAGTTGTTCGTTATTTGAAAAATAGTCCCGGTCAAGGTATATTACTTCGTGCTGATTCCACTCTAGTTCTTGATGTTTATTGTGATGCAGATTGGGCTAGTTGTCCAATAAGTAGACGTTCTCTTACTGCTTATTTTGTATTCCTTGGGAACTCTCCTATCTCTTGGAAAACAAAGAAACAGGCAACTGTTTCCCGCTCTTCTGCGGAAGCAGAATATCGTGCCATGGCTTCCGCCACTTGTGAAATCATTTGGTTAAAGAATTTGCTTCGGAGTCTTGGTGTTGAGCATGCTACGCCCGTATCTCTTCATTGTGACGATCAAGTTTGCTCTACATATTGCAAACAATCCAGGTCTTTCATGAACGTACGAAACACATTGAAATAGATTGTCATTTAAATGCGAGATGAGATTCTCAAAGGTACTATTGCTCCCGCGTACATTCATACTACTATTCAACTTCTTTGATATTCTTACCAAAGCTACGGGTCGTCAACATTTTCAATCTCTTCTTGCCAAGTTGGGCATTTCCAAACTTCATGCTCCAACTTGAGGGGGGGTATTGGGATATTTGTAAGATATTTGTATTTACTTTGCAATATTTTCTTAGATATTTGTATTTACTTTGCAATATTTTCTTACTTACCTTAGGCTGAATGTCGACATCCTTCTTTACAATGTATGTCGACATCTCTTGTAAACTTTGTATATAAGGCCTTGCCTTCTTCTCTAACAAAGCAATGAGAATATTTGAGAATTCCATTCATAGAAACTACATGTTCGCATCTTACAAGTTTTTGAGTATACCGAAAGCATGGTAAGCATCTGTTAAGGGTTTAGTGTATGAAAGTTACTGGCACATTTTCTTTTGTAAACAATGTGAATTGTAATTAATATTTTTATGGGAATGAGCGTATTTCGCAAATTGGTACATTCACATGTACCATATTAGATCACTACAGATATTAAGATATTGCAAAAGAAACGGTTGGAAGATTCCGAATAATATTTAGGTCCCCAGTCATTTGATTCTCTGATACCAAATTTGTTTATATTTTTTTTATTTTTTTTGTTCGGTAAATAAATTTAGTTCTAAATTTATGTATAGAAAGTGAAACGTTGTACAAGTTTTAAATAACCCACATAGATACAACCGAAATACAAATACTCGTAGAAGAGCCCAAAATGGAAAACCCAATACACATGGATGGAAACCACTTATGTTCATATCCTAACTCGAATTCTACCCAAGCCTAAAGTCCATAGGCAGAAACCCTAAGTTTTAACCAAACCCTAAATAAACCAAAGTGAACTCACTTCACAGAATTGCCGCCGCATACCCAAGAACTGAAATTGACGCAGAGAAGAACTGGAACATCAAGAAGGTGATTGATTGAACTAAGAAGGTGATTGATTGAACTGGAACAGCCGCCACAGTGACCCAAGATTGATTGAATGACACCCCCAAAATTGATTGAACGACACTGATTGAGAACCCCCAAAATTGATTGATTGAACCTCACATCCATCAACACCGTAATGCAAGAAGGTGAATTAAAAAACAAGACTACGAAGTCTCAATGAATATTAAACAGCGCCACCATACTACAAGCTTTCTTGCCGTCTTATGAGACTTCTCCATCATCAGATCCACCTTCTTCAAACCTCACATCCATCAAGAACAATATATGTCATAATATAATAAAATGACTGAGAAATCTTGATGGTTAAGATTGAACCATACCTTTGTCGCAAAGATCTTGGCAGCCCATGAGTTTTTGTAGCCCATCAATATCTCCCCTTCATCTCTTGGAGTACCATAAGTTGTCTTCTTTGGAGGCAAACACAAATTGTCAGGAATGTATGAATATCTTGCACAAGGCTTTTTAGGCGTCTTTCTAGTTTTTTTTTTCCCACTATTTCTACTTGTGCCTCTTCCTCTTTGTCTTCCTCTTCATCCAAGTCCTCCTATGATTCATCATCATCCTTATCTCCATCTTCCTCATCTTTTTCACCGTCATCATTGTCACCCTCATTTCCTCCTCCTTCAGCTGGTTCATCTTCTCCACCTTGATGATGTTCTTGACTTCCCATCTCTTACGATCTCTTCATTAACTTGTTGGATTACGTTGTCAATATTATCTCCATTGACACTATCTTGGATGACAACACCCGGTAATGACCCACCTCTATACTTAGCATTTTTCGTTCCACGCTTACCAGCACCACAATGTACTTTACCTCCAGGCGTGGGAGTACTCAGATCTTCCAGTAAAGGTTGGTTTGATTTTTTGCTTCTTCCACTAATCAAGAAAACAAAAGATATTAGCTTAACCGATAAATGATTCACTAAATCAGATGCAACAAAAGGGTTCTCAGCGTAAGGTTTGGCTAATAGCAAAAGTTCACGAAAAATAGGCCAAATCTAATTTTGTGTTCCGGAGTATAGTTCGGTTACCAAAGTTTTTTTACAAACAAACGGAACTTAACATTGGTCACTATTAATGAAGAGTTCGGTTTCTCAAGGTTTTTTGCGAACAAACCGAACTCCACATGTATGCAACTACTGAAGAGTTCGGTTTGTCAAGGTTTTTTGCGAACAAACCGAACTCAACATTGGTCACTATTAGTGAAGAGTTCGGTTTGTCAAGGTTTTTTGCGAATAAACCGAACTCCACATGTATGAAAATCAACATAGTTGCAAAATTTCGGTTAAATTGAAACTCAACATATTGGGAAAAAGATGCATAGTTTGGTTACATTGAATTTTTTTTTTCCGGTAAAGTTCGGTTACGAAATAGTTTTAGATTTTTACGCAAACAAACCGAACAAAATAGCACAGTTCGGTTACATAAAAACTCAAAATAGCTGGAAAAATAGCAGAGTTCGGTTACATGTGAAAAAACAATTGTTGTAAAATTGGTTAAGTTCGGTTAGAAAAAAGGTTTTAGGCTTCTTTGTGAACTAACCGACCTGGCAGTTCGGTGACCTAGTTTTGAATCCTCTAGAACCGAACTGTTCTTCGTGTTCTTCCTTTCAAGAAGTTCGGTTAACAAACTAGGGTTTTTTAGAAATTTGTCCTAACCGAACAATGCATTGTAACTTCCATTTGAACCTAATTTTGATGATTTCTATTCAATTGAAGCAATGAAAATCAAATTAAAAGTTATGGGTTTGTTGAAAAATTCTCGAGGATTGGTCCCATGGCAGAATCAAGGTTCGTCTTGCGTCTTTGATACTCGATGATGCCTCTAACTTACGGTTCCACTTCTTCCTCAATTTGAACTTGTTTGTGATGTGCTAGATGTCCTAATGGGGGACCTGTTCCTGAGAGTCTTTTGGTTTGCTTTCGAAGAACCATTCTTATAATTGATTGATTAATCGGCGATCAAATTTTTATGAATCGACGATAATCGATGAAAATGATGTTGAAATGGGGAAGAAGAGAAGAAAAAAAGGGAAAACAGTGTTCTCCTCAAAACTGTTTTTTTTTTGTGTGTGTGTGTGCAGCTAGGTTTAGGATGATAATGTTTTTGTTTTAGATTTAGTTAAATACAGTTATTAGGTTAGAGTTAATTTTAATTAGGGTAAGGGGTAAATTAGTAATCTCAGGATTTTTAGGACATCCCTTAACATCGTAGGGTAGGGGGCCTTATAGAACAATGGTCCCAAAAAAAAGGCTGGTCCCCAAAAACGGTTCAAAAAAAAAGACACCCAACCCAATTGCCAAATATTACAACATTGATTAAGAAAGCTTACAAACCCAAGCCCAAAAACAGTTTGCAAACCAGAACCCTAAAATCAACAGTCCTAAAGAAGGTAGCCGCCAAGACCACCACAACTGATTGATGCCGCCGCCGTTTCTCCCCCCCATGAAAACCACCACAAGCTAGATCAGCATTAGCAAATGACCATCCCTTGAAAAATGGAAATAACAGTTGAAATCGATCCAATTAGAGCTATGAATCTGGAAAGAAAAAAAAACTCCAGCAATTGAAACAACGCCGTTGAATTTTGAATCTGGAAAAACTCCGGTAATAGATGATAGATTTGAGAATCTACATCTCTGCAATACGATTTGTATTCAATTGAATATTAAGAAAGATAGTTTTGAGTACAGGAAAATGCTGAGTATATATACTCATTCTCTATTCTCTCGACATTAGTCTCTCACGTGCTCGGCACACACACACTGCACACTAACAACTGACACACTCACGCACACTCTATTACCCTCCCTCAATCTCAAGTGGTCTGTAAAAGACAACATGAGATTGCATTAACAACTGACACACTCACCAGTACAAACCATTCTATGCACATTAGTAGGAATAGAAAATGTAGAACTTCATTTGGTGTTGCAGCGGACTATAGTATGTGGTAAGCCAAAAGTAGAAGTGCTGTGAGTAGTATAAATGCAGTAGCAACTTGATTGATGTAGATATAAGAAGTAGTCTTTGGCATTTGACATTCGGGTGACAGGATGGTGGTGGTGTAGAAACATGACAAAAGTAACAAGAGGAAATAACCACTTACTGCAATATCACAATTCCCCTGCAAATACCAATGCCCACTAACAGCAATATAGGTGCACAATTCTGACGAAAACGAAAACATTATGCTGTAGTAAACCGCTATCAAAACGAGAATGATAAGAGTAGATATATGCCTTCCATGGTATGTAGCAGCAGTAGGCAATAGTACCATTAGCATCATTCGCTCCAGAATTTAGGTATCATACTCAACATCAATACGGCTATTAGCATCATTAGCACAATTTGAATCATAAAATAAGCATAATTTAGGTAAGCCTGGCAGAGGAGGGAGCATGTTGTTGCAGAGCATTAGCAATCGTAACAGAAGCAAATAATATATACTAAGAACCCAAGCAATGCATACACACAGTTACAACCAACATCACCCTACCACTCAGATTTATTGCACAGACCAGAGGGAGCAAGCAGTAGGACTAATGAAAGTTGGTGGAGACTAGGTTGTAGTTGTTGATGTAAATGCATACAAAGTGAACAGTGGGACAGCTGAGAAGTATTCATTAATTGCAGTAGTAGTTGCAGTGGTTGATAAAATCAAATAGGTACAACAGCAACATTAACAATTAGTGTAGAAAGTAGTAGTTGGTGATGGAAAAGCGTACCAAGTGAGCGAGTAGTTGAGAAGTAGGCAATATTTGATAAGTATGGCGGTAGAAGTAGTATCGCAGAAAACACCATAGCATGCCAGGAACATGAGCAGTAAAGGTATAGAGCAGCATACACATCTCATGACAAAGCTCACACACACAAAAAAAAATCAATAAAGGCACCTGCCAATTAAACTAGCGCTGAAAAACACCAACTCCAATTACCATTCTAATCTGTAATACTCAATTTGTCAAGCCAACAACAAGCATTAAAAGAATTCCATTTCTCCACTTATTTCGGTCTTTTATTCGCAGCATGAACTTAGTTGAACCTTGTCTTATTCAATGACAAACATGAAAGTAAGAGATAACTAAACCAGGATACATCTGAATTGAATGTAGACTCATCAAAAATAACTTCAATCTCGGATGCAGTACCAAACCAATTCCAAATCCACTCCTCACTCTCAGCTTCATCATTGAAACACACAAGATTTTCAACACGACGCAAGTGAGGACTGTCTTGAAGTAAGGATTGAATCATGAGTATAAATAAGAGCAATTTAAGCCCTAGATTTGTGCAGCAACAATTCACCAACAATAATCTCAACCTTCTACTGAATCTATTTAGTGGAACAACTTTAAGTCGTCATCTAACCATCAAATTTGTGGCAGACTCTAGCGTGCTCAGACTCAAATAACAACATGAATCAAGAACAATAAATCTTGATTAAAAAATTAGATGAAACAACTAATTATGATGAAGAAACAAATTATGACGAGGAATTGAATGTTGTTGAGGTAGTGAATCATAAATCGAACACATAAAATCAGAACTAAAGTAATCAAAAGATCAAATTCGAGATTACCAACTTTGACCTAGTTTTCCTGACGAATAAGACAAACCAAATTCTAGATATGAGAAGTATGCTTGATTCAATTTGAAGACGTAGCAGTGAAGCACCAGGATCAAATCGCACTCCACATTAATAACCACCAGTAACAAATCTTCATTCAAACTCCATGAATCTTCAGACAAAACTCCTTTAACAACCAAGACGTAGTCAATTGTTGCTTGAGATGCAGAAAAGAAACATCCAAACTGAGCGAATTTTTCTTTTAAGAGGTAAACTCGGATCAAATTTCTTCACAGAGATCAATTTGTAATGACATTTACCAACAGAGAAGAGGAAGCACAACAGCAGGGAAGATGAGTTAAAGAATTTAGGGTTGAATCAGCGGAAGATAGGATCGATACCCCTGAGAATTTCAATTCTCAAGACTGATACCATGATAGATTTGAGAATCTACATCTCTGCCATACGATTTGTATTCAATTGAATATTAAGAAAGTTAGTTTTGAATATTAAGAAAGATATTTTTGAGTACAGGACAATGCTGAGTATATATACTCATTCTCTATTCTCTCGACATTAGTCTCTCACGTGCTCGGCACACACACACTGCACACCAAGAACTGACACACTCACGCATACTCTATTAATAGAAACAACCCATTGAAATAGCTTCTCAACAACTAACTTGAACCAAACCAGACACTTGAAGAGAAGATCTAGGGTTCGTCGAAAAACGCCTAATTTTTTTTTCTCCCAAGATCCAATAAAAATTCAAGCATACCAGAAGAAACCCCTTAAAAACCACCACAAATAAACCCAAGAATGAACGATTTCAAAGAAAAACTGTTATTATTGCACTGCATAAACTTTAAGGGTTTGGAAAAGCAAAAGGAGGTGAACAGAAAAGGAGCCATGGCTATCATCGTCAATAGCAGAAATACATAGCAGAATAGAAAACCCACGACAAAAATACGATAGAAAAACAAAACCCCGCGAGAAACAGCAAGGTTTAAGTTTCATTTTTTTTGGTCAAGGAAGAGGCGACGAAGATTAAAATTTGGCACTTACACTATAGTCTATATTAGAGCTGGCAAACCAGCCAAAAACCCGCAAGTTGACCCGGACCGGACCGTGAAAACCCGCGCCCGTCCCGGCTGGGTCCTAAACAAGACGGGCGCGGGTTGGAGAAATATCGGCTCGTTGGAAAACAGGTTAACCCGGTAGGACCGTAAAACCCCTTGAGTCAACCCGTTAACCCGCTATTTCCCTCACACGCCACATGTTACATAGCGCTGGCCGCGTGTCCCCTCAGAAAACTGAATAAAACTTTTTTTTTTCTTTTTGGACCACCCTACGTCTCTTCTTTTCTTTCTTCTTCTTCTGTAATTTTAGGGTTAACATTTTAGTTGCGTAGAAATTAAGAAAAGGATTTGTCTTGAGAAAGAGGAGATCGATGGAGACGAGAGATTAGTTTCGATGTCGATCTCTAAGATGGAGAGTATTACTGTTGTTCAGATCAAGAACAACGGAGATCGAGATTCAGGATGATTTCAAAACAGTTTAGTGAAAGTAATTGATGAACACTAAGAATGGGTATTGATGAATTAGGGGTTGGATTGAAGGTCCGGACTCGGATCGAGAATTTGTGAAGAAATTGGAGGTGTTTTTGAAGGCGAGAAGAACAAAGACAAAATTTGAGAATGGCCAATTTCCAATTCCAAAAAACCCTACGAGAAGATGAAATTGAGTTACTTACATTAATACTTGGTGATACTTTCATTTCCCGAATGATTTTGTTGTGTTTATACTAAGAATGTTGTTGAATTAGTTATTGCATGGATTAGAGTTTGATAAATCATACCCTAAATTGAAAATTTTGATCATCTTTTTTGACTTCTTGATTCTTTGACTTGAATATTTCGTGATCAGATTTGTATTTTGAATGTACAATTTGGATATAGATTCCAAGAACTCAGTTTTTGGGGATTCTTTGATTTTGATTCCCTGCATGTTTAATCCCAATTCATTTATTAGTATTTTTTCTTAGTTGGATTTTTAAAATAAGCCTAATTTTGAGATTTCTCGGAATAAGAAGCAACAGGTTACAGGGGGCGTTGATCTTCTTCAAAGAAGATTTAAAAGATGAGAAGTAATGGGTGTGTTGTTGAATGGAAGAAAGCTTGGATTGAAATAGATAAATGTGTAGGTATTCATGGAAGAAAGAAAAGGTCGTAATTTGGCCTGGAAATCGACCAAAAATAGATGAATGAATTAGGTTGCATAGAAGGAGCTTTAGATGGCCTGAATGTGGCCGGAAATAGACCAGAAATCGATTTACGGCGAGTTGACTCAACGAAACCAGCTAACCGTGAGCTCCGTGAACCCGCAAGTTTTACCGGGACGGGCGCGGGTTGGAGAAATGACCACCCGTGAAGAATTTCAACCCGCAAGCTTAGGCTGTGTATTAACCCGTAACCCGCGGGTTGGTCACAAGCTTGACCAGAGACCCGCCCGTTTGCCGACTCTAGTCTATATGCTTTGATTTGAATGCATTATATACTTAGTATGGATCTATACGCTGATAATAAAATGTAGGACCGCATGGTCCGGTGCATTAGTTCTGCGATTTTTTTTTTTTTTTTTTTTTTTTATTTAATTTTTTTTTTTTTAAGGATGGTTTTTGTGATATGACGAGGGAAGAACCCTTTGGTTAAGTGATATTTTCGCCCCACCTCATGTCTGTTCTTGCAACTTGTATGAGTTTTAGATTGTTTCATTCCACGTCTGATATTGTAACTGGTGGCATTACAACGTACAATCTAATGGCTATCTTGTAGTACTTAAAACAGTGAATTTGTTTGTTTTATGGTAATTGATGGAAATTTCTTATTAATTTGATTATATTTCATCCGAATTTTATGAAATTGAAATTGAAAAAAAGAAAACTAATTTTGAAATTGAAAAAAGAGAAAACTAATTTTGATTTCTCTACACAAAGTTTGTGACGGACATGAAACACTTTTTCATCCTCTGAAGGCCTCTCTTTGGTCGTCCGACAAAAAAGATATTCCAAAAGTGAGTAGCATACAGAAAACATTACAGCTGCAAGCGGATTCAAACTGATCTATAATCTTGGTTAATAGACTAATATTCAATCAAGAAAAATAGGATTACAGAAACACAAGTTGGGTATACCTTGTCGGGACATAATGTTCAAAGAGATTTAGGAAGATAAGCTCACTAATTGAGTATACCTTGCTTAGTGACAGAATGTTCAAAGAGATTTAGGAAGATGAGCTCGATTGATTTGGTCGGATGACTCGGCGAGATGTTTTTCTTGATTTATAAAGAAAATAACATTGTGCGAATCAATAGGGTATATAAAAAAGTGAGACAGGTAAAAAATGGAAAAAAAGTAGGGTTGCAAATACGCAAAATTGGTGGTGTGAAAAAACAGATGGTTCTGATTGGTCTCAATACTTTCTGGTGGGGCCGGAAATTCTTGGAAGAGAGATTGATTCAGCTTTTAACTACAACAGAGGAAAATCACCTGAAATCATATTATTAATAATTAACTGAATGGTAGATTTTGCTTGGCATCGATAACTTCAGTAAAGTTTGGTTAACCTTGTAATGTTTAGTTAACCTTATAGTAGCCTTGTAAATTTTAGTGTTGTTGCTTCATTTTCAAAGGCGATCAACAGAAACAACAAGACAAACTAGAGACTCTTCGCGGTTTGGGAAGCTAATGGCTAGCAAATAAGCTTTAGAAAATAAGCTTGGCCATTGCAAAGCCACGACCATCCATAAAATATGACGCTAAGTCAACTGGTGCTTTAGCTGCCTCTTTAACTCTTAATTAATTAAGAGGCACAACCAACTCAAGAATTTTTTCACACAGAAGAGCAATTTATCAAAGAAAATGCAAACTTCACAGTGGAATGTTGTAGGCTATTAGCCGTTGAATTAGTAAATCTCCATGTGCAATATGGAAATCACTATCATATATTGCTTGTACAGATTTGAAGGAATGTGCCTTAAAAATTAACGCGCAATTGAGGATACTTATATTAATTGGGGATATGAAAAACTAATCCCATCCTTAGTATCTTGTTAAGGGGTGTCCTAAAAGTGTAAAAAGCCAAAGTTACTCCTTTCAAATATTAAATAATTACTTCTTTATTTATTTCATTTATTAAATAACTTTTTTAAAAATTTTCTGTTTCTTTTTTAATTTTTTTAGAAAATTAATTTTTCTTAAAAGAAAAGATTAAAACTTGATTTTAAAAACACAACAATAAATTTTTAAATTTTTGTTATCATAAAATAGGAAAACAAATTAAAAATTATTAATTTTTATTAAACAATATAATTTTTCTTATAAAAATATTTTTTTTAAGATTTTTTTTTTTAAATTTATTAAAAAAAAATTATGAAAAATAATATTTTTATTAAAATTAAATATTAAATAAGTATTAAAATATAAGGGCATTTTAGGAATAATAGAAATATATGGATAAGGGGTTTTGAAAATTACTTCAAAATGACCATATTTTGTGTTACTATCATATCTCGTGATTAAAATAAGTATCCCCAATTACGCGTTTTTAAAAATCCATAAATCAATCCATACAAACCCCCTTGTATATATATAAAAAAAATGTAATGATTTACGGACAAAAGGAAATACAAAAAAAGAATCTGAATTTCATTACAAATTCTACCAATAAAAAAAAAACTAAATTTTTTTTTTTTTTAATTATCTCATCACTGTAGATTAACTATCTCATCACAGTGTACCAAAGCAGATTAACAAAAGTTGGTGTCCTTCTAGATCATGACTTGGAATATAAAGTTGACAGTTTCAAACCTTTCTCTTCCTCTCTATACTCTTATTTGGGTAAAAATTCCACAAACAATTCCCATTACACCAATACAGATTATCAAGGTGATTGTCTCTCCTCTATTCTCTGTGCTCCTCAAGTTTAAGTTTACACGGTAAGAAACACGCATGAAGACCAGGCACTTCAACCATAGGTGGTAGCTATGAGAGGATAAGTCATTATGACATTACCAAACAAACATGATGTTGTTGCGTTGTGTTTACTCTGTGACGAAGGATTCCCGTATAACACCAATAACTCATTCATCACCCTAATTTCAATGATCATTTCGAAGACATGATGAGGAAGAGAGAATATGAACTGGAAAATGAGTCTCGGATCTTGAACATATAAAAAGAACCATGGAATGAGAGGCAGTCTCTTCTCTCTCATATATAAAAGAACATATAAAAAGAGGTTTATATATGACTTGTATTCCTCAAGCCCTAATTCCTAACATGGGCCAATTTCTGAACCTGAGCCCATTTTCCCAAATATTAGCTACTGCTTGTTGTCCGGCTTGGATGTCGCGTAATGTTTTCTTTCTTTTTTTGATAGATAAAAAAAGAACATGCTGTTAAGCTTAAACATGAACCTGCTAACTATTAGAGTTGTGAATTTTGAAGATGAGGCTCTAGAAATGAGCACTCATGGAGTTATCAGTGTCTAGAAAGGAGGCTAATCTATGTGGATGTTATATTCGGGGGACGCCCATTCCTTCTGTGGGCATCATAAGGCGTTGTGTAGGTTGGTCTAGGTGGGATGGACGGTCTTACTAAGTAAAAGAGTAAAGATGGATTTGGATGGAGATTGTGGCAAAATTGACTTGGGATTGAGATATCTGAATTGATCAAACTGTAGTTGCTCTATGAGTTGCTGTTCTTCGTATGATGTTTACACCAACAATTCTTTATTGCATGACTTGTATTAAAATGTACAGAGTAAACGTTTAATATTGTTACCGTAGTTATAAGAAGCATATTGTTAAGGTACAACCAGTCCAGCTGTGAATCACATATTAAGTTGTAAAAGGCGTGCGCCTTTGACGCTTAAGCCCCAAAGGCCCACTAGGCGTTGGACCAGCGCCTAGCATAAAAAGGCGCCAAGGCGAGTCGATACGACCAATTTTTTTTTTTTAAAATGTACAGAGTAAACGTTTAATATTGTTACCGTAGTTATAAGAAGCATATTGTTAAGGTACAACCTATGAAGCACGGACACCTCAAAACCAGTGACGTATCCGTGTCGGACACTTGGGGATACGTATCGGACACCCCGTTTAAAGTGCGGAAAATGGGTTATTTGTCCAAAAAAATTTAAAACACGGTTCAAATGGACGAGTAAAAAATTTTATGGGTGAAATGGACAAAAAAAAATAGCAAGGATGAAGCTGGATTTCATCCCGGCTTAAACTTAAAAATAGCAAGGATGAAAGCGGATGCATCCTGTGTAAAATAAAAAAAATATATATATTTGAAAATGGACGGGATGGCTTGGATACATCATGCCTATTTTTAAATTTTTGTCCATTTAAACAGTATCTAAATATGACTTTCCTTTTCACCCAGGAAATTTTGATTTTGGTCTTTTTAACCAATTTTGTGTTTAAAGTGTCCCTTTTTATTAATTACGAAAAGGGTAGGGGATACTTTTGGGATACTTCTCGGATACTCTAGAGGGGACACTTTATATATATATACTGCCAAATATTTATATACAGAGTATGTCAATTTTTTATAGATATGTAATATATTCGTATTTATCAAAAATTATTCTATTGAAGCATTATATAAATGTCTAACTCTAACAATCTTATTCAATATTCATGAGTGATGGGTCAGTGAGTGTTTAGATAGTTTTTATCTATTTATTTTTAATATTCGGATAGTATTTTAGAATTTTCTTACTTTATGTGATTCTTTTCACTATTAATAAATTAAATATTTTTTAATTAATACACGTATCCCAACGTATCCCGTATCCCCATTTTTTTTAAAATTGACGAATCCCCGTATCAGTATCCGTGCTTCATAGGGTACAACCAGTCCAGCTGCGAATCACATATTAAGTTGTAAAAGGTGTGCGCCTTTGGCGCTTAAGCCCCAAAGGCCCACTAGGCGTTGGCCAGCGCCTAGCATAAAAAGCGCCAAGGTGAGCGATACGACCAATTTTTTTTTTTTTTTTTTTTTTTGGGCACCTTTGGCGCCCAGTAAGCACTTAAGCCCTAGGCCAGGACCAGGCGATGGGCTTGGCGCCTCGCCTTGCCTAGCACCTTTTACAACATAGGCTGTGATCCCTCCATTTTGTTGTGAAATTGAAGCTTCTCAGCTTCCCGGAGGACCTGTACAAATTACATTTGATCTGACTTTCACCTATGCCCTTCTTTGCACTTGACTTCTCTTGTTCACCTATCATATATCCTGCAACACATGAAAATAGTAATGATGTTAGTACACAGAAGACATCAAACACTTAATGTACAACCAGAAAAGTGATTAGACCTTTTATCAACATAGGCCACCTAATGTATCTTCCAACTGTTACTTGATTGCTTCAATTAATCTTTATTAAACTAGTCAAGTAGTCTAAATTATAATAAATCATGTGAGACAACCTGAGATTTTTTTTTAGCAGGTGGAGGCTTCGTAAGACAACCTATCTATTCAAGAACAAGAAACTTAAATCAAAAGGAAACGATTTCCCAACAAAAATACTGTAGAACAAGTTACAATTCCAAGCAAATCAAACCAATTGAAATTACAAAGAAGCTTCCACCTAAATAAAATTCTTCCTAAACAAAAACCAATTTTCTAAAATCCTGATAAAACAGAGATAAGATTGTATAGATCCTTGAATAATGATAAGATTTTACCTGCCATCTAGCTCTCGGACAAGAAAGAGGAACTGGATACCCGGGAACTACTTATGTTTGAGAGGATATATCATTGTCCTACTGTCTTTTTCATGATAATTGATTATCAACATCAAAAGCCATCATGGATTCGATCTAGATCTCTGCTGGTTTTTGTTTTTGAGGCTAGCGTAAAATCAGAGAAGAAGAGACAGAGAGACATAGGCGGTAAGAAACTAAAGAGATACCCTAGAAAACCCTGACGAATCAATGAAATCGTAGGGTAATAAATAGACCGAGAACTAAAAAGTTAATTACACCTTGATTACACATTCACCACTAAAAAGTTGTTGGGATTAGCTGGACACACAAACGCAAACATGTAAGGGAAGAATTAATTATGATCTTGACCCACATACTGATAAACAATAATGAGATATATATAGGTGAAATGTTGAATAGTCTTGTTAAAATGAGCATAAAATACAAGAGAATTAAGAACAGGTTACAATCCCAAGCAAATCAAACCAAAAATGACAACAAATTCTTCCACATATCTAGATCATTTCACAAAAACCCATTTTCTAATACTTTCAATAATACTAACAAAAGCTTTGGAAAAAAAATTACAAAAATGTTTAAAAATAACAGCATTCAAATCAAATATCCTAACTTACACGGAATCATGAACCAAGGTAAAATTTTACCTTTAATTTTGAGAGAAGATATCATCATGCTTAGTGTTTTGTTGTTTTTGATCGATTATCAACATCACAAGCCATGATCGATCTGTGGTGGGTTTGAGAGAGGCGGCGGCGGAAAACACCAAGGAGGAAAGGAGAGGGAGAGTGATATAAGAATGATGGAACCCTAACACTTTGACGACTAAATAGTAGGGCAAATAGACACAAAGTTAATTACACCTTGTTTACATCATTATATGAAGGAGCAATTCTCGTACGACTCCTATCCTGTGGAGATATGAGCCGTGAGATTTAATGTCGTGTAGGAGATTTGTGTTGTACAAGTTAGATTGTTTTATTGCTAAAACTACGGTACCGAATAATGATGAACAAAAATTCATCAACTGAATCTTTTGAAAATTACACGAAATTGAAATTTCACTTGCGTACTTTGAAAACAGCCTCAGAAGACTAGTACGTTTGTCAGCCTAAAGAATCTATAGGCTGGAAGATAAAACCAATCACTACCTACTGGAGCAAGCAAACAGCAACGTTGGCATAGCCATAGCCACAGTTGATGACTTCATCAACAATAGCACATCAATTATATCGATTATTATTTGAAATTGAACGACGGTTCTCCATTACTAGATTTATAGAATTTCCCAATTATTGTCAACTTGTGAGACTTATGTAAGCGTATTGTACTAAAATACGCAACTACTGCACTATTAGTAAGTTCAAAACATCTCCATTCTCCAAAAAAAACTTCAAGGAACACCCAAAGCAGCAGGAAAAATCCTCTATTTCACTGCAGTGTCATAAGCATCTAGATGTAAGAAAATTGATATAGAGTTCAACCACAAAAATGCAAAGGCATGCATACAACAGAGAGTATAAAGTAGTTCAAGACTAAACCACAAACACACTCGACAGACAAACATGCCTGCGCAGAAACATAGCAGACAGACAGAGAGTCCAACAACCATGTTTTCCAAAAGAAACTAAATTCGGAAAAAAAATATGTAAATCTCTAGGTCAACTAGAATGTAATAAACGTCTTTGGCGTTATAACTTAGTTCAAATAGTGTCTTAGACTGCAGAACATCGTAAATATTTACATATACTGTCCAAATAGTTCAAATAGTGTCTTTGGCGTTGATATGACTACCAATAAAGTTCGCATTGAACGGAACATACACAAATGTTAAAGAGACTCAAGGATGGAGAGTGAGTAGTGCTGGTGCAACTGGGCTTGCAAAGCAATTCGTTCAGTTTCTTAGACTCAATGGAGTTGTGACTTACAAATCACAGACCTAACATGAATACGACAAAGGTAATCAAGTGCGTAAGATATTTTACCTCTTCAAGTTTTCCTTTCGGGCTTTTGCTCATGTTCCATTGATTTCCTCTTATCGGTCCTTCCTTTTGTTTTTGGTAAAACTGGGCTCACACTACTATTATTCTCTTTTGGTTATATAAGATTAAACTCCAATCAACCTGCAACAAAATCAACATTTCTTTTTTTTTTATATTATGGAGTACGGACACTGAGTACGATAAGAGTATAACTTACTTCAACACATTCTTTTACATTTCAAATTGATTTTCCTCACTTTCTCTCTTGACCTCTACTCTATAACGAGTTAAACTCATTGAACCAAATACAAATACTAACAAGTTCTACAGCAGTGTTAGAAAATCAGTGTGAACAACAGGATATATCTCTTTAAGGGACAGACCTTGTCATTACTGCATATAGGTACCAATCAGAATATCACTCATTACTGCATATGAGTTATATCAACATGGATGGAGTAAAATTTTAATATTGTTACCGTAACGTTTTGAAGAGCCAGAATTGAGCTAAATGGGGAAGCTTGAAGAGGCTTCTGAAAGATTATTTGGACGCTCTATAATTTAGGGGTAAATGTACATATTCAGATGGAAGATTAACTGGTAGCTAGATAACCTTATGTTGACCCTGACAAGTTGTTATCTCTCGGTTTGGTTGTGAGGCTTGTCGACTTCACCGACGTCCTGTACAAATTATGATCTGAGTTTCACCTATGCCCTTCTTTCTACTTGGCTTATCTTGGTCACCTGCCATATATATCCTACAACACATGAAAAGAATAATGAGCTTAGTATCCAAAGATATGGAACACTAAATGTACAACCAGAAAAGTGAAGATGGCATTATCAAATTTATATCTGTAAATTAGTACCTGAGATGGGAGTCATCATTTCGTCTAACAATTCAACGGCATGACAACCATACCTGAATAAGGGCATAAAGAACGATTAGTGACAATATTTTGAAGGAGCAAAAACTAATTATTCAATAAAAGCATTTAGTACTTCTCATGGAAATAAATCCATTTGAGTTGGTTGCATACTTCCTGAAAACTTCCTTAAGATGTCAATATTATCACTAATGATATATGGGACACAAATTACTAGTCAATTGTGTGTATCCATTTTACTCATAAATCAGAGCAGAATTTCTTAACTTTAGCCCCAACTGGGTTAACAAAGTGCTGAAGTAGGTGGATGGCCATATGAGATCACCTTCCTACTGAAGTGGTGAATGTGCATATAAACTGAAGGATATTAAGTGGTAACTAGATAGCCAATAATCCATATAATGACCCAGACAAGCTGTGCTCTCTCCATTTAATTTGGTTGTGAACTCGAAGCTTCTCAACTTCGTGGAGGACCTGTGTGCCCTTCTTTCTTCTTGGATTCTCTTAGTCGCCTGCCATATACCCTAGACCACATGAAAATACCTTCTTCAAAGGTAGAGCGAGAAAACGATTTTTTGGAAAGTCGACCAGGTAAGGCTATCCTCACCAAGAAATACGCCACTACTGTAGATTGCATCCTGAAGTCTAAGGTAAGGAACTGACGTTGAACATGAATGTTTGGTGCCAGAGAGGATTAACATCTACCACTTCTCTGGTGCAGTAAGTTTGTCCTTCGGAATCCACCTTGACAAAGGCTGCTTTGGTGTTGATCAACCTGAACAAACCATGGGAAAGAATAAACATGTTGTACTATCTAACTATGATGGCATATCGAAGAACTATGATAAACTATGGCATTTCCGCACCACCTTATCAAATTGGGTAAACCGAACATTCATCTTCAACATGGACAATTAGCAAACTGAAGCCACCAATTTTAGTGTAAATGATTAGTTAAAATTAGATAAATATCTAGACATTTAATGATGATTGAAAGTAAAAATCAGTATTCAGCAGCACTAATGGATCAACCATTTAATTTGTTATAAAATTACAGCACACCATCAGGTAAAGCAAGAAAATAACTCAGCTGTCCATTTATTCACAAAGGTGGAATAAGCCCAATAAGTTATACAACAGTAAATCAAACTTTTCTTCCGTCAGAAAAAAGAAAAATAAAAATTAATTAGACCTAAATCAGATTTAACTAAAAAAATGAAGTCATCCTTCAATTAAACTTAATAAATAAATTTAGGTATGTACGTACCTGAGGCATTTGCTCCATTTCTAGGGGAAAAGAGGCAGAAGATGAACTTGAGGTATGTGAATTGGAGATCCAGATAATCCTTGCACTGCAGAGAAGCGAATTAATTGAGTAAATAAGTCTGGTAAACTATTAATTTTAACCTAAATATTAATAAAATCAAAATAAAGAGAAGTAACCTAGATCTTACATCTGAAAGGATTAAGATAGATCTTATGTTTGAGAGGAGATATCATCATGCTACGATCTTCTTGTCGCTTTTGTTTGATGATCATCGACATCAAAAGCCATGGCGGCGGTGGTTCTGTAACGGGCGCAAACACATAGGAAAAGAGGGAAAGGGAGATTGGTGCAAAAAGAAAAAGAATGATAATAATGCCCTAACTCAGACGGCTAAGATCTAAATCGTCCTAAATAGATGAAAAGTTAACTACACTACACTTTGATTACACCACTAGGATATACACAAAAGTGGGCCATCATTTATAGTGAGAGATTTAATGCTACGTATTCAATTAATGATTCAAGATATTGTGTCACAATGCATTTTTTATGGCACCTGGCTTCTTACTTTTGTTGATAGACGAGTTCCCGCGTTTGGATCTCAACTAATCAAATTTGCCAAATTTTTCTTCTTGTTGTTCAAGGTCTTTGCATTTATTTTTTTCTTGATTAGAGACAGTGGCGGAACTGGAAAATGAAGTTAGGGGTGGCTTGAAAACTAATTGGATTTTTAGGAGTGGCTTAAGCCTGTGATTCAGGCATAAACTTGTGAGTTTTCCTTGAATTTGGGCTGGCTTAAGTCAACCCAAGTCAACATGTAGATCTGCCCCTGAATAGAGATATCAAGATTCAAGTTTATTTTTGGATGGAGTCTAACCTATGTTGCACGGACACGCCTAGAAAGATGTCGTAACCGTGTCGGACACATAATCGGACACGACACGGTTACGACACTTCCCGACACGCGATGGACACGCCACATTATGTGTCCCGTAGAAATCGACATTTGAGACTTTGCGGACACTATTTGGACACTTCTGGATACACCATAAAAGATTAAGTTTGGTTACGAAAATCAAAAATAAACTAAGTGTGAAGCTAATTTATTCGTCTTTTTGTCAAATATAAACATTATTTATGAAAAACTTGATCATAATTTCATTATTATTAATTTTATTTTATTAGTAAATAAGTATTCTGAAAATAAGAATAATTATTATGTTGAGCCGATTAGTGTACAATCTCAATTTAATGATATGTGTAATATATAACATGTCGCCGTAACCAGCTTTTTTGAGATTTGACGTGTCTCCTTAAACGTGTCGTCTCGTAACCGTGTCCTGTGTCCGTGTCTGTGCAACATAGAGTCTAACACTAAAATGCTAGGTCACAAGACCTTCTTGAGAATCAAGGTCACAAGACCTTCTTATTGAGTTTGCTTTTGAAAATCAAGGTCACAAGACCTTCTTGGTTTATTTGTTCTTTTGTTTCTTTACGTTATCCTTTAGGTGAATGAATTCCCTTTTGTTTTCCTTTTTCTGTTTCGATTATTTTTATTGGGTTGAGATACCTGTTAAGTATATTTTTCAATGAATTTTCTTTTGACCGATAAAAAAGAAAAAGAAAAATCACATAGAGAGTTGTACAAGAAAAAGGATAGGCTAGGAGACCCCTCCCATGACTACGGCTTAGTTTGGTTTTTGTATGACTTTTGTAAAAGCACTTTTACTTTGTGCGTTCTTTGTCTTTGTCTTTGTGAGAAAAAAAAACGGTTAGACGTTTGGTAAAATATTAATTAAAGTTAAAGCTGATTAAAAAAACAATCAAAGTGTGTTTGGTAAAATACTAGATTCAACCATTTTTGTTGTGGCAAATGACAAAAACAGACCTATCTCTAAAAATAGTTTTATTCAATTTTATTGGGGTTAAAAATAATTAAATTTTTTTTACTATTAAATATAAATAGATTAAATATTCAATTTTACTAATTATTACTATTATTATGATTGTTAAGAAAAAATATTTCTACTTAATCAATTTTAAATATATATAATTTTCAAACAAAAAATAAACTAAAATTAAGTAATTATTTAAAATTAGTTTTATTTTTATTTCGCACACGGTTATGGTTTGGGTGTGCTGGCCTTCTCTACATTAGGGGAGCTTTGTGAGGACACTCGATTTTTTTTAAGCGTCTAAGGAACTGTCTTGTTAGTAATGACGCTAGTAGTGGTTTTGGTAGTTTCATTTTTTATCGTTTAAGAGTTACTATTCAAAGAGGTGTTGGGGCCCAGCTTGTCGCTAGGTTGCCAACCAAAAGCCCTGTGTAATATTTTTTATTTTAATATATGATAATTTTATTTAGTTTGAAAATAAAATATAATAATATTTAAAGAATAAAATATAAGAAATAAAAATTGATTGTATATATATTTAAGGGTAATTTTTGTCATTTACAAAATAAAATAGGGACAAAAAAAATAAATCAAGCATTAAATTTTGGTGGGACCACAGCTTATGTTTTTATAGTTTTTAAAAGCTCCTCCTCCCGCCTTTTAAAAATTGAGGAATACGAGAAGTGCTTTGGATAATAAGCACTTTGATTTTTTTACAAACACCAATTTCAAAAATTATTGACATATATAGGTTTTGAAAGTGCTTTTGGAAAAATAAAAACATTACCATACCCAGCCTACATCACACCTTCTCCAATCCGCGTGGAGCCAAACATAAACACCTTCTGGGATTTTTTTTTTTTTTCTTCTTTTTGATAAGCGAGAAAACAAACAAAAAACTAAACTCTCAAACTCACACTCCTCACTACAGCTCTACCCATCAGATCGTTACTCAGCAATTGGAGAATTGAAGGTGGAGGTGAAGCAATCCATTCCCCTCCAGGAAATTTCGTATCAACCATCCGTAACAAAAAAAAAAAAAAAAATCTGTGTTATGCAATGTAATTATTACAAATCATAATTCGTGAATCACTAGCTAGAAAATGCCCTCTATTTATTTGCTTAAAAATTCAAATTAATCCACTAACTTTAAAGCCATCTCAAGTTCGAGTTATCTTTCCATTTGATTCCCTACGGGAAAATCATCATTGACGACACAAGATAAGAGTTGTAGTACCCCTCGACAACTCCATTTGATGCATTGTGGGCGGGGTATTGTAGAAAGTCCAAGATTTTCTACAATGGTTGACAAGTGTTGTAAAGGGTGATGTGATTCATAGTTCGACAATATTTTGCCAAAGTTGTGATTCTCTTTCGATTTTTTTATAACCTAACACAACTCTTGCTTGTATTGTAGAACAATCGTGGACAACATAAGTAGCATATCGTAGAAACATATGTAACAACAATTACTAGTATTATGAATAAGATTTGCACAACCCTTGTATGAATTGTCGAACTATCTCGGACAACACAGGACTTATATTGTAAAGTAAGTGTTTCACAATATCTAGCTTATGTAGTTGAAACACGGAAGACAACGTCTATTAGTATTGTGAATACTCCTCTCACTACACTTCCTTGAGTTGTATAACTATTACGAACAACTCCCGCTGATGTTGCAAGATTTGATTTTACAATGATTGTCGTGGGTAGTAGAAATTTTTAACACAACACTTATTAGTATTGTGAATATTACAGTCAGTATACTTGTTAGCATTGTAGAAGATTTGTTTTTACAATCATTGTCGTGGGTAGTAGAAATTTTTAACACAACACTTACTAGTATTGTGAATATTACAGTCAGTACACTTGTTAGCATTGTAGAAGTACATTGATACAACTATACTATGTGTAGTAGGACTATCTTTGACAACACATAGTTATGATTGTAAATAAACTATTTCGCAATATTTGTGAATAAGACCCTACATACATATTTCACTTTTGTCACTACGTTTATGTTGTGAAATGTAAAAAGAAACAACTGGATTAAACTGAAAGATTCATTCAAATTAAACCAAACCAGTCATAGCATTGATGTACCAATGTAATATACACAAAAAGTGGCACATTCACATACCAATGTGATATACACAAAACATACGAAAAAGTGGCGTTGATATGTTTGTTACCAAAAGTTAAGTCTCCAAAAAGATCAAAGATAAGTCTCCAAAAAGATCACAGAAAATCAAGAAGTCTCACGGTAGGATATTCTATCCTTGGGCCATGTGATAAAATTTGAAACTTGATCATGAACAGTTCGACTTGAAGTAGCTTGGTAGACAAGAGCATCCTCCACATAAGCAACCTTCACACATACGGTGTAGGCTCCAAGACCGATTGGCCTTCCATGTATCGCCTTACTTGGATCATTTCAAAGCAATTTGACCTCCGCAACCACCTCGTCCTCCTTGTACAAAACTAATGACTTGCAAACTTGGAATCTCTTTGGCACTTGAACCTCATTTTGTCTCCGACATGACTTGGAGTGGTATCGTTGAGTCTCTTTCATTACAAATAATATTCCTGCTAGTGCTAGCCTCATGATTATTCTTTGGGACTTGACATGCGAGAGGTAAGACTCCATTGCGGACACATTTTGATTTCATTCCTATATTAAGACCAATCAAAGCGGTATGAGGGGCATTATCGAGTTTGAATTCATCAAGAAAAGGAGACCTAATAGAAGACAAGTTAAATTCTCACCTCTAATCGCACCACTCGATCACTCAGTGCTTTATAAGATTCTCGACACTCTTTAATCATCATCTTATAGTGGGACTGCGTAACAACCTTTTTACGTGTCGCTCCAAAACCAATTCCTTTAAGTCTCCCTTTAGTTTTCTTGTCCTCGCCAAAGGCCTTTGCAAGAATATCATACATCACGGATGATCCACAATCGACACCATACTTTTCTCGAGCTTTTTCAAGTTTTCTGTGTAAGTGTGTAAAACATCGGGTATTTTTGCATTTTCAAGCACACATAAACAAAACAAAGGAACAGGAGAAGATTTCTTACCAAAGCTTCTACAACACCAGGATGTGGTTTCTTTCCTTTCGCATCGTTTATGACCAACTTTCCAGATTACATCTCTATCAATCTCTTTGGTTGTGTTTTGCTCTTTTCTGCCAAATAAATGTATCAATACATGACAAGTCATCAAGAATAGCATAACAACATGGTATTAAAGTCTTGATACATGCTTAGAAGAAACTCGAGAATATTTTTAACGATGCAATAGCTTTCACATGGTGAATATCAAGAATGTAGAACATACCAATTTCACCTCCAATCGGGCGTAACCTTCTCGACTTATGGTATGTGGGGTGGTGTGTTTTGAACGATTTTCTTGCATTTTTATTCTTCTCGACTGAATAGAAAAGTAAAGAAATCATTAGACAGACTTTTAAGTTTTTAATACAAATATATAGTCATTCTATATAATATAAATTACTTACTCGAATTCAATAGAGTCTACATGTTTCACAAACTCTTCCCACTCTAACTTGTCATGGTCCTGGGCATTAACTTCTCCAACCGTTTCTTTTGTTCTTCCCCTTGTAGGCCGATCCAAGCGTCGAGTACCAAACCAGCTTTCCTTGACCTTGCTTCTCTAAGATAAGTTCCCATTTTGCTGAAATAATAGTCTTTGTAACACTCAGGCACAATGAATCGATTCTACAAATAGAATTAAATAATTTGAATTAGAATACGCTATGAATTAAATAATTGTTGACTAATGAAAAGAGTTAAAGAGTTATCAATTGTGTACCAAGACTATCTTCCATATGTTTTCTTTGGCTTCATAAGGGACAAGTCTCCAATCCTTGAACGTTAATGGAAGTTTCCGAACAAGCACCCCTAGCACACCGCAAGTTGCACGAGATGGATCACCAATCGGTTGTTCATTAGCATTGAAGGAAACTTTTCTCTTCGGATAAATGAGAATCTAACTTTAGTGCATACATCGGGTTGGACCACGTGGAACATATTTTCTTTTCTTCGCTTCTTTTCCTTCTTCACCTTCCTCATTAGAACTATTACCATTCTTTAATTCATGTTCATCATCATTACCATTATCATTTTCTTCTTCCAATTCAGGCCCATCACCATTACCATTCTCTTCTTCCACATCATGCTCCACATGATCGAGTTATCCTCTTCCACAGCTTCCTCCTCCTCCTCCTCTTCCTCTTCGTCTTGAAAATCTAACGAGAGTGTCGTGTGGATCCCGAAGTTGAACATTGGACATGGGCCTGTGTTTGCTTGTGTCAAGTTTCCGCTTTACATTCTTTCTCCCCACTCCAGAATTTTCATTATCTCCTTTAGAGCTTTTAGATTGGGACTTTGTAGTTGTTATTTGTGAAAGTTGAGCAATTTCGGGATTGCACATTCTTCTTCCTAGTAGCCTGCCTCTTTGTAGTTGGTGACAGTTTAGCACTTTCGGGTTGTCGACAACGCTTTGGAGTTGTTGCACACTTAGTTGGAGAAGAAACAGCAACACTTGGTTCTAACTTCTTGTTCCTTGGTGATGATCGCCTACTTTTAGGTGAAAGAGATGGTTCGCGGACTTGGTTTGAGTCGGGGTTTGCGGCTTTGAAGTGAGTGAAGCACTTTCGGTTGGGGAATGTTGAGTGTTACGCTTGTTTTTCATCTCGCAAAAGCGTAGCTTAGTTAAAATGAGAAGGTAAGTAGTTTGTTATGAAATTGAGATGAAAATTCTTTACCTTTATCGCAAACTTCTTGATGACCTTCATCTTTAATGTATCCTTGCAAGTCTGCAACTTTGAAAGAGTTGAGCCTTTGTCGGATGGAGATGCTTTATCGCTTAACTTCTTGTTCCTTGGTGATGATCGCCTACTAAAGGTGGAAGAGATGGTTCTCCAGACTTGGTTTTTGTAGGGACCGCAACTTTGAAGTGAGTGGCAGAGTATCTTTAGATGGAGAACCTTTATCGGTTTGGGATTTTGTTTGTTTTTCATACGAAACAACAATGCATATAGGTTAGTTAAAATTATTTGGTGAAGAAATTTTTTTACATGAAATTGAGATGAAAAGTTTTTACCTGTGACGCTAACTCTCGACCAGACTTCTTCTTTCTTTGTTCCCTTGTTAGTCTTCATTATTGCAGAGTATGCCTTGCAAAAACATAACCCAATTATCAATATGGCTCAAAAGCTAACACAAATGAATGCTACTAAAGGCAAACAGAATTCAAAAACATCTTGCAGTGATGCTTACTAAACATGATGATCATCATTAACCAAAGAGAAAGAAAAAAAAATCCCTTGTCGCAACACCAAGAAAACCAAAGAGAATTCTAAATTCTTACGAATTCTAAATTACTCACCACATAACACAATAGAAGAAAAAAAAGGACTCAAATGCTAATCATGTTGCTGCATGAAAATGCACTAAAAAAGATAAAAGAAAATGAAAATCTCTGAAAAGTGAGACTTGTAATGTTTACAATTTTCACAAAATGTATTCTCAAAGGAGGAAATACAGGGTCTAATGCCTGCAACTCCAAACACAAGGCATGCATCACAGTGGCTAAAAAATATGAATAGCTAAATATAGTTCATGCATCACAGTGGCTAAACTTCATGCTTTGGCAAAAATATAACCAAATCATACACCTAAAGAGAATAAGGCTACACCTATCAAGCTAGATTAACATAAATAAGCTGAAACTCAACCTAATAGCTACATATATCATGTTAAAGAAGCTATAAACAACATTAACCTAAAAAAAACTATGAGAACATATTAAACATGACCAAATTTAATTTAAATCAAGTTTAACACAGACCTAAAATACTAGAACATGAGCCGAGAGACAATCATCAAAAGACCAAAATTATGATGAAAATCATCATAAAAATCATTCACCAAAATTAAAGACCTAAAATCGAAAATTCACAAAATTAAATAGGACCCAATTCCAATTTCATCATGGAAACAACAAAACCTAAGTTGCATGTTAAGATCTAATTATTTCTGTGAAGAAAAAAAAAACCCAAAATTACTAAAATAGAAAAGTGGAACAGAAAAGAGATTTATACTCTTAAGATTTGAGAGTATGAGAGATTACCCCTTCGTGAGATCCTTTTCTTGAAAATTTGTTAGGGTTTTCTTCAAAGTTGAAGAGATCTAAGATTAATAGATAGTTATGGTTTTCTGAAGAGTTTGAGTGATTGAGAGATTGTTAGGGTTTTTTGATGAGAGATTGAGAGATTGTTAGGGTTTTCTGATGAGAGATTGAGAGATTGTTAGGTTTTCCGATGAGAGATTGTTAGGGTTAGAGCTTACGATTCTGAGACATGGCGATAGGTGAGAGAGTTTTTTTTTTTTTGGTGAGAGAGTTTTCTTATTTCGGTGAAGATAATGATTTTGGTGAGACGGTTTTCCAATGTGTGTGTGAAATTTGGGCGCGTTGTCTGAAAAAATATTGGGGGAATTAACATCGAGAGGACACGTTGCAGTGGTCCAAAAATAAATATTGTCTGAAAATTCATTGGGCAGACACGTGACCAAATTTGGGCGGGCTTCTGGGGCGGGAAAATAAGAACTTTCCTATTGGTCTAAGCAAGAGCATACGGATTGGCAAACAAACACAATTTTTAACAAAGAAATACAAGCTTCCCACCGTTAGATTTAGTAGTGTTTGCTTCCCCTAACTTTGGTACGTTGGATTAGATAAAATTACAAAAAAACCAATTGGTGGTAACACTCTTAGTAACATAGATATAACCTGGCTCCGAGCTCGAAACCTGGCGGTAACTGGTAAGTGGACTACTCTAAGTCAGAGACTTCGTAAATACGATGAATCCATCTATCCATAAGTAATATAGGTGCCATTGGAATATTCCTCCAACCCTTAAACCTGTCCGGTTTTGGCAACTTCGAGACATAACATGGCTCCGAGCTCGAAACCTGGTGGTGAGTGAACTACTCTATGTTAGAGACATAACATGGCTCCGAGATCGACACCTGGCGATGAGTGGACTACTCTAAGTCAGAGACTTCATAAGAACGATGAATATGTGGATCCATTGGTAAGATGCTTTCATAATATTCCTCCAACCCCTTAAACCTGTCCGGTTTTGCAACTTCGAGACATAACATGGACCCGAGCTCGAAACACAGCGGTGAGTGGACTACTCTAAGTCATAGACTTCATAAGAACGATGAATATGTGGATCCATAGGTAAGATGCTTTCATAATATTCCTCCAACCCTTAAACCAATAGTTTTGGCAACTTCTAGACATAACATGGCTCCGAGCTCGAAACCTGGCGATGAGTGGACTACTCTAAGTCAGAGACTTAATAAGAACGATGAATATGTGGATCCATAGGTAAGATGCTTTCATAATATTCCTCCAACCCTTAAACTTTGTCCGTTTTGGCAACTTCGAGACATACCATGGCCCCGAGCTGGAAACCTGGCGATGAGTGGACTACTCTAAGTTAGAGACTTCATAAGAACGATGAATATGTGGATCCATAGGTAAGATGCTTTCATAATATTCCTCCAACCCTTAAACCTGTCCGGTTTTGGCAACTTCGAGACATAACATGGACCCGAGCTCGAAACCCGAAGCGGTGAGTGGACTACTCTAAGTCATAGACTTCATAAGAACGATGAATATGTGGATCCATAGGTAATATGCTTTCATAATATTCCTCCAACCCTTAAACTGTCTAGGTTTGGCAACTTCGAGACATAACATGGCTCCGAGCTCGAAACCCGGCGATGAGTGGACTACTCTAAGTCGAGACTTCATAAGAACGATGAATATGTGGATCCATAGGTAAGATGCTTTCATAATATTCCTCCAACCCTTAAACTCGTCCGATTTGGCAACTTCGAGACATAACATGGCCCCGAGATCGAAACTCGGGCGATGAGTGGACTACTCTAAGTCGGGAGACTTCATAAGAACGATGAATATGTGGATCCATAGGTAAGATGCTTTCATAATATTCCTCCAACCCTTAAACTGTCCGATTTTGGCAACTTCGAGACATAACATGGCCCCGAGATCGAAACACGCGATGAGTGGACTACTCTAAGTCGAGAGACTTCATAAGAACGATGAATATGTGGATCCATAGGTAAGATGCTTTCATAACATTCCTCCAACCCTTAAACCCGTCCGGTTTGGCAACTTCGAGACATAACATGGACCCGAGCTCAAAACCCGGCGGTGAGTGGACTACTCTAAGTCATAGACTTCATAAGAACGATGAATATGTGGATCCATAGGTAAGATGCTTTCATAATATTCCTCCAACCCTTAAACCTGTCCGGTTTTGGCAACTTCAAGACATAACATGGCTCCGAGCTCGAAACCTGGCGATGAGTGGACTACTACAAGTCGAAAACTTGGATTAGCGTATCAGAGAAGCTTATCGGCATTTTTGGAATAATACATAATCTTTATTCGAAAGGTTCTATCTAAATTGGTGTCCAATCGTACGAGAAGAAGTGAAAGTTTGGGAAAGAGTTAGCGTATCGTAGAAGCTTAGGGGTATTTTAGGAATAATATATATTTTTGTTCTCGATTTGAGTAATCCAACAAAGAGAGGGAAAATAAAACGTAGGGTAAACTTTTGCGGTAACTAGACTTTGTGCGAACTGAGAAATCCTTTGCAAAAGAGACAAAATTTTGTCGTATCCCTAAGACAATCTTTCTTAAGAGTTGTGGAAGGGGTTGTTGAAAAACTTCATCATAACCATCCATTTCCATCTACAGCCGTCCATTTAATTATTTTTTTCCTTAATTTTTTATAATAATCTTATTTTTAATATAACTATCATCACATCATAACCACCCATTCATTTATTCTTTAATTCTATTTCATCTACAACCGTTAAATATTTTTCTTATCTTTTTTTTTTCTTTAACATCATTCTCATTTCCATTCCTTCCTTATCCTTTTCTTTTTTCCCTCAACCGCATCTCCCCCAAGTGTGTTCGACAGAGAAACTTCACCTCAAACCACTTGTCAACTTCGGTACAACAAGACCACCATCACTCAAACCCCTAAGCAACTTCATCGTCTACGACTCCAACGACTCCGTTCATTACCATCCTTTTCAACTTCATCGATCTCGGGAGATTTCTTCACCAACTTCATCATCATCACACAATATTGAAGATCGATCTGCAACCCATATCTCAACTAGCCACCTCCACCAATTTCCCAAAGTTGAAGATCGATCCAGTAACCAAATCTCAATTTAGGGTATATTTTTTTTTTTTTTTTTGAATTAGGTTTTTTTCATGCATTAAATTCTGTTTTTTGAGTTCAATTGCTCCATTTGTGTGTGTTCTAAGTTCAATTGTAGATGTGATGTGATTGCTTGTCATCATGAAATTGAACTCAAATAGTAAACATAACAAGTATTTGAAGCATATAACGTTTCAAATTGTGCATGATATGAGGAAAAGTTCTCCCGATTTGGCCGATTGATGTTATGTAAATTGCATGCGATCGTGTTTAGTGACTTTTACCTCGTACCGCTTGCCGAATAAGAATTGCTGCCCAAAGTGTGTTGAATGTCTAGAATTAGTACTCACATCCGTAGTTAATTGAAGGGAAGTTGAACTGGATTAACTAGTATTGACATATGTTGTCTAAACGGTGCGAATAGTTTGTTTGAAGGACTTGATTTCAATTTGATTGGCCGTTTGTCTAAAGCTTTTCCTGCGTAGGTGTAGAGGCACTCTTAGTAGCAAATGGTTATACATGTGGCCTGATATACTCAAGTTAGACAAGGTTGGTTATACTAGTTCGAAGATATGATCAATTAAACCGATTTTTTTCATCGTTATATCTTGAAAAGGTAGTTGAGTGGCCATTGTTAGTTTCCTTTGCTCCAAGTGTTAGTTGATTTGATTGGCCCTCGTTCCTCGAATGTTTTTTGTGGATCTTTGAGTGGAGGGAAAGATGGAAACCTCCTCCAAGGTGAAATCACTTCATCAAAACTTTCGTTTAAGGCGCATGCCGTGCGGGCTTTAAAAAGTCGAACTTGTGCCTTGATGCGTTGTTTACTTTTGTTTAAGGCGCACTCTTGTTGTTTTGCGGAAGTAGATATCCTTGTACTTTATCCTCGGTCACCCCATCACATTAGATGTTTCGTGTTTCTCCATGAAAAATTAAAGGCGTTGGATTTTCCGAGTATGTTCACATAAGAGCTAGTAGAGAAATTTGCTTTCATATAGGAGAATGTATTGGGTCTGAAACTTCAAGAACAGGCAAGGCCAAAAGTAGTATGGTTTAATGCGAATCCTTTTCAAAATGCTTCGTGTTTTAGAAGAACTCATTATAGTAATCCTATGTAATCGTATATAAGCATCATTCTCAAAGATGAGTGACTAACTGGTGCATGATCTATTCCTTTATGTCATGTTCCATCTAGCTTTACTTTTGCGTACATCTATACCCCATCCTTGGACATTTTTCTGTTATGTAAGGCCGCTGTTGGTTTGTTATTGCTTTCTTAACTTTTACCAGCTTTGTACTTGCAGAGGTTATAACATCAGCTGAGTTCCACCCTACTCATTGTAATACGTTAGCGTATAGTAGCTCGAAGGGGTCTATCTGGCTTATTGATTTGCGACCGTCTGCTCTATGTGATACTCATAGCAAATTGTGAGTGGTATCTATCTAGCTAAATATTCATATCAGTACCTCACCCTGGAATATGTATTCTCAATCCCCATTTTTGTATATGTAAATATCTTACAATGTGTAACTCCAAGTTTGTAAGTTAAAAAGAAAAAAAGGAAAATTTTTAAGTTACAGCTTATGATTTGTTAATTCATTATGGTTACTTATGCTGGTTATCATATTTTGATTGCGCCAGGTGCCATTAATCTTTAATAAATTCAACATTCCAACCAAAGAAGTGGCTCTAGTGTTGGTTGAGAAGGGAAATTGAAAGGCTTTTTTTTAATCGGATCGAAGAATCGAACATATTTGCAGATTCAAGTCATTCAAAATGATGAATAAAGATTGGGTTTATTGGCCAAGGTTAATATGTGTAGAATATTACATTCTTTACTTGGTTTTCCCTCTTTTATTGCGTTATTCCGTGCTTAATTATTTCGTCGTTCTTTCATGTGGGGTGATCTTCCATATCGGGAGGCCTTGAAGAATTTCATAGATACTGCTTTTGTCGAGACTTGGAAATCCTTTGGAGTTCATTGTCCTTGTGTTGATTGTAAGAATCTCGCTTTCCCACTTCCTCCGAAAGAAGTACATCTTCACTTGCTGAAACGAGGTATGGATCCTACATACACTGAGTGGGTTTTTCACGGGGAGACTATACACACTTCTACTGATGTACGCCACGAGGGAGAAACAAGGGGTTCATATCATGTAGATGCTGATGTTGAAGCTGATGCACATATCGATCAGGGACATGAACTTGTGCAAGACGAGGGGTTGGAAAACCATGTGGAAGAGGTGGACACGCCGTTATATCCTAATTGTAAAACACACACAAAGTTATCCATCACTTTGTTGAATTGTATCAAGACAAGACACTAAATGGTTTATCTAGGAAATCTTTTGACGAACCTCAGGACAATTGGTTCCTTGTTGCCGCTAGATCATTGTCTTCCTTGCTCAACATATGAAGTGAAGAAGCTGTTGAAATCTTATCAATTGACTTACCAGAAAATACATGCTTGTGTTAATGATTGTTGTTTGTTTAGAAAAGATTTGAAAGATGCAGATGAGTGTCCTAAATGTCATTATTCTAGGTGGAAGGCAGACACATCTAACATGGACGATGCTGACATGATAGACAAGCCGCAAAAGAAGATACCGGTGAAGGTGCTTAGGTACTTCCCCATTGTGCCGAGATTGAGGAGATTGTTTCAATCGGGCCGGGTGAAAGCAGATTGATATGGCACGCAACGAACAAGAGTAAGGATGGGAAGATGCGTCATCCAACGATTCTTTGGCTTGGAAGCACATAGATAAAGTATCCCGAGTTTGCTTCAGATCCCGTAATTTGCGTCTTGGGCTTTGCCGATGGATTTAATCCATTTGGTGATCTTTCCGCAACCCACGCTTGTTGGCCGGTGATGCTCGTGGTGAATAATTTGCCCCCTCAGTTGTGTATGCAAGGTGACAACATAATTTCGAGCATGCGATTCCGGAAAAAAACAATAGGGTAATGACATTGATGTATACTTGCAGCCCTTGATTGATGATCTTATTGAGTTGTGGGAGAAAGGGGTGCAGTATATGATTCGTTTACTAAAACGATTTTAACTTGAAGGCATTATTAATGTGGACAATAAACGATTTCCCGCATATGGTAATCTATCCGGATGTACGTATAAAGGGAAGGCAGACTGTCCTCTTTGCGGTGAAAACACACTTTCAAACGGTTGCCATTTAGTCGTAAAATCGCTCTACTTGAATCATAGGAGATTTCTTCGTCATAATCATCCTCTTGCGAGAAAAAGACCGGTTTAATGGAGAGATTGAGAGGAAGGAAAAGCCACTGTTATGTCTGGTGCGGCACTTGAATGTTAATAGTATTACAAATGATTTTGGGAAAGCGGAGAGAAGAACGAGGAGGAGATAAGGAAAAAGAAAGAGAAAAAGAAGAAGAATAAGGGCAAGAGTAAAGTGCAGAAACAAGTGCAAATGTGGGTAATTCTAAATGTGGGAAGCGGAAAAGGGTCGTTGTTGTCGATGCGGCTATTTTCGATGCAAATGATGATGAAACCGAACTTCGGGTGTTTAACAAAAGGTCGATATTCTTCGACTTGCCTTCATCGAAGGTTAGTTCCATAACTTCAAACTTACTTGTTAATATTTAGCTATGAGTTCTTCGCTTTGCACCGTGTTAGCCTCTAAACTTCACATTATCAACAAATGCAATATAAATGGCACACGTCTTGGTCACATTAACAAAATTAATTACACCGCCAAATTAGCTTAAGTGAGAGAACACATAAACGAAGTTAATTACACCGCAAAAATTAGCTTTAGTGAGGATTAGAATCTCCCCCACATGAAAAATTAGCTTAAGGAGTAATTTCTATCTAGTGTCCTGCTTTTGGTGGCATTTAATGGGAAGTTTCTTATAATGAGATCATTAACTTCTTGCAAAATGGTAACGAGAGACTATTTGCCCTTTTTCTATTCATTATAGGGATTGCATTTTATGAGTTCGAAAATTATTTGTTTTTTGTTTTCTATATAGAAAATTATATCTTTATATAAAAGTGCGTAACTAAGTCGCATTAGCGCTAGTGAAATCATTATATCTTGATTAATTGTATATTGTTCTTGCAAACATTATAATCATTGTACTCCAGGTGACAAAACGTTTATTTTGGTCAGTATAAAAGTTTGAATTTAGGTATTAGTCGATTATGCATCAATTTAAGCTAGTTGGCGTTTCCAAATCTTGCATTCTCAAATGCCATGACATACTTCATTTAGGCATCTATACTTACCTAAGATTCAACAAAGATGACATTATAACTTTCACATAGATTAAATATCCGATCGTTTACTTCTTTTTAGAATTAATTACTAATGTTAGGTTTTTTCCATCTTCCTAGGATTTATTACTACGGCACAATATTGATGTTATGCATACAGAAAAAAAATGTTTGCGAGAGTATCATTGGCACCATATTGAATATAAAGTCCAAAACAAAAGACGGTCTAAAGTCTCGCAATGATCTGAAGAGTATGGGAATAAGACCAGAATTGCATCCAAAAGAGATAAATGGCAAAACAATCCTTCCACCAAAGCACCATACTTGTTTTAAATGACAAGGAAAAGGCTATATTGTATAATAGGATGAGAAATTTGAAGGTTCCATATGGTTATAGTTCGATCTTAGAAAGCATTTCTCGAAAGATGGTTGCTTAGGTGTTCTTAAGGCTCATGATTACCATGTTCTTATGCAACAAATATTACCGTTGCTTTGCAAGGACTTTTACCTGTAGGGCCAAGGGAGGCAATTTTCGGGTTATGTTCTTATTTTCACGAAATATGCCAAAGGACAAGGTTGATCTCCATAGATTAATAGAACTTGAAGTAGAAGTTCTTCGAGACTTTGTGTATGTTGAGAGGTACTTTCCTCCGTCACTTTTTGATGTCATGGTGCACTTGACAATTCACCTAGCTCGAGAAGTGCGATTATGTGGACCTGTACAATATCGTTGGATGTATCCATTTGAAAGGTATGCCAATTTAATTTATATTACTCATTTTTTGGTTTCGTGTTGAAAGTTATGCCCTTTGTAGCTTAGAGATACTAATATTTAATTAATCGGTAATCTGTTGCATACGCGACTTTCCTAGGTATATGAAGACATTCAAAGAATATGTAAAGAATTATGCACAACCCGAAGCTTGTATAGCCGAGTGTTATCTTGGAATGGAGTGTGTTAGGTATTTTGATATTCGTAAGGCCCAAGCAAACAAACAGGAGTAAAGCAAAGGAATAACGAAAGCACTCAAAATGGTTCCACACCAAGCAAAGACGTCCTCTTTCTAAAGGTGTCCAAGTGCGTATGGATAGTGAGAAGTTAAAGATAGCTCATGGATATGTGCTTTTAACACACCCAAATTGACCCATATATGACGTAAGTATGACGTTCATGTTCATTAAAAATGGTCTCACAATTAATACTTCATTTTCTAATTTTACTTTTGTCTTAGAATGCATATGTACGAGTTAAAATCTTCATAGGGGAGGGCAATTACTAGTGAAGACCAACTCAATTCCATACAATCCGACACATTTGCGATTGGTTTCAACAAAAGGTACGTTTAGTCCACTTAGTCGATTATGCAGCTTAGTATAGTTTAAACACTTAGACATTTTTGTTATTTGAAAACTACTACAAAAAACACAAATACGTGTGATTTTGTTTCATTCATCACTCGAGAACAATCCATGTTAGGCACATCATCACTATAAATCTAACTTCGATGCTTAGATAGCAAATTTAGTTATATTCTTATGTTCGAGATTATACATTTGTAGGTTAAGATGCAAATCGAACAAGGCATGCCAAGATCACATACGGTAGAATGGTTGTCATATGGACCGTTAGAAAACCGCGTATCATATAAAGGCTTGCTAATCAATGACACTAGGTTTATTACGAAGGATGTTAAGAGAGTCACACAAAAGTGGAGTTTCAATTGAATCAACAACCTTAGTTGCAGACGGCTTCTAAACTAGTGGGTTCTACCGTGTTTTAGAAGAAATTCTATTGTTGGACTACAATCATATGTTTCAAATTCCAATATTCAAATGTGATTGGGCTCACACCAATTTTGGTGTGAAGGTAGAAGATGGATTTACATTAGTCAATTTAAAGCAGCATAAGAACCAATACTGTAACGATCCATTCATTTTAGCAAAGCAAGCGCGACAAGTTTTCTATTCTCGAGAGTCAAATATATCTAATTGGTATGTGATGGTGAAACCACCACCTAGGGGTTTCCATGAATTAGAGGAATACAATGAAATGCATGACACAAATTGCCAACCAGTGGATACTTCAATGCTTGGTTTCCAAATGGATGACGAGAGCGAGAGTTACGTAAGAGAAGATGGGGAATATATCATAGTGGTTCTGACAAAGAAGAAGAACAAAAGAAGAAGAAAAGAAGTTCACAAGTTAGATCACTAGTGTATTCTTTTTACCGTGTTGTATTCTTACTTTAGTAATATTTGGTGTTATTTGCCTTCTCAAAGTAATCTACTTCAACCGTTACTCTCAAGTTTTTTGCTACGGTGAGTGTGTAGTTACGTATGAGTTGTTAATTAATAGTGCAAGATCTTTCTTTGTGAAGTATGCTTCTACTCGTAATGAGTATGGAGCGAGAGTCGCTATCACTCGCCACTTTTATGAATATTTGATGTATCCACTACCGCCGCACATGGGGTGTTTCTTCGCTCGCTATCGCATTGCAGTTTTGTGCTATGTGATTTGCGTGTATTGGCCGGTGTATTTCTCACTTATCAAACTCTATGTTCTACTGTTGGTAATTCAGGGCTTCTTTTGTTAACATCATTTGTGTGTGAATATCGATTTGGAGATGGTAATGTTTTTCAGAAAAGTGCAGAGTGCAGACCACTGTTCTCATATGTACAGGTTTGTAGGTTGTAAGAATGCACTTGCATACTCTAGTTGTATTTTCTTTACTAATACTAGTATTTTTCTTGCAAAAGACAGTTAATACTCCATTTGTGTGCTTAATTATAAAATGCTAGCTCAGACTTTTTATAACACCCTTTTTAACTCCGCCAATGTAAATGATATATCATTTCATTGCCGGTCTCAAGCCCGGATGAAGGAGGAGAGAAAATGGGACATTTCAGTTTTTATGGTTGCTATATTGGCCCACTTAAATTCTGCCTTGGTCTCAACTTGTGCATAATTGCTCTACATATGCTTATATTCGTATATATATGCTCCCTCCTTCTAACTTATAATCGATGGTATACTTTTGCCATAATTCCCCAAACTTATTCATTTAGTTCATTGCGTGCATTGCATGCTTTGCTTAAAGTGGGTGGTCTTATAGAATGTATGTGATTGTTTATAGAGAAGAATGTATGTGATTACAAAGAATGCTTCGCGCTATTTTCGGCTCGATCCACCGAGCATTATTTTTGAGCATTATATTTTGTTTTACAACACTTATGAAGGGTTGTCATAAAGTTAGTGTATTAAAAACCACCAACTTAACGTAACAACCCGTGATAGTGTAGGTATGGTTAGTGGTGTAGACTTCCATACAAGAGGCTCGTGGATCGAATCCCCCAAACCTAATTTTTTTCCAACATTCTATATTTTAAATTCAACAACACTTATAAGTGTTGTTATACGTTTCTATTAAAAAAAAAAAAAAACCGAAACTTGTGAACTGTAAGGATGGTTGATGAGCTAGACATCCATGCATTAGGTTCATGTTCGAATCTCCCCTCTAACGTATTTTTCATTATCATATTTTTGTGTTTTTCAACAACACTTGTGAGGATTGTGATAGGCTAAGTCACTACACTTATGAAACAAAGTTGTTATACCTAAATGTCGTCACAACAGCTTTGCTAAAGGAGTTGTCGTTTTGTTTTCTTAGCGCAACCCCTTGTTCGTAATTGTTGGTAGTGATGATATACGACAACGCTTCCTTTGAAACCAGTTGTAAAACATAGGACTTTCTACGATGTTTAGAAAAGTGTTGTAAATCTCCAGTTGTAGATGTATATTTTTCCCGTAGTGTTCACAATTTGGAATACACAAATGACATTATTTAGTAACTATGACACAGTGATTAATTTGCTCATCTATGCCGTGTTCTCACGAGCAACCAATTAAGAGATCTTTCCTCGCTTCTTCTTCATCATAAACTCATCCATTCAGTTGTAATTTTCAAATATCCAATTACATGTTTGGACCATTAGTTATGGAAACAACGTTTTCACCCTTGCACCATAGTAGTTGCACCGCACTTGCTCCAAACTAGCGCAAATATTGGGAGCTAGGACATCAAATTAACCACATTTCACTTGAACATCGTAAAGTCCATATTTGCTCCACCTAGGTTGCTTACCTAAAAATTTACATAGAACTTATCAATGAGTTCCGAGAATAAAATAGCTACTAATTTAACCGATCAAAAAAATAAAACAAAAAACTTAGCTAGTAATCAAAAATAAACCAAAGAAAAAAAACTTAGCTAGTAATCAAAAATAAACCAAAGGAAAACATACAAAAAAAAAGAAGTTCAGAGAATCTTTTATATGATAAATATGCTACCAACATTGGAATTCACAAGTATTCCCTATTTTTTCCAAAAATAATCAATTATTTCTAATATCATAGTCATGCCTATTCAAAGGTAATAGTATCCCTCCCTCACATCATTTGCTATCTCTCACAAATCTAAGGAATCCAACTCCGTAAAAATTGTTCACAAACCATATTGAGTTGTGACTTACAAATTTTGTTGTACACATGACATGTATGCTCACAAGCTTAACATGCAGAGACATGACAGACAGACATGTGCCCGCACAAACATAGCATACAGACACAGACTGCAACAACCATGTTTAGGAAAATAAACCAAAATTGGAAGCAAAAAAACGTGTACATCTCTGGCTCAATTAGAAGTAATAAACTTGTTTGGCTCTACCGTTAAGAAACTGTGAGGGGAGAATGAACATCAACACGACAAAGGTAATGAAGTGCATAAAATATTTTACCTTTCCAAGTTTTCCTCTCAGGCTTTTGCCCATGTTCCCATTGGTGCTTTCCTCTTATTTCTGATTCATTTTGTAGTTAGGTGAAACTAGGCTAACCCTATTTATGAAAAATGGGGCAACTAGTGATATTGATCTGTTCTACTAATTCTTCACAAAATTGGTTAAAAAGACCAAAATCAATAATTCCTGGGTGAAAAAGACATTTAGATTTTGATACTACATTTGAGAAAACTACATTTGCAAACAAGTCTTTTATCAACACCAAGCCTAAAAATGTAAAACCCATACTATATTTATGCCATCGGCTTTGAGCATGATTTGAAGATAAACAAATGCGTCGGTCGTGGTGGCATTTGTTGGTCTTCTTGGAATCATGCTCAAGGTCTTTGGGCAGCTTAGCTATTGTCATGCCTGACAATTTAAGGAGGCGGGTGCTTTCTTGACTAGATATTTGTTTGCTAGTTTTTGCAGGCAAGAGATACCCAATTTTACTGTTCAAAATTAGCGAAACAATTATCAATTAAGTGCACAAATTAAGATTTTACTCAAACAGTAAAATTAATCCATCTTCCATCTTCCACGCCACCTCAGCACTTGGAACTGTGGATGGAAGCGCAAGCGTAATGGTGGAATAGTATAAACGCTATTCTTAATAGCGTTTTATGTCATTCTTAATTGCGCTAAAAGAAATGCTATTCTTAATGGAGCTAAATCTACGGTAGAAACGCTATTCTTAATGGAGCTTTTTTCTCAGACGTTAGATTCTCAACAACTCAGTTTAAATTTACGGATAAAAAAAAAGCTATTCTTAATGGAGCTAAATCTACAGAAGAAACCCTATTCTTAATGGAGCTTTTTTCTCAGCCGTTAGACTCTCAACAACTCAGTTTCAAATCTACGGATATAAAATAAACGTTATTCTTAATAGAGCTAAATCTACAGTAGAAACGCTATTCTTAATAGTGTTTTACGCTATTCTTATTTGCGCTTCTATGGATTCCACGGACCATTCCACCAAATCATGGAACCCTCCTTGGATTTTCTGTGGAAAACCCCAACTTGGAAGCCATTAGACTTGAAATTTCATGGATTTTCCATCCTTGGAATAGGTTGGATTCCACCATAAGACTTGCTCTAAAGAAGGATCCCATCACCAAAGACATCAGTTTAGGACTGTCCCGTTGAGAGTCACATGTGAATTCTGATGATTCAAAAGCTTTGCCATCTAACCCGAAGTCTCCTATCTCAACCTCGCATAATCAGTAAGTATTATATTAACAGCTTTCTCTACTGAGAGAGTGAAAAAACGCCAGTATTCAGATTTTAAAAATTCTAATGTCATGCCTACAACATCACGCAGCCGTAAGAACATAGTATAGAGGTTTAAGATGAGACCTCAGGAAGGACTAAATGCTTTCCAACTTATGGCAGTTTCTGCGCTGAGCTTCGCCTGCGACAAGGGTGACAACCTAGTTTTTGTGTGACACATTGCAGCCCATCCAAACCTTCCGCAATTAAGAGAAAAAACCTCTCCTAGATCCATCAAGACTCTCTATGACCTCTTGCTCTTTTAAAATGATTGAACAAGTGCATGTATTGTGGCGTTTTCCATCCTCCATTTTCCTGGCCTTTTCGTATTCATCTTCACTTCAGGTCCTCCACAAATTTACCACTCAAAACTCGAGAATGATTAGCCATATTGGGCTGTGTACTTCAAGGCTCAGGCCCAGGTTAGAGTTAAAAGGACATTTTGGTAAATGATAATTTTGTGTCCTTAATAAAAGAAGAAGAAGCCCTAGAATTTCATTTGGGTGTTTCAGAAAGAGTGAGAAGTGAAGCCGGCGGCGCCTCAAGAAAAAACCAAAAATCTCTTGAAAGATCTGATAAGAAAATGGGTTGTTTTTGTTATTATGGATCTAATTTTGGATTTGTATGTGATGCGAGGCGTTATACATATCCTGGTGAAGATCACACAATAGATCTGGTCATAGCACGATGATTTTTCCTCTCATGATTTCAATTTGTTTTGGTCTTGTGTGTATACCGTAGTTGATGTATGTTTTCTATCTACAGATTAGTTTTTTTTTTTTTTTTACGATCCACGCTTTTGAATGTTACCTGAACTCACTTGCGATGAATTTTACAGATTTCCACGGTAAAAGTTGATGCTTTCCATCCGAAAATGTCTGCCTGAAAAATTAGTGGGAGATCTTGTTTGGTTGAAGTGCTCGTTGAGTATGTTATCTGAACAACATCAAAACAAAGCTCAGTGGTTCAGATTAGATCTAGAATCAACAAGGTATGAAAATCCTAAAGGTAGGAGTCGGAGAATGGAGTATACTGAGTTATTATCACTAACCGGAAGGCTGTTGAAAAAGCAAAAGCAAAATGAAGATCATGTGTATTGGTAAGCATATATTCAAATATGTCTATTTTCAGATTATGCAGCTTATTTATGTTTCATCAACCTGGAAAAGATTATTGATTGACTGTAAATAACCATTGTTACAACTAAAAAAAAAAAATCCAATTGTTTGATTTATTTTTATGTCCACTGCATCTTATGTCATCTATTGTTCGTTAGTTTGATTGATTCCAGTGTAAAAGGCAATCCTAATTGTTTGGATGTGCTCCCAATACATATGCAGGAAGTGAAGTATCTTGTGATGCTTCTTTTTTCAATTTCCACGGTGGTTAAGAGTCATATTTATCTCTCACAAATTGGGTTCTTGGCGTTTTATTGCTTACTTTTAAAGTCTATGAGAGTCTTTCGATCCGTGGAGTTGTTTACTGGGCTCAGCAGTTCTGTTCTTGTCCCAACCTAGTAATGGTCATTACACTCGTTATTTGTTACTGCTGTTTGTGGGGTTTGGTATATCATATAGCTTGACAAGATCCCCTACAAAGATAGTGGAAACTCATGTCGTGACTGTTAAAGTAGCTTAAGTACAAAATTAGACCTTAATACATAAAAAACCAACGATTTTTGCACCCTTCTAAACAAAGCAATATTGTTGCATATGAACCCATATGGACCAAAATTGGGCCACCAAGAATATTTTGTATTAGAGAGACCGATTTGGCATTTCCTTGTTATATGCTCTTTGTAATTGTTTACTTTAATTCTGAAAATCGAAATGGCTACTCTGAGTAACGGATTTGGCATTGCGTTGTTATAAGGTCTTTGTAATTGTTTTACTTTAATTCTGAATATCGAAATGGCTACACTGAGTAACGCAAAAAAAAAATGACAAATTTTAAAATTGAGATTTTTCTAGTGAGGTGAGGTGTAGCATCTCGCTACCGGATCGCAATTGCTCTGAAATTTAGGACTTTTCGAAAAAGAAATTCATCAAACTCCAGATGAATTTTAGAAGAACGGATTGCTAGCTACTCCCTCCGTTCCACTTTACATGAGTGTTTAGGGTTACTTTTTTGTTTCACATTACTTGATAGTTTTCATATTTTTCCCACAAAATGCCAACAATACCCTAGCATTTTGTCTTGGAACCATAAATTTATTTTCAAAAACACTAATAGCAATTAATGTTTGAAGACTTTTTTTATGGGTATACATAGAATTTTTTTACATCTCTCTCTATTTCTTAATCTGCTTGAAAAATCCTAAAACATCATCTAAAGTGGAAGGAGGGAGTATTTATTAGTAGGAAATACCAATTGGTCCTAGAAATAATATATTAGGATGAGTCTAGTCCATTTGACCCAGTCAAATGTCTGTTTGGTCCTATTTGGTAATATAAATTATAGTTTGGTCCTAAAAATTATTATTTGGTCCTACGCTGATGTCATGGATGATGTAAATGTCACTTGGTAAAGAAATACCCTTTTGGATAAGGACCATATATATAGTCAAAAGGTAAGAGATATGAAATCATTCTCGATTTACTTTTCTCTCTTTTCTAGATCTAGTTTTTCTTTTCCTCTCAAATCTTTTTCTAAGGTTTTAATTTTGTGGAAACAAGATGATGAAGATGATGAATATGAAGAAAGATGATGAAGATGATGAAGATGAAGAAAGATGATGATGATGAAGATGAAGATGAAGATGATGATGATGATAAAGATGATGAAGATGATGATGATGATGAAGATGAAGATGATGAAGATGATGAAGATGATGATGATGAAGATGAAGAAAGATGATGATGAAGATGAAGAAAGATGATGATGATGATGATGAAGATGATGAAGATGAAGAAAGATGATGATGATGAAGATGATGATGATGAAGATGAAGATGAAGATGATGACGATGAAGATGATGATGATGATGATGATAAAGATGATGGAGATGAAGAAAGATGATGATGATGATGAAGATGATGAAGATGATGATGATGATGATGAAGATGATGATGATGAAGATGATGAAGATGAAGATGATGATGATGATGATGATGAAGAAAGATGATGATGATGATGAAGATGATGAAGATGAAGAAAGATGATGATTGTGTGGATATGGACCATATATGAAGATGATGAAGATGAAGAAAGATGATGATGATTTTGAATGTTGAAGATGAAGAAAAACGATGAAGACGATGAAGATGATGATTTTTTTTTCTTTTTAGGTTTTTATATAGACTTCATTCCTGGGAATGAAGTCTGTTTTTTTAGCTTTTTGTATGGATTTCATTCCTGGGAATGAAGTCTGATTTTTTAGCTTTTTGTATAGACTTCATTCCCGGGAATGAAGTCCGTTTTTTTAGCTTTTTGTATGGACTTCATTCCTGGGAATGAAGGCTGTTTTTTTAGCTTTTTGTATGGACTTCATTCCTAGGAATGAAGTCTGTTTTTTTAGCTTTTTGTATGGACTTCATTCCTGGGAATGAAGTCTGTTTTTTTAGCTTTTTGTATGGACTTCATTCCTGAGAATGAAGTCTGTTTTTTTAGCACGGAAGAACTCCTACAAAAAAAAAAAAAAAAAATTAACACGGAAGGGTATTTTATCTATTTAAATATTTTTAAATAATTATGGACCAAACAGTAAAGCGTTTGACCAAAGGACTAAACAGACATGGGCCCACCTAAAAAAGGACCAAACGATATTTTTCCCTATTTATTAACCAGGGAGACACAACTTTCCAAGATTTACACTCAGATGACAAAACCATCCTACCGTTTAAAATTGTCCTTGTTTATATGAAATACAATCAGAGCCATTTATAGCATGGTCAAAAGTTACGGTCAGTCAAGTACATGTGACGAGCCGTTAGATGAATGAAGAAAACTGAAATCAAGGGTAATAAATAAACCCTAAACTAATAACGGGCAAATTTTAAGCATTATAATTATTATAGTTCTCTTCTCCAGAGATTATATCCACTTTGTGCCTCCTCCATCCCTCTTCTCAGTGTAGACAAAAAGAAAACAAAGCCCTGACCCTAAACAAACAACAACTCTCTTCTTTTATCAAATCTATGTTTGACAATATCATGGCAATGCTTCCCTAACATCATCACCAACGAATTATACTGGCAATATGACTTTTCCTCTCAAATATCTCAAATCATCCATTGCTTATCCCTTATCTTGTTGTTCAATGGGGATTCCAAGTTGTTTAAGAAAATTGAAAACTTGAGGAAGTCATCTGTTTCTCAGTTGAATCTATTCAATAGTCTTTAATAAAATTGAAATATCAAGCAATATCATATGTTTCTTCACACTCTTTGGAATTTGAGATAGTATTCGGTGAATGGGGTTTAGTTTAGCTCATCAATCTCGTCTCACGGCGAGAAAGGAGTTAAATAAAGTAATACATTCAAGAAAAAATACCCAATGTATTATGTAAAATTATTTTTAGTTGTAATGAGATCTACCATTTTGTTTTTCACAATAATTTTTTGTTATCTATTTTTGTTTTCTAAATTTCATATTATTTTTTTATATTACCTAACCCATCTATCTAAGCAAGTCTCGAAATCTCGTTTTGTTGCAATTCATAGTGAGAATCGAGTGAATAATAACCTTGGTTTGTGATGAATGTACAACACACACACATTCTATCTAACATTATAAGAAATGACGACCCATCTCAATTGGATTTTTCTACGAATTCAAGAAAGGTAATCTTGTTTCTACTTCAGTCGGAAAATACGGTGTGGTTACAACGATTGATCAGATAATTCAATTCCAACATTCACCTTGGAAATTCAATGATTTTCATTGGCGCCCAACCCCTGCAATGGGGATGATTGGTTTATAAAATGCAGGACACCAATGAACTGGAATATACACTATTTAGCTTGCTTTCGGCTGCTAGAGTTGTTGTAATGGTGATCACGTAGTCAACGATGTATATATGCACGAATTCATCATTTGCTCAAACAATTTTGTTATGTCGACTTTTAAATCAAACCCTAAAAAGTAAGTCTTGAGTTGGGATCTCTTTAAGCTTGGCGTAATATCAATGCAATTATGGGGAGATAATGCAATGTTTAGATTCTTGTTTGGAAGTTTATACGAGTGTTGTTTGTGTGCTAAAGAAGCTATTACAGGTTGAATCAAAAAAACATAAAAAAAAATTGCACCACACAAATTATAGAGCTACCGCTAAGGATTATGTGGTTGGCAAGAATGCCGATTTTTCTACACAATTATTCCTATCACCAACTTGAAGTTGTTATGAGCAAACATTATCTTTGGCTCCGAATTTGTTAAGGCAAGGGACACGAGAGTCAGATTGCTCCACTACACCCACAAACATACAAAGCGAGACACTGAAGAACCAAACAACAACTAGTGCACTAGAAACAAGAAAGGACATCGGATACCCACGAATCCTCTTGGAATCGACTCGAAGCAACATGTTCATATTTTTAAAGTTCAAAACTAGATTTGAGCTAAACTGGAAGATAGAAGCAGCTTGGGAAGGATCATTTCTACGCTCTATAAGTGGTGAATGTCCATTGTCGGCTGGAGGATTAAGTGGTAGCTAGTTAGCCAATATAATGACCCGAGACTAGTGCCATTGTCTCCGTTTTATGGTTGTTAACTTGAAGCTTCTCATTTACAAAGCATTCTCCTTTTAGGATCCTTTGAAGGTCCAAAATCCTCAAATCCCTCTACTTCCTTACCTGTTTCCTTTGCTAGAATTCCCGTTTCCACCCCAGCGTAATAACCGAGAAAACCTTGGGCGTAATGATTGACTAGAGACCTAACCAAAAATACATATTTCCCAACTGCACAGCAGAAATACAAACAAGTTACAATTTCAAGCAAATCAAACCAAATAAAATTATAAAAATAAAAAAAACCCTTGAAATTACCCCCAAAAATCACAACAAATTCTTCCTAAATAAAAACCCTTCAGTACAACCACAAAAAATAATTCACCCAAATATCGAGATGCCTTCCGAAAAACCCATCTTCGAAAATCCAAAAATAATAATAAAATGTTGAAAAATAACAGCATTCAAAAGATCCAAACTAACATAAATTGAATCAAGGTAAGATTTTACCCCGGCGGCCTAATGGTTGCAAACTTGGTCGGGATTCTTTCTATTTCTAGTGTTTTATGGGAAATTATCGTGCGCTTTGGAGACGGACCGCCTCATGTGATAAACTACAAAGAGGATTACTCAATACTAGTTATGTTGAGGATGACATACCATCAATGATAGTATTCAATACTAGTTATGCCGAGAGGAGATATCATTATGCTCTTGTCTTGTTCTTCTTGTTGATGATCAATTATCCACATCACAACCCATCATTGATCGAGATCTCGTGATGGTTGTCTTTGAGGCGGCGTGAAAGCAGAGAAGAAAGATTGAGAAGAGGCAGTTATTAAGAAACTAAAATGATGCCCTGGACCACTCGGAGGGTAAGTAGACAAAAGTTAATTACACCTTGGTTACACCGTTTGGAGATGAGAAAAATTGGAGCATTTTTCCCGCTATTTGAGTGGGTTTACTTCTAGATTATGGGACACACCAACCATATTTTGTACGTATTAGAGAGACCGATTTCGCATTGCCGTTTAGGATCCCCGGCTAGGTTTTGACTCACACGACATATTAGGAGATATTTTGGATTGAGAAGCAAATCATAATTTGCTTCTTAATTACACTCTGGTTGCACCATTACATTAGGGCACTATTTATATGGGGCTACACTTTTAGATTTTGAGCTATAAATTTTAGATCACTAACTAGGCAGATCCGGAATCTCACACCATATAATTCAAAGTTAGGATACATTTTGGAGTAAGAAGAAAATTACGAATCCCATGACAAATTATGAACTGTTGTAGCAAAACTAGGATAAAATTGGAGAATTTTGGATCAAGAGATATGTTTTTGGTTAATGAAGTAAATATGAGAGATTTGAAAGCGAGAATTTGAGTTATAATGGTTCATATTGAACGAGGTTATAGAATTTATATTTGAAGTCTTAAAGACCAAAAATCTTTATTTTCTTCGTGGAATTTTAACAATATCCATGCATTCATGACTGTCGCATGACTCACTTCGATGAACGGTCGTGATTTAAACAAAATTTAAGTGGGGGTTCTAGCAAACCCTAAATGTAAAAAACCCTAGTGCTATATATATTGCCTTATGACTCCGCCACTCTAGTGTAATGTTCACATAATGAGACTCTCTTCACTACTCTTCCGTAGGCCTGCCGCCTTTGCATTTGTATGTTTGATTAAACAGATCGAAGGAGATGGAATATGTGGTGAAGATCCCTCGAGTTAACATTCCATTGGGTCTTTTCTCGAATAAGGTGCATTTTGTATACCTCGATTTTGATTTTGATTACTTACTTAAATTTCACTAGTTTATTGATGGTTTTGAGTTTCGGAAAATCCTAATCTCTAATTTGATTTCATTTTGTTTGTTTGCAGCAATCAATCATTATCATAATGACTTATCCTCTCAACTAGGAAAATTTGACAATTTCAAAAAAGAATTTGTTCTTTAGAAGGAACTAGGCAACCGAATCTACTTCTCCGTCCGGTAGATAGTGTCTTGATGTCCATGGTGGATCCAGGTGATACAAGGTGTGTCTGATATCCGTGGTGGATCCTGGCGATATTTGGTGATAAAAATGTTTGATTACTTTGTAATGACAAATAAGGATTTTTATTTGTTGCACTTTTATTTTTGTGTAATTCATCTTTGTAATGCTTTGTTTTCTAACAATTGTATGGAATTTCTCAATATTAATTGAAAAAGCATGGCAGTGGAACTTTTTTTTTTTGATGTATTCTTTCAATAATCAAAGTTTCACTCGATATCGTGGAAAGGGGCCGCTTCGAGCATCTTTGTTCTTATATTGTTGGCCATCCAGGAGCCCTAAATAAAGAATCTCGGACTAGAAGGCCCTAAATATATTTAGACTTCATTTTCATCCGGTCAGTCAACCTCGTGATCTGAAAATAGTAAAAAGAGTACATGAAATCATGGAACAATTCGGGGATGATACAAATGTCTCGATGATATAGTTGAACAAGAAAGTGTGCCGGGATGGCAAACAAAATTATAAATCCAAGTTATACCGAGATACTACACAACTCCGACCAACATGCCCAAACAAGAACATAACATATTTATTATATAATCAACAAAATCTAAATATTTCGTAGAGCATATTTACAAATCTAGAAGGAGAATTTAAAAATTCAAAGGCTTTTTCCCTGGCTTTTTCTTACTTTTTTTGATAGGAAAAAGAAGTTATCAGACCTATCCCAATTCCATCACCTAAGAATTCTTCAACACTAACGATGAACATAATTAGTATTGTATGCTTAAGCAGAATCCAGGCCAACCGAACTAATAATACAGTCATTAAGTAATTAAATTTGAAACCAATTTTAGTACTTAGTCCGGTAGTTAACAAGGAATGAGATACCATCCACGTACTTGCCAGGATATGAAATCCACATTTTCGATTCATATCCAAATTAACCATTTTCTCTTCCAAGCTATGAGACACAAATCCCATTTTCCATTTATAACCCACATTCATTAAGTGGCGATGGCGGTGATACTGAAGATGCAATGGTGGTGGGATTGAAGATGAAGACGCGCCTTGCCGTGTCGTGGAGGAGGAAGTGAGTGAAAGAGGACAGAGATTCTTTTAGGTTTTGAGATTTAAATTACAGAAGCTACCCTTGTATGCATTCGGTCGGTTTTCGGGTTGTGGCACCCGACCATGATTTAGCATCCATTTTAGCCTAAACAAACCGGAACAAAAACCGATGTGAATAAATCATAGCCGTGGAATTATGTCCATTTGATCCTATCCATCCATGGAAACTATAAAAATCCCTATACCTAACACATAACAATGAGATCCAGATTCAGATATTTTCTTTTCATCAAGCTGCCGCCGCAATCACAAGAAGAACGGATTCTTCGAAAATTTGTCTATCCATGAAAATGAAGATCAAGCCCAAATCATGGTTTGGTTTTATTGATTGAATCACATAGCAAAATGATCTATCCTCTCAAAAACTTAAGTAAGTTTGTGTTTATATTCACATCGTTTTCTTCATTTGATTGATGTTCATTGACATTCCATGCTGTCAACTGGTGACCATATTCTTTTCTTAAATTCAAATATGTTTCAAGTTGATTGTTTGTTTGTTGAAGCATGTTTAATTTCTGTTTGATTTATGTTTCATCATCATCATCCATATATATGCAGGTGTCGACTGTTACATTAGTGACTAAGGTTTAGTCTCGAATGCGTCCTATATCATCTATGGTGTTGGATAAATTGTTTCCTTAGTTGGATTGATTCCGGTGTAATTAATAGTCCTATAAGGCTAACAATCCAGGCAGTTCTAACTTTATTCGCCTAATTGTTTTTCTGACAGGCTGATCCACTGGCTGCTTGCTCTTTGTTGACCACATGAAAGCAGTGCAGTAAGTTTTTCAGTTTGCTCTCAAGTACAAAATCAGTTAATTGAAATTATAATTTCAGGTAAGGATTTTGCTGTGAAGTATATTATGATACGTTTAGTTACTGAACCACAAGTTTAAGGACCCATGTTCTCCATCTCATTGGCATGTTTAATTTTCTTTTTGTGGATTTGATACTTCTAGGCCATCGAAAAGACTTAAATTAGTCAAGGATATCATGAATTTTTCAAATTGATTATCGAATCGAATATAATAACTAAGAATACAATTAGTAGGATGAACCTTCCTACTCGTTGACTACAACATCTTTGTAATTTGAGAACTTTGAAAGCATGGTAAGCATCTGTTAAGGGTTTAGTGTATGACAGATATCGCACATTCTCCTATGTAAACAATGTGGATTATAATTAATATTTTTATGGGAATGAGCATATTAGGCAAATTGGTACATTTGATCTACGAGTCTTATTGGTTAATCCTTGATTCAATATCAAAGTCCTAACTTTGGGTAAAGTGGCATGTGTTTCCAACATTGTTATGGTTATGGATAGGTGGCCTTGGGATCACTAAATATGTTAATGCATAATCAATTATGTAATGTGCTTCTATACGAATCAGGAAACTCAGAATGTCCAATGATGCTTTAATTACCAGGATATATCCGGTTTAGCAATTCTTGCTAAAATGTTGGAGTTTAGGCTTTCTTATTTCGGTAATGTCAGTGTGTGATTTTACCTTGAGCAAGTGTGCTTGTCTACATGTAATAATTGCGGTTGATGACCTGGCGTATAAATTCAGAGACCATGTACATTTGGTATTCATAGCTGACCATCTTATTGCTATCGCCCTTTTGTGGGTAGTATGGGCAGCAACTACTTTTTACCCAGAATCTCGGTGTTATTGCTTGAAATTTCATATTCGATTCTGATTAATCGTAATATCTAACCGTAAGTCAACCCGTAGTAGTTTTGAAATTATTTCATTTTTACCCATATCGTATTATTACTTTTTTTTTTTATTCAGCAATACATGACATGCTTTTATAGTCAATTTGTGCAGGCGACTGTTGAAAGATTCAAATTTACAAGCGACGTATGAAAGTTTTACCCAAGAAAGGTCAAGGAAGCCGTTCTCTCAAACTTAGCAAGTAGAGTTTAAAGTAAAATTTGTTATGAGAAGTGATAAATTCAACTATCCCAGTTTTCGTCACAATAGCGTTGTTTTAGTGTATTTATGGCAAATGTATGCATAAATGTAACCTAGTAGCTGTTAGGACTTCATTATTCTCACTTTTACTCGTATGTATTTACCATGCCATCAGCTCCATACTCCCACAGTCAGCAACACTATGGATCATAAGTCCGAATGTAGCTTTCATACGGAAGCTTAGCTGCCATCCTACAATCAAAATGTTTCTCTTTAAAGGACAACAAGATGGCCTTATAATTTTGGAGCATGGCAAAATGACGATATCCTACATTTGCACAACCAGAATCACCGACACACATTCTTTTCACATGTACTTCAAGACCTAATCAGGGATAAGGATCCGGAAGTGCCTAATCTACTTCCCCCACCACCCAACACGATATCATCATCCACATTAGCACTTTGACAACAACAAAAGATATCGGATACCCAAGATTGGCCATGTTGGGGTGTGTACTCCAAAGCCCAGGCTTAATAATACCAAAGCGAAGGTTATAGCTAAAAGGATATTTTGGTAAATGACAATTTTGTTGTTGTCTATAAAATGAAAGATAACCCTAGAATTTCATTTTGGTGTTGAAGAAAGAGTGAGGAGTGGAAATTAAAATCATAAATTCCTTTGGAAAATCTCTCTGAAAGATCTGATTATAAGAAAATGGTTTGTAATGAATGTAATTTCAGGTTTCAATGGAAAGTCTTACACATACCTTGGTGGAACTCTTAAGATCATCGCACAATGATTTCTCCTCTCATAGTTTTAATTTACCAGTGAAAGGTTTAACCGCATCTGATGAAAGATTGAACGTTGCAGACGATGTGTGTTTTTTATCTACGATTTGTTTTCTTTTTAGGCTACACTTTTGAATGATACTAAAACTCACCTCCGGTGATTAATTTTACAGATCTCGGAAATTTGTGATAGATATACTTTCTCCTGAAGTAGAAGAGGTGCTTGATCGAAAACGGCAGCCTGATCAATTTGTGGGAGATCAGTAACTTCTTTTATTGAAGAGCTCGATGAGGCAACTAGGTGAACAATATTAAAACAAATTAGCTCAGTTCAGTGGTTCAGATTATGGTAATAGATCTAGAATCAACAAAGTCTGAAAATCCAAAAGTATGAATTGTAGAATGAGTCTTGAGTTTCCAACTGAAATTGGTATCGAAGTTATTAGCACTAATCGAAGGTTTGTGTTGTTTATTCGTTCAAGAATGTTTACATTGAGTTTAGTTTATGCAATGACTTTATTTATCTTTCGTCAACTTTGAAAAAGATTATTGATTGACTGCAAAAACTATTCTCACAACTAAAAAAATTTATTATTGAGTTCAGATTTATGCGAAAGACTTTATTTGTGTTTCGATATTTTTTATGTCAACAACATCGTATGTCAGATTAGGGTAATTGTTTGATGTGCTGCCAATGAATTTAAGTATCTTTTGATGCTTCTTCTTCTTGCTTGTTTTATGCTTACCATTATCGGCCAATCTGTACCATGGTTGGCATGCTTTGGCGTGTTTGCTGTGACTAGCATAGCTAGGGCCAAGGCAGCGCGTTTGCTTTGCATGGCGCGGCTAGCTTGGGCTAGGTGTGGCCGGCATGATTTTCCATTGGCACAGAGGTGCGTCTAGCATGGTTGGCATGCTTTGGCGCGTTTGGTGTGACTAGCATAGCGAAGGCAAGGCAGCACGTTTGGCATGGCGCGGCTAGCATGGGCTAGGTGTGGCTGCATGATTTGCCATTGGCACGCGAGGTCCCGGCTAGCATGGTTGGCATGCTTTGGCGCGTTTGGTGTGACTAGCATAGCTAGGCCAAGGCGAGTGCGTTTGGCATGGCGCGGCTAGCTTGGGCTAGGTGTGGTGGGCATGATTTGCCATTTGGCACGGAGGTGCGGCTAGCATGGTTGGCATGCTTTGGCGCGTTTGGTGTGACTAGCATAGCTAGGGCCAAGGCAGAGTGCGTTTGGCATGGCGCGGCTAGCTTGGGCTAGGTTTGGCTGGCATGATTTGCCATTGGCACGGAGGTGCGCTATCATGGTTGGCATGCTTTTGGCGCGTTTGGTGTGACTAGCATAGCTAGGGCCAAGGCAGAGTGCGTTTTGCATGGCGCGGCTAGCTTGGGCTAGGTGTGGCCGGCATGATTTTCCATTGGCACAGAGGTGCGGCTAGCATGGTTGGCATGCTTTGGCGCGTTTGGTGTGACTAGCATAGCTAGGGCCAAGGCAGAGTGTGTTTGGCATGGCGCGGCTAGCTTGGGCTAGGTGTGGCTAGCATGATTTGCCATTGGCACAGAGGTGCGGCTAGCATGGTTGGCATGCTTTGGCGCGTTTGGTGTGATTAGCATATCTAGGGCCAAGGCAGAGTGCGTTTGTCATGGCGCGGCTAGCTTGGGCTAGGTGTGGCTGGCATGATTTGCCATTGGCACAGAGGTGCGGCTAGCATGGTTGGCATGCTTTGGCGCGTTTGGTGTGACTAGCATAACTAGGGCCAAGGCATAGTGCGTTTGGCATGGCGCGGCTAGCTTGGGCTAGGTGTGGCTGGCATGATTTGCCATTGGCACAGAGGGGAATTAGGGTTTTGTTCGTTGTAACACTAATTTGAAAAAATACCCCCTATTAATTACTGACTACATGCATTGAATTTTCTAATAAATGTGTCACCGGTGACATTAGGTTATTCGTGGTTTTACGAGTTTACCCTTTGTCTAAAAACCACCATTAACAAGTACAAATCGTGATTGTTGTTTCTTGGGAAACGACATCTGTAACCATGAACCCCGTATGTGGAGATGAATTATATTTAAGGAAACAATATACCTCGCCTTGATCAACCCAATTCAATGGCCTTGTTTGGTAAAATTTATGATTATAGATAATCATAAATTCATAAATAATTTTGATATAATCATTTTAAAAATAAATTTTTCCAAACACTTTTTTTAGATAATTGATTATCTTAGGATGATGATCTCAAAAAGGAGAGGAAAGAACACTGATCTAGGATATTTTTTTAGTCTTATGTTGTTTTTTGTCTCTCTCTTGATAGTTTAGAGAAAATAAGAAGAAAAAAATCCAATTTTAGTTCCTTGGAAAAAATAATTGATTATAATAAATTTTCAAAACAACTTTTTTCTGTTTATGGAAATAATGGATTTTTTCAATTATGATTACAATAAGCAATTATTATAATTGTTACCAAATGCATATTCAATCCATTATAATCTGCATAATGGATTATAAGCTGATAATTCATTAAAATAATGGTTACCAAACAGCCCGGATAAGTTTTCACTAGTACAAAAATTAATATCGGTGACATGTCAGAACTGTCATGGTATATGTTTTATGACGGTCTTAGTGGAATCTGTAAGTGTCACCAAAACCAGTGTCACCGTAGGGTTCATCTTATGATGACAGCTTCAAATGTCACATAACCGTTCGATTAACCTCTAAAACTCATCTGATATATAAAACCGTCAGCTTAACAATGTTACAGTGGCAGTTTTCCCGAGAAAGCGTCATATAATATCTCCAAAAGTGCAGTGGGATGTTTAAAAGAGTCAGCATAGAGTATATTTCCCTACGCTTTTTCCCTGTAAACGTCATTTTATAGTCCGATAGTCGGCCATTTTTTTCTTTCCAAACCGAAATTAAATATCAAACCAAATTAAAACCGGAATGAACTTGTATATCATTATTGAACTCAATTTACATTCACATTTAAAAATAAAAATACATCTTATTCACACCAGTGGAAAATATTTGGAAAAATTACATGTTTGATGTTTCTAACATAAAATTTAATATTTAAATTTCAGTATGCACTAGTTCTGGAAGTCTTTGAACAGTAGACAAAATTCATCATAAGCAAACCCGAAACCAGAGGAGCTTGAAGTTGATTCAACAAAGCTGAAAACATTCCATCACTCTGCAAAACGCATAAAAAACACCAATTTCTTAGTAAGAACGACCATAAATTTACCGATAGTCAACAGAGACTAATATTTACTTAGTTTTCTTTGATCAATAAATTAGAAAAATGAAAATTTCAAAATTTACAAGCTCACACTCACAGGGAAAGTATTGGGCATTATATGATTTATATTGCACCAATTTAAAGTCAATGCCTTGAGCAGTGAGACTTGGGCCTTTGAATGTCAACATTTCTTGTTAGTACCTGAAAAAGAAAGGGAGAAACGTATTCAGCCATAATAATATATGTTGTTAGTTCAGTACATAACAGTTGTTTATGGGTAAAAATCGTTTCTGCTGATTTCGGTAATTTCGGTGGGTGAGTGAGAAACTGGTTCAAACCCTAAACAAATGTGCTGCACGTGAGCACTTTATAGATTCGAGAGATCAACTGCACAAGTCCGTCCTAAACCAAGAAATGGCCGCCCGGACTTGCTTCGGTCACAAAGTGGAGGAGAAGGGTTGATTTTGGGAGGGAAGCAAAGAAAGGTGTTGAGGAGAGTAGTATCTCGACTTGTATCGAGAAAGTGAAAGCTTAGGAAGCTTGCAAGAGATGAAAGCTTTTTGGGAGAGCTTGCAAAGTTGCCTTTCGAGAGTGTAAGTGTAGTATATTTCTCTGACCGAGACTTGTTGTGCGGGTGGAAATAGGTAAGACCTATTTATACAAGTCGAGATTGAAACGTACCCTGGCCTCATGAAGGAAGAGAGTAAAGGGTGAAATAAAGGGAGGAGGTGGTAACCGCATGGTTTAATGGGTAAAACGTTTTTCACCATTATTTCCTCTTTTATTTGACCGCTTTATTCCTTTTCACGCTTTCTTAATGTGAGCGTAGTGTACGCCGCATGTTTGTGACACGCCAAAACCAAAAACTCTAAAGAAGCATCCCCTGTTTGTGTTGATGTCTCGAGCGTTGGTTGCATCTTGAGTGCAAGTGGCGCTGCTAGTGGCGCGTGTGGCATGTGCCAATGGCATGTGCGGAATGCCTTGGTGGTAGGTTGCACGGTTTGCAAGCTAGGTTACCAGCGTGTGTGTTTGGCATGTGCCAATGTCGTGTGCGGAATGCCTTGGTGGTAGGTTGCACGGTTTGCAAGTTAGGCTACCAGCGTGTGTGTTTGGCATGTGCGGAATGCCTTGGTGGTAGGTTGCACGGTTTGCAAGTTAGGCTACTAGCGTGTGTGTTTGGCATGTGCCAATGGCACGTGCGGCCGTGTTGATTTAGTTGCAAGTCTTGCAAGCCTAGGGCGCTATAATTTGCGTGGGCCAAAGGCATAGCGGCTTAGAAATATGGCTTGCGGCACGTGTTGGCATGTGCCAATGGCACGTGCGGCCATGTTGACCTAGTTGCAAGTCTTGCAAGCCTAGGCGCTATAATTGGCGTGGGCCAAAGGCATAGCGGCTTAGAAATATGGCTGCGGCACGTGTTGGCATGTGCCAATGGCACGTCGTGCCATGTTGACCTAGTTGCAAGTCTTGCAAACCTAGGGGCGCTATGTTTGGCGTGGGCCAAAGGCATAGCGGCTTAGAAATATGGTTTGCAGCACGTGTTGGCATGTGCCAATGGCACGTGCGGCCATGTTGACCTAGTTGCAAGTCTTGCAAACCTAGGGCGCTATGTTTGGCGTGGGGCCAAAGGCATAGCGGCTTAGAAATATGGCTTGCGGACGTGTTGGCATGTGCCAATGGCACGTGCGGCCATGTTGACCTAGTTGCAAGTCTTGCAAACCTATGGCGCTATATTTGGCGTGGGCCAAAGGCGTAGCGGCTTAGAAATATGGCTTGCGACACGTGTTGGCATGTGCCAATGGCACGTGCGGCCTTGTAGACCTAGTTGCAAGTCTTGCAAACCTAGGGCGCTATGTTGGGCGTGGGCCAAAAGGCATAGCCGTCTTAGAAATATGGCTTCGTGCACGTGTTGGCATGTGCTAATGGCACGTGCGGCCATGTTGACCTAGTTGCAAGTTTTGCAAGCCTAAGGCGCTATCTTTGGCATGTGCCAATGGCATAGCGGCTTAGTTTGGCATGGTTGCCAATGAGTGTGATATGTAGTTTGGTTTTGGCGTTGCTGCCATGGTGCGCATTGTGCGGCTTGGTTTTGGCGTTGTTGCAGTGGCGCGCAGGGTGCGGCTTGGTTTGGCATTGTTGCCATGGCGCGCAGTGTGCTGCTTGGTTTGGCATGGTTGCCGTGGTGCTCAGTGTGCGGCTTGGTTTGGCATGGTTGCCGTGGTGCGCAGTGTGCGGCTTGGTTTGGCATTGTTGCCATGGTGCGCAGTGTGCGGCTTGGTTTGGCATGGTTGCCGTGGTGCGCAGTGTGCGGCTTGGTTTGGCATTGTTGCCTTGGTGCGCAGTATGCGGCTTGGTTTGGCATGGTTGCCGTGGTGCGCAGTGTGCGGATTGGTTTGGCATTATTGCCATGGTGCGCAGTGTGCGGCTTGGTTTGGCATGGTTGCGTGGTGCGCAGTGTGCGGCTTGGTTTGGCATTGTTGCCATGGTGTGCGGTGGTGCGGCTTGGTTTGGCATTGCGCCATGGTGCGCAGATGCGGCTTGGTTTGGCATTGTTACCATGGTGCGTTGAGGTGCGGCTTGATTTGGCATTGTTGCCATGGTGCGCGGGTGCGGCTTGATTTTGGAATTAGGGTTCTGTGTTGAAAACCTAATGCAGTATTTTGAAAAATACCCCTATTAATTATTTACACCTGAGTTAAATGCTCTTAGTTAATGTGTTGCGGGTAACACTAGGTCATGGGGTTTTACGATTTTACCCCTTGTCTAAAAACCACCATCAACATTAAGTCCCCCGCTTAGCCTCTAACAGGGGGCTTTGTTGCGAGGTAAGCATAAGATGGTGACAAACCGCAATGAAAGAAACGTAAGGAAAATTGAAAGGGAGGCTTGTCGACCTTTATAAATAGGATTTGGAATCCTTGCCTCTGGTAGTTTTGCACAAATCTAGAGGCTGGCACAATTGGTGGGCACGGTGCAGCTTGGGCGACGTTGGGAAGTTGGCGTGAGTTGGGAGACTGAGTGTGCTAGCTGGTGGGACCGGTGCAAAGTGTGGAAGTCTTGTGTGCTTGCAGGCGTGACTTGTGCGACCATTGGGAGGTCGGCGCAATTGGTGGGGCAAGTGCAACTTGGAAACCGTGCTTGTAGGCGTGACTTTGGGCGGTATTGAGAAGTCGCAATTGGTGGGGCCGGTGCAGCTTGGGCGACGTTGGGAAGTTGGCGTGAATTGGGAAGCGAGTGTGCTATTGGTGGGACAGCGCGAAGTGTAGAAGCCGTGCGTGCTTGCGGGCGTGACTTAGGCGGCATTGAGAAGTCGCAATTGGTGGGGCCGGTGCAGCTTGGGCGACGTTGGGAAGTTGGCGTGAATTGGGAACCGGGTGTGCTATTTGGTGGGACCGCGCGAAGTGTAGAAGCCGTGCGTGCTTGCGGGCGTGACTTGGGCGGCATTGAGAAGTCGCAATTAGTGGGGCCCGGTGCGGCTTGGGCGACGTTGGAAAGTTGGCGTGAATTGGGCCCGAGTGTGCTAGATGGTGGGGGACCGCAAGTGTGGGGAAGCCGTGCGTGCTTGCGGGGGCGTGACTTGGGCGGCATTGAAGTCGCGATTGGTGGGCCAGGTGCGGCTTGGGCGACGTTGGGAAGTTGGCGTGAATTGGGAAGCGAGTGTGCTTATTTGGTGGGACCGGCGCGAAGTGTCTTAAGCGTGCGTGCTTGCGAGGCGTGACTTGGGCGGCATTGAAAAGTCGCAATTGGTGGGGCCGGTGCGGCTGGGGCGACGTTGGGAAGTTGGCGTGAATTGGAAGCGAGTGTGCTATTTGGTGGGGCCGCGCGAAGTGGCCGTGCGTGCTTGCGAGGGCGTGACTTGGGCGGCATTGAGAAGTCGCAATTGGTGGGGCCGGCCCAATTTGGAAACCATGCTTGCGGCGTGACTTGGAGGCATTAGGAATTCGCACCCTTTGCGGGCCCGTTTCTTACACGCGTGATTTTGGTAAAAGGGAAATCCTTCCCTATTTCAAAGTCTTTCACGCATATATATATATATATGTATATAAAGCCCCTTTTTCCCCATTCTGCGCTTTATTCTTTCCTCTTTTCATACTAGCGGCAAAGAGAAACCGGCTTCGGGTATGTCTTCGAGTACTCTTCTCTCTCTCTTTTTTTTTTTTTTTCACATAGGTATAAACCTTAAGAGTAGGAGCTTCCACAATCCTTGCATATGATTCCTTGGCGTGCCTCTTGTAGAAAATATTGTACGTATGCCACCAAGGGAATACTGCATATATTGTTTGAACCCGTGGGAAATATTGCATATATGAATTTTCGGTCCTGAAAGAAATGTTTGAACCCTGAAGAAAATACTGCGTGTGTATTTCGAACCCGTAGAGAAACCTGTATGAATCCCGAAGAAGAATACTGTGTATATGCTTCATATGACTTCGAACCCGCGGGAAATATTGTATATATGATTTTTGCTTCTTGAGAGAAGTACCACGCGAGCAGTTTTGAACCAATAGAAAAATGCTCCATATATTTTTGAACCCGAAGAAGGATATTGTAGACACACTTGTACCCGTATAGAATGCCGCGTATATAGTCTCGAACCCGAAGAAAATCACAGCGTATATAGTCTTGAACTCGAATAAAATACGTCTTCCTACCCCTTTCTCTTTTTTTTTTGGGTACGATTATGTGTCGGGAGATAACTTCGCCTTTCTTCCTTTATTTTGTGCAGACATCTTATTACCAAATTGTTATGAAGGAATTCGATAAGATGTTACATGAACCAAATTTCACTTCGTCGAAGGATGCTCATAATTCCAAGCCGAACATAGATGATGAATTCTTCACTAGAGCCCTCGCCCGCTGGAAGAATCACCCAGGTTTCAGGCCGATTTTTGCTAACCTGGGTGGTGAGGATGACGGGGAAGACACGTTCGGCCGCCCATGGAGCACCTTTCGCCTGTCTTCATAAAGGGTATATTCCTCTTCCAACATTGACTTGGGATGTGTCAAAGTCCATTGCGTTCTTTTGTGGGATGGGTTGAGTTCATGGTGAGCGAGGAGCGTATAAATACCAACTTGACTCGAGCGCGGGTCATTGATCTTTGTCAAGACTTGCAAATCTCCATTAGGAAGGACATCCCAAGGCTTGGTTGCTTTCATCTCGGATGGTGTTCGGACACCCATACAATCATATGTAGATGGGGTGAGATAACTTTCTCCTTGGAGAGTGTGGCTCTCTTGTCAATCTTCCCAGAATCAGGAATCTTAGAATCCAATTATCTCGAAAGTGAGGTGAAGATGCGGGATGACTGGCCGCTAAGTTGGGGGATTTTGCTGGAAAAGACTCCATTGCGAAGTCGAAGGATTCTGCCCTAAAGATGATGAAAGGTGCCTTTACGGTTGGTGGATATCTCAATGGTTTCGGACGAAGTTGGAGCCCGAACGAGTGAAAAGCGATGATCTTCATGTCGCAAAGCATTTTGGCTCTACGGTTATCCAGAAATTTTTGATGACTGATCCAAGAAGAAAGGAATAAGACCTGAGTCATAGGAGATTGCCGTGAAGTTGGCAAAGGGTGAAGTTCTTCCCCTTGGCAGCCGTTTCATGGTTCCCGTATGCATCCGGATCACCTAGTTGCGAACATGCAAGTTTCGAATGGTTTCATGAAAGTGGATTCATATGTGCACGTTGCTTTTCGCAAGTCTGCTATGGGAGCACTTCGAGAAGTGTTCTCCGAAACCGCTGCCTTCGCTTCCCGTGAGTTGGGGCTATCGAATTCTTCGATGGGTGAACAAAGGCCCAAGAGTTGGCGTGAGCTTGGTTAGTTTTCTTGATAAGTTGCATGAAATCAATTTCGTCCCATGGGGCCGATCCATAAGTCGCCGATTCAAATGGACACCTTTGCTTCGCGCCTCCGCTCACGTCTTTGTCTTCGATGACGATTTGAGTGCCGGTGAAAACTCGTCATTCGTAGCCTGCCGCCCAGGTTATATACCGTCTTTCTTCGTGGGATCTTTCCGGATAATCGTTTATAATATTGACCGTGCCGCTTGCCACATGGGTTTCATCAAGGGGTGCCTCTTGTTTACCGGCCTGCTGATCCCTAAAGATTCATCGGCCGCCTCTTGACGCTCGGTGTACTTAAGCCGGTGCATCCGCCTTCTTTCAAATGGGAAGAGTAAGCATGCACCTTCGGCTATAGCAGAGTTTTTTGGTGCAACGAAGTTTACTATGATCCGAGATTTTGTGGAATAACGTGGTGGAAAACGCTCGATTTGCAAACCTTCAACTGTTCCAAGGAGTATCCAATGTTAGAGAGATCCCAAGCGAAAGTTGCCGGAACGATTCTGGAAAGCCCCCAGCCAAGGAACGGGAACGAAGAACCGCGGCCGGGCGGGTTCCGGACGGTTTCACAAGATCCTCCCCACGGCTCTTGTGTCTTTCGGTCTTCCAATAACCAGGTATGTCGCCTCTTCATTGGTTTGTCTTAAAACACGTGAATTTCGGTCGAGAATATGTGTCTTGTTTCCTCCAGGCTTGGTAGTGTTAATGCTTGTTCCTTGCACGTTGCCGTGGAGACATAGTTTCTTTCAAGGAATTCGTGACAGATTTAGCCCACTCATAGCGGTGATGAGTCGAGAAAGAAGAAAGTTCAACAAGCGAGAGTGATTCCTCCTGGGCAAGACCGGGTTCTTCTTTCGGAAGTGGTCGGTGAGTTTCGCGCTTCTTTTCTTTCTTCTTCTTTGCTTTCTTCTTTTGAAAAATGTCTAACTCAAGTTTGCAGAGGAACTGCCCGAGGACGATTCTGGGGTGGAGTCACACGAAAACTTGCCTTTGGTGACCACCGCCGTGAACTTGGAGATGGGGAGTTACCAATTGCCTAGGTACGTACGTGGTTCAAACAGTGGATGATTCTCTCGATGGTTGTTGCAGTAGACATGGAGGAAGACCCTTCATGAGTCGTGAGGCCACTTGCGGTGCGCCATTTTGATCCCCGTACTTGGTTCCTTATCCGGTCATGTCTTGCCAACGCTTGACGTTTGGGCTTAAGCATGAGGTGTTGTACACGAACCGGGAGAAGCACGGACATATGGCTACAAACAAGAAAGTTACTAGTCGATTTGTTGGTTAAGCGTGTGGAAGAGGCTTTATCTTCCATTGAGGATATGCGTGAGGTAACCGGGTCACACCGTTTCAAGACGGTATTGCTGGGATCGGGAGCACCATCGCGACGTGTGCGTAGAAAAGGAGTTTAATACTTCGTGGTTTGTCGAAGGCCTTGCTCGAGATCCAAAAGTGAAAGATGCAAAGAATCGAAAGCCTTTCCACCGAGGAGATCGCACTGACGGGAGATGGAACTCGAAAAGCTTTCCAAGATGTTGACTATGAAGAGAGCTCTTGAGGACGAAAGTTGACTTTTTCCAAGAAGAGCGCATCGTTGGACGATTTTCCTGAACGTTTTTCGTTAAACTTTCATTTAGGTTCTTTTTTTTTTTGAAAGACATATTGGATGTCCGGTTCGAACTTGACCTTTGATAGACATTGGTAGCTTTTGGGGTATCGATTATTTCTCGGGATGAATGGTTTTGGTAATATGACTCGATTATGTTTTGGGAAAAAAATATTGCTTTTATGAAAGTGTGTGCTAGCAATAAGCACAAGACTAGAAAGAGTACATGACGGTTTTACTAAAAACCTAAAAAATAATCAGATTGTATATCTCGCTCCTGGCCCAATTTACTCACTTCATAGGTTTTGCGTAACACGCCCTCTCCATGTAAAAGGCGGTTCTTGTCGGGTGGCTTTGCTGCAGCATCCCCAAAGAAGTCCCCACCATCGGTAGCTTCTTCAATGAGTCCCGAGTTTGGGTATAGTTTTAACAACCGATAACCGGGTTGTCTCGAGTCGTCCCAGGTCGCAAGTCCCCACCGCGGGTGAGCATCTTTCAGTCCAGTTTTCAGGGTGTAGTTTTACAACGGTAACCGGGTCGTCTGGCGCTTGATTCGGATCGAGTCGCTTTCTCCTACCATCTTGACATCCGGGGTCGAAGAACGAGATCGATATCCGACATTGTAGCCGATGTAGACGATCCTCCCGCTGTGGTCGCCAATTGTTTATGGGTAAAAATCATTTCGCTGATTTCGGTATTTTGCTGGAGTGAGAAACCGGTTCAAACCCTAAACAAATAACGCACGTGAGCACTTTATAGATTCGAGAGATCAACTGCATAAGTCCTACTTAAAACCAAGAAATGACTGCTCCAGACTTGCTTTTACCACAAAGTGGAGGAGAAGGGTTGATTTGGGAGAAGCAAAGAAAGGCGTTGGAGGAGAGCAAGATTCGACTTTGTATCGAAAGTGAAAGCTTAGAAGCTTGCAAGAGATGAAAGCTTTTTGGGAGAGCTTGCAAAGTTGTTTTCCGAGAGTGTAAGGTGTAGATATTTCTCCCGACCGAGACTTGTTGTCAACCGTGGAAATACAGTAAGACCTATTTATACAAGTCGAGATTGAAACGTACCCTCGGACTCATGAAGGAAGAGAGTAAAGGGTGAAATAATGGGAGGAGGTGGTAACCGCATGGTTTAATGGGCGAAACGCTTTTCACCATTATTTCCTCTTTTATTTGACCGCTTATTCCTTTTCACGTTAATGTGAGCGCATGGTACGCTCATGCTCAGGACCGCCAAACCAAAACCCTAAAGAAGCATCCCCGTTTGTGTTGATGTCTCGAGTGTTGGTTGCATCTTGAGTGCAAGTGGCGCCGCTTAGTGGCGCGTGTGGCAATGTGGCATGTGCGAATGCCTTGGTGGTAGGTTGCACGGTTGCAAGCCAGGGTTACCGTGCGTGTTTGGCATGTGCTGGAATGCCTGGTGGTAAGTTGCACGGTTTGCAAGTTAGGCTACTCAGCGTGTGTGTTTGGCATGTGCTTTTAATGCCTTGGTGGTAGGTTGCACGGTTTGCAAGTTAAGGCTACCAGCGTGTAGTGTCTTTGGCATGTGCCAATGGCACGTGCGGCCGTGTTGACCTAGTTGCAAGTCTTGCAAGCCTAGGCGCTATAATTTGCGCGGCCTAAGGCATAGCGGCTTAGAAATATGGCTTGCGGCACGTGTGGCATGTGCCAATGGCACGTGCGCCATGTTGACCTAGTTGCAAGTCTTGCAAGCCTAGGGCGCTATAATTGGCGTGGGCCAAAGGCATAAAGGCTTAGAAATATGGCTCATGGCACATGTTGGCATGTGCCAATGTCACGTGCGGCCATGTTGACCTAGTTGTAAGTCTTGCAACCTAGGCGCTATGTTTGGCGTGGTCCAAAGGCATAGCGGCTTAGAAATATGGCTTATGCGTGTTGGCATGTGCCAATGGCACGGCGGGGCCATGTTGACCTAGTTGCAAGTGTTGCAAACCTAGGCGCTATGTTTGGCGTGGTCCAAAGGCATAGCGGCTTAGAAATATGGCTTTGCGGCACGTGTTGGCATGTGCCAATGGCACGTGCGGCCATGTTGACCTAGTTGCAAGTCTTAAACCTAGGGGCGCTATGTTGGCGTGGGCCAAAGGCATAGCGGCTTAGGAAATATGGCTTGCGGCACGTGCGGCCATGTTGACCTAGTTGCAAGTCTTCAAAACCTAGGGCGCTATGTTGGGCGTGGGCCAAAGGCATAAAGCGTTTAGAAATATGGCTTGCGGCACGTGTTGGCATAAAGCAATGGCACGTGCGGCCATTTTGACCTAGTTGCAAGTTTTGCAAGCCTAGGAGCTATCTTTGGCATGTGCCAATGGCATAGCGCTTTTAGTTTGGCATGGTTGCCAATGAGTGTGATATGTAGTTTGGTTTTGCGTTGTCGCCATGGCGTGCAGCAAAGGTGCGCTTGGTTTTGCGTTGTTGCGGTGGGCAGTGGTGCCAGCTTTGGTTTGGCATGGTTGCTGTGGGCGCGCAGTGCGCGCTTGGTTTGGCATGGTTGCCGGTGCTTAGGGTGCGCTTGGTTTGGCATTGTTGCCATGGCAGCGCAGCAGCGGATTGGTTTGGCATGGCTGCCGTGGTGTGCAAAGGTGCGGCTTGGTTTGGCATTGTTGCCATGGTGCGCAAAGGCGGCTTGGTTGCATGGTTGCCGTGGGAAGGCAGCCAGGCGGCTTGGTTTGGCATTGCTGCCATGGTGCGCAGCTGCGCTTGGTTTGGCATGGTTGCCGTGGTGCGCAAAGGTGCGGCTTGTCGGCATTGTTGCCATGGTGCGCAGGTGCGGCTTAGTTTGGCATTGCTGCCATGGTGCGCGCAGGGTGCGGCTTGGTTTGGCATTGCTTGCCATGGTGCTCAGAGATGCGCTTGGTTTGGCATTGTTGCCATGGTGCGTGTGGTGCGGCTTGATTTGGCATTGTTGCCATGGTAGTGGTGCGCTTTTGATTTTGGAATTAGGTTCTCGTGGTTGAAAACCCTAACTGGGTATTTTGAAAAAATACCCCTATTAATTATTTACACCTGAGTTAAATGCTCTTAGTTAATGTGTTGCGGGTAACACTAGGTCATGGGGTTTTACGATTTTACCCCTTGTCTAAAAACCACCCTCAACAACAGTCTATCAAAAAAATTGCTCATGTATTTCTAATGGGATAGAGGTAAATGTCAAGGTCAGTGCTTAACATTTGTATATATGCTCATAAAATATTCCGAAACTAAAAGCTTGACAGTAACTAATAAGCTAGTTTGAAACATCAACAAAAGTGGGCACTAGCACCAACCTAGGATGTCAATATATATGGGTTCCGCCTTCCATTTCCCCTTCCATCTAGGAGTGTATAATCATCACACTAGATCTAGTTTCTGTCCAAACAAAAATAAAACAGGTTAGTTAATCGCAAAAATTAAATCTTATCCTATTTGAGAGTAAAGTGGTAACCTTGTTCATAGTCTTTATCAATTCTAAAATTTAAGAACCGAGTTGTGAGGCCTACTTATTCTATTGTTTGCTTGACATCCAATATGACTTCCGAGGAAGGCCGCAATTTCTTAGTTCAGGCTCCCATGGATTTGAAACATCAATGAAAAGTCCTATATAACCGAGCAGTGTGATGATAATTGAAGCTTGCAAGTCGCAGTAATCGCGGTTCATATGCTAGCCTTAGTTGAATTGATCGATTGATGGGAGATGTATTGAGAGTTTCATTCAAAATAACTCAAAAAATAAAATCAATGAAAGCAATCAATAGCTAATCATCATACTACGAAAAATGGCTGACCCAATTAAATCTTTCAATAGAACAACAAATAAGAAACACATGAATTAATCTAATGATACCAGTTTTTAGCAGAGAAAGTGAGGAGAAGGGAGATAGTAAAGGAGAGCGCCATAGCCACTGGGAGATTAGAAGATTGAATTAGGGTTTTAAGTTTTTTTTTCTTTTTCTTTTATATATAATAATTGTATCTTTAAGTAGCCATCGGTAATGATCTCAACTTATCCAACGGTTCTAGTTACTCATACGTGCGTTTTGCACACGCCCCTAATATTTTGTAAAGTTTTTATTTATGAGTTTCATTAACTTCGGAGTTTGGATTAATATTAAGATAATAATAAAAAAAATCCGGAAGATAAAATAGATTTTGACATTAGATTTTTTCACTGGCAGCGATTTTGATAAGTAACGGTTATCATATACAGTATTATGAGATATTGTAGTTATCCCCTAAGCTAACCTCGACAATTCACCTAAAAAAACCGTTATGATATAGAGAATATAGCATAAGTATCATATAGTATATATATTAACAGTTTATAGATATCACAATAAACACTCGTTTTACAACCGTGGTTTATGGAATTAATTAATGACGGCTTTTACTAAAGCATCACTAATTTTTTTCAAGCAATATACAATGACGTTTTCTACTAAAACTGTCATTAAATAAAATCTTGAACCGTCACCAAATCCCACATTTGTCCTAGTGTTTGTAGCTCTCTATTATGTTAGTATTTTTGTTTGTCACATTAACATGATTTACGGGAAATCAAAATCGCATATTTTCCAACATCGATGTGAAACATTATTGTCTTTCATTTGACAGTCTTCCAATTCTTCGACCGGCCCCATGAGAAGTTGAAAGACAAACTAACCTATGGGTTTCATTCATTAGAAGTTAAAAAAAAATCCCATAAGGCATTTCCGATGAACACCATGTTACTTAAATTACCTAAAAAAATGTAACTTTTTTATGTTTTTAGAAGTCATTTTGAAAACACAAGCTAACCTTTTTTTTTTTTAAACTACAAAAAGTCGTAAAGATACTTCTAGATGTATCCAAATATGCTTTTAAGTCCTCGGTTGATTATCATTTGAAACTCGAAAATGATTACCCATGTGGTGTTGTGTACTTCAAGGAGTCCAAATTTGTTCACTCCTCTAACGAGTGTATAATTCACATATTCTTCTGATTGGTTGATTATTTAACTGATGGCTCCATTATCCTCAATGTGTTTAGAATCACGACCCTCGTTACATAAGTCCCTAAATTAAATCGAGGGTAGGTTGATTATCATTTGAAGAGGAAGCGTTAGAGTTAAGAAGGACAATTTGGTAAATGATAGTTTTGTGTTGTCTATCTTATACTAATATAAAGAAAAGAGGTATTTTGGTTGGTCACAAAAGGACAAAATAGCTTGGTGTAACCTTGATATTACTAATATAACCTTAAATATCAACCACTACTATACATATGTATTGAGTTAAAAAGGCACATTGAATCAATGTTTGTTTATTCATTGTGAATACCATCAATTGTTTTAAAAATAGATCAAAAAATTTAAAACTTAGATATCTTTCAAAATACATATCGGATTTTTGCAAAATTAGTATATTTGCAAAGCTCTTTGAATTATCTATGTAATGAGTACAAACAAGAATATTAATTTTTTTTAATATTTTTCTCATTCTTATCAAATTTAGTGTTATTAAAATGATCATTCAAGCATGTGCATCGCATGTGGCCTTACTAGTAAAACAAAAAAGAAGCCCTAGAATTTCATTTTGGTGTTTCAGAAAGAGTGAGGAATGAGGAGTGAAGCCACGTGGAAGTAAAACAACAAAATCCATTAGAAAATATCACTTTAAAGATCCGATACGAAAATGGGTTTTGTTGTTGTTGTGAATGTAATCTTGGGTTTCTATGGGAAGCCTTACACATACCCCGGTGGAACTCTAAGATGTAATCATGGTACCATGATTTTTCCTCTCATGGTTTCAATTTATTTTAGACTAGCGCATCTACCGCAGTTGATGTATATTTTCCATTTACAATTTTTTTTTTTCGATACACGCTTTTGAATGATACCTAAACTCAGTTGCGATGAATTTTAAGGATTTCCACTGTCATGGATAATCATTTCTCCTGTATTATCCTGATCAATTGGTTGGAGATCTGAAACATGTTTGAAGTCTGAAAAATGATCCAACGAAACCTCGTGGAATACAGATACACGCATAGACTGCATTTAGACGTGGTTAGTCTAAGATATCCCTCACCCCGACGACTGATGCAGTTATGCACATTGCTTGCAATTTGATAGTTTCTTAAAAACTAATCTAGAGAGAAGCCTTTTGATTTCAATATACATCTAGAAAAATATATACGGCTCTCTCCGGCTTGTGTTGTCTTGTAATGTTACATTTTTGGTTTTAATGCAATCTTGATTTTCTTGTTTTTGAGTGGTGATTTAATTCCTCATCTGTAGACCTTTTTCTTTTCCCCTTGCTGATTAATTATTAGCTACGGACACTGTGATCATTCCCCGTTCTTAGAGAAGTTTCACCAACGATATAGTATGTCTAATACAGGTTCTAGAACGCGTAAACATGTTCTTAGAGAAGTTACCTGTTGAGTTGCCTATATATACCATTTTACTTGCTAAATTGTCTTTGAGATTAAACGTAGTTTGACACCCACTTGAGAAGTTCAGACTTGAGAGCAAGTCGCTGGGAGCAATACCAAACGGGCTCTAGTGGTAAGATGGGCTTAGGGGTTTTACCACTATATATATAAACATAAGATGACCTTTCTTTCATTTTAGGGCAAACACTAAAACAATCCGGAATCAAACAGCGCCGTCTCCGCATCTCCCTCTGAACTGAATCTCATCTCAATAATCCAACAACCACATCTCTTTCATCTAAATCGATCTCCAAGAAGAATGAGTTATGAATTACTGATTCTTAGTATGTGTGGGAACCTTTACATATCATGGGTGGATATACAAGCAGTCATCCTTGATTTAGCATAATGATTTCTCCTCTCACATTCTCACATTTGAATCGAATGAAATAGGTTTCATGCTGAGTTTGTTAGTAAAACTTGGAAGGAATACAACGCAGCATCGCCGCAACAAGTAGAGGATGTTGAAGTGAGTGGAGAAAAAAGATCGTAGAAACCCTTAAACTGGTGTTTGAGATTTGAAGTGCATTTATGTAATTAATTATAATTTTATATTTTTGCTTACTAGTTATCTAAAAGGGAACTATAAACTACAAGTTTAAGTTCATTTTCCTTTGCTCTTCTTCAGTTCAAACAAATAAAATATCTAAATGAATGTCTGAATTTGATGTGGGTGATATATCAAAATGCTGTAGTTTCATTTACATTTTTCTATATCCACCATCAATCACATAAATCGCTTCCTTGATTTGATTTCATTTTAAGATGGTTTGCACTTGCTATAAGTTGGCATTCTTGCCTGGCTTATCTTTTTTTCACCAGCAAGCTTCATCTTCGCATAAAAAACTAAGATTTAAGCAAGTCTTTTTTTTTCCAGCTGCAGCCGCTGCTATTCGTATTTTGGTAAGTTGATTGAAACTTATACTCAATTTGAGGATATCTCAACTTTAGATCTTATAGATTGATGGAAATCGTTGCCAAAACACATTAGAGCGTTGAAATTTTAGATTGTTTGGGTCGTATTTGTAATCAGCTTTTTTCCCTGCAGGATTTGACAAGGAATTCATCCCTTTTCTGCATCAAACTTAGAGGACACTTTGATTAAGGTGCAGACTATGTTGAGCTTAGGAAGTTCAAACAAACTCCTAGTTTCTGGTCAATTTAGGCAACAACAGAAACAGTAGATGACTAATATATGGGGTGGATAAGCTATTTTATATGTGCATATATGCTTCAAAAAAAAAAAAAATGTATATGTGCATATTCGGAAAACACATTATACATTGATAAAAATAAACTGGCAGTGAGCTGAAATTACATTCAATCTTCTTGGCAAGTGGTTGACATACATAAAATTTAAGTAGGGAGTTCATTAAGAAATAGTGGGAATACAAAATGAACTAGCAGATCCAAATCTGGATCCAGTTCTTCTGCTGTCTGTTTGTAACAATTGAATCTCAGTATGTGCCGAAATATAGCAGTGAGTCTTAAGACAAGGAAGGCCCGTAGATGCTGAGGACAAACACATCATAATAATATAACCACTGAAAGGGGAATTCCTCAGAACTATTCCACAAACCCAAAAAATTATCATATTGAGAGAAGAAATCATATAATGCTAATTGCTACTTGTTGTTGCTGGTAATGAACCACCGCCAGCCACTTGTTTCTGCCATAATGTTATGCCGTCGTGATTACGGAAGAAAACTACTATTAGGGTTAGGAACTGTTTTCTTTGCTTGCTTCTCTACACCGATGAGGAGGGAGTGAGGAAGGGAGGCACAGTTTGGATGCATACAAGAAAGAAAACTATACATACTAAAGAGAGTTAAATTTTGGGTTTATTTATCACCGTTGATTTCGATTTTATTATTTTATTTAACGGCTGTAATGTGTTCGATGATTGTGTTGCCAACGCCTGCGAGAGGTGCTTGATGTGTTGGTTTTGGTGGACTTGTTGCTTGATGATGGCTTGTGTTCCGACCAGTTTGATCAAGCTGCATTATTGCTAATGGGGTAGATTCCGATGCACACAGCCTACCTAAAATTATATATAGATTGACGAGCAATTGTCTCAGTAAAACACCATTCCTGCACTGGGTCATATCAAGAGAAAGGGTGCATGGTACTAAATTACAAGGGTTGCTAAGTACTCAGTGCAAAAATGGATGCACAAATGGTTTACATTGTCCTGTTAACTACTAGTATAAATCAAAGCAGGTGGAAAGTAAAATAAACAGGAAATATGCGACCCTGTCTGTAACCGGGTTTACTGGTGATTTGATGAAGTTGAATCGAGAATTCTGCATGTGCAATTTTTCAAATAATAACAATGAAGAACAAAATCGATCTCAGCTAACATTTTTCAATAAAACTGAATCGAGCAAATTGATTGATCACTCACGGAGGATAAGGTATCGCATTCCCCTAATGTCAGCCTGAATCTCTTTTCCAGGCAAACCCAGTCTGTGTCGGTAATCAATACTAAATTACCAACGTGAACACACTAACACTACGACCAAGACATACATCTCAGGTGTAAACAACTAATACATGTAAGCCAATCTAAGTAATCATCTTGCATTACCAATAGAATGAAAACCAGTATGAAGCAATTTAGGTTGCTAAGTCTAAATGCTCTACGAAAAGAGAATTTTTAGCATTTTTATTGCCGAAGAAAAGAACTGTCTTATGCATGTGTGTGTTTTGATGTTCAGTCGTGTTTTTCATCAATTACTATGCAACTTGAATAAAATTCCAAGGCAAAATTTGGTTACAACATTTTGATTTCTCACCCGTACGTTAGTGGTGCTTTGTTGAATTTAATTAATTATATGCGTTGGGCATCTATCTTTTTACTGCATCAAATGTGGCTCTTATTATGCACTTACTCATACATCCAGATTACATCATACACTTAATGGATGTAAAAAAAAACAAAGGATTTTTTTTTTTACATTACATCTTCTCCCCTACTTTAATAATTCTATTTATTTATTCAGATCTCAGTTAAATGTGTTATTAAGGAGAAAGAAGAATGAATTTGACTACCAGATCAAAATAAACTCAAAAATTGATTAAAAGAAAAATTAACATTTGAGAGGAATCACAATGCTTGTTGCTTGTGATGCTGCAGTTGAACTTGAACCACCACTTGCTTCCGCCATGATTGTGTTGTTGCCGTTGATGATGAAGTAAAACTGTTGTTGTTGTTTGATTTTAGAATTAGGGTTTGGTTTCTTTTCTTTCCTTCTGGAGGCACAGGGTGGATGCAATAATAAGTAGAGAAAACTACACAACTACAATTCTTTATAAAGATTATAGATCTGCCCGAAAAAACAAAGATGAGCCAGACAACTTCTGTTACAAAAACAAGGATGAGCACAACAAACTGAACTGAAAAAATGCAAACGGGTTTTACATTTTAGAGAGGAAAATCCATAGTGAGTAGTGGATAGATGATGCTGTTAAATCACCATCTGCCGTGATTTTGCTGCGGTTGATGATAAACATAAGAGGAGATAGAAGCTGAAGTTGTTTGGTTTCATTTGTTTCTAGTGTTAGGGTTTCTTCATCTTTCTTCCTACGGAAGCGGCACAAATTGGATGCAGTAAAACTATGCTCTTTATATAAGGGTTAGAGATCATCCCATCAAGGTTAGGGTTAATTCAATATCGTTGATTTCATCTTTATTATTTCATCTAACGACTTGAGACGTATTTTAGGACTGACGGTAGTTGTTACATACCTATGTATTTTTGACGGTTGTGATGTGATTTTTCACAAAGATTAAAAATAACCATAACTTTGTAGGCCGGAGAAGACCATCATGGAATGCATCTGTGCCCTTTCCAAGTCTCTCAAGGTTTTGAACAAAGCTTGGAGGGTAAGTGTAGTTTCAAGATAAGTGTAGAAACTAATAACACTTGTCAACTCTTCATTGGCGGGGGAATAGAGGAAATACGGCACAGACATCCAGGACCATAGTATGTCCGACAGTCCATTAGAAAAGAAAAAAAATAAAGGAGCCCAACTTGGTTATTACGGGCCCAAGACTTCTATCATAAAAAACATTAGCTGATCACTATGACAAGTCTAGATTTAGCCTTCAAGGTCATCGTAACACATATGGAATGATGGAAGTAAGTTATGCATCAAGAGTATTTCTAGAGTAGGTATGTACTATGCTAATTGCTCCGATGGAAGAAATGGTTACGGAAAGATTGAATATTTCCTTGTTTTTTCTCCACAAATAATAATATGGTAGTTTATCCAGCTGAGAGATATCCAATATTTTATCCTTGGTAGTTAGAAACTAATAACACTTGTCAACTCTCCATTGGCGAGAAATAGAGGAAATACGGCACAGACATCCATGGACCATAGTATGTCC